>JAOQGH010000040.1:10645903-10763475 GCA_025769975.1 Gallinago jamesoni | reverse complement strand
TTGAGAGGTGATAAATTCAGTTGCTTTGTGTTTAAAAGCTCTTTTTATGGTCTAGCATTAATTGCTACTGCTAAACACTAATGGCTAACAAAAATGTCTTAGAAAAACCCCAGGGGAATACTCTGTGAGCTCAGCAAAGGACTGGGATTTGGAAGATCTGGATTCTATTCTTAACTTGACCATTGATTTGTAGTGTGATTTTGACAGGTTAATCTCTGTGTTTCTCTTTCTTTTTCACATCTTTTATTGCTCTTGTCTATTATTACTGCAATTTGTCTCTACAGTGCTGGGAATAAGGAGGGAGACAATCTTGACTGTGATTCTAGTAACAGTGATAACAAACAATATTAAATGCAAAGTAAGCTTCAGTCATTCTACCGAAGTATGTTTGTAATGGATTTGTCTAGGTATAGGATGGTACAGATTTAAGTTACGTTTTCAGCCACCTTTAACCTAAAGGATTGAATCCTGTCAGCAAATTATCCTTAGCATCTGTCTTCATGTTCTGTACTGAGCTGAGAGAAGTTAGGCTTGAAGATAATGTCCATGGAAGTCAAGGAGGTAATATAGTTGTATTTGTAACAATTTTGACTCAACAAATCTATGACCTGCAGCTAAATATCTGCAGCTCTTTTACACGCACCTTTCGTGCCTCATACATTTTCAAAAACATTCTCATTAGAAACACTATCATATGATACTGACCTTATGTTTGAAAACAATTGATCAATTATTTCTTGGATGACTATTGCTAAGCTTAGTCCAAATATACCCAGATAGTATTTTTCTTGTCAAAGGAAAAGTCATTATGACCAAAATACGTTATGACCAATTTTGTTGCCAGATTCCAGGTGATATAGGCAGCCTTTGGTCTGGTTTGAAGCCCTACTAGTTTCAATTGAGTTCCATGAAAACGTAACTGTGGTTCTGTTCAGTAAGCATGAAGAAACCCTATAATAAATTAAAAGTTCATGGAAACCACTGAACATGTTAAGTTTTATTGAGAACAGTAGCTGCCAGCTTTCTCTAGGCTAACTGCAAAAGGGAGTTACAGTCACTGATTTTTTTAATTCATTAATGCTTTTTTGAAAATACAGATATTTTGCATCCATACTGTATGTTTGTATCACTAATGAAAATTCTTGTGCATTGAACATACAAGAAAAAAACGCATAGTATCCTTCATGCCAACCTTTGTGAAAGCAATTGTCTGTCTCATTACATATGTTTTTTCTGTTGATCTCAAGTCATTTTTTTTTTTTAAAGTTAATTTAGTCATTGAAAAAAATACCTGATAAACACTAATGGAAACTGGCTACTGAACAAGTGTAATGTGTGTTAAGTCCGTTGTCCCACTTCCACCTGGTTTTCAAACTTGTTTTGAAGGGCTGAGCCTTTAGACATAAAAGGATAATCAAGTCTTCTGGGCTACTCAATGCTGAGTCTGAAAACAGCACACCAGCTTTGTTAAACAAATTGTACAGGAAAAACTAGACTAAGACCGTTTGTTACATATTGGCGATTGAATACCTATCGAATAATAACTTTCAGTTACGATCAACATGAGGCGGATTTGAAGCAGTTACTTTGAGATGAAAAGCTCTGTATCCCATTACCAGTCACTTGAGCCGTTCAGTGTCCATCTGCTGATTTGAGAAGAAAACATCATTAATAATGTATTCACGGATTGTACTCTAGCTTTTATGTTGCTATTAGTTCTTCCAGCATGAGATATCTCAGCATTATTTAGCTTCTGAGCTCTAGCATCTCCTTAGTAGCTATGGCAAGTTGCTTGGTATTTTCTGGTTTAGGAGATAAAAGGAATTAAAACATACAATGTGACATTAAAATTCATCCGTGAGTAAGAGGTTGCTTAGTTTTTTGCATAAAAATCTATAATATGTTAATATGTTTTATCACTGCTTCAGAACACTTTTGCCAAAGAGGGAGTCTGAGTAAATGACAGAATGACAGAAATTACTTGATGCTATGAAATTTTTAAGGTAAAGTTTTGGACTTAAGGAGCTGAATGCTGATATAAATTGGTGCATCTCTATCAAAGTCAGTGGAAATGTCAATGCCAGAAAAAATGGCCAAAGATATCTAGAGAATTTTGTTGGGTTTGGACAGTATTTTAACATTTTTTATTAACAGTTCCACCAGGCGCAATAAAATTATTGCATTAGAACCTAAGCCATTCAGACCCATAATTTATAGTCTTATCATCTGGGAAAATTGTTTTGTTTTTAAATTGCTGAACAATATGATCTGAAAACTTGTCAGAATGAAAGCCTGCAGCCAAAACAAGACAGTATTAGCGGTTAAGTTCTTCATGTCTCTGAGAGTCTTGCTCTTTTGAAGTATTGATCTTTTTTTTTTTGTCCTTGGAATGAGCAGTGTGTATACACTGGGAAAGTAGTTGTGTGCCTGGGAGAAAATGGCATGCAATCCAAGACATTTGCAAAATAAAAGTTCTTTTTAATCTATGATTTTTTATTATTATTTTTTTTTTTTAATATCAGGTAATATCACTGGCCAAAACACCCCAAGGCTTGGCTGTTTCTCTCCGATACAGATCTCTGCAGTTTTCATGCCTTTGTGGCTTCAAGATTGTATTACCGCAGTATGCAGGGACCGAGGAGCTATAGCTATGGCAACCAATGCCTGATAGGTAACTGACAGCATGAATTACAGCATCTCTAAGGATTTGCTGCAGAGTGGTCTCCCTGCTGGTCTGACTGCTCTTTTTTTTTTTTTTTTTTGACCTTCAGGACCAGGACCAGCATCAAGGCCTTTTCTGTTCTTCATCCTTCTTCTGTAAGAAACTAAAAGAGATAAAGAGGTATAGATGGATCTTAAACTGGTTTAGGAGGGGATGTTTTTGCAGTCATACTTATTGTAATTCTTCAAGTGAAGCAAACTGTGTCTCTTTTTTGCCTGTATGGATATTGCTACATCTACTGTGCTTTTGTCAACAAAATTAGCTTGCTCAGAAGGGTATTTTTCACAACCCTTACGCACTTAGTGGTGTAAGTAAATCCCAAAGCCAAACTCAACCTCAGATATAGCCTTTATTAAAGATGAGGTAGAGAGTAAGGTGGGATATGAAATATTCTTGGTTTTATTCTTTGGTTATGCAAAGAGTCGCTGAATTAGGAAAGCCAGTTGCAGCCCTGACATGAAAATTTGAGGTCCTCCATATTCACTGGCAATTGGAGTACATGTTTCATACAGGTATCAAAAAAGCGAAGAGATTGAAAGGAGAAAATAATTTGGGTTCTTGCTTTTCTTAATACCTCTGCAATTTGCTGATTACATTTTCAGGGAAATTCAACTCCTACCCCTGGTTAACGTTGAGTAGTCATGCTTCAGAACCTGAAATTCAGTTTCATATCTCCATACGCAAACGAAACCCCCAAAATAAAAATAAAAGTACCTTAATGCTGGTTAAAAATATTTCAATAGATCAGAGTTTAATATATCTGTTGACAATGTGTTTGGACTTCTTTTTATGAAAGCTGTTGGCCATTTCTCTAAAGATCATCTGCCAGCAGTTATCTATTCACAGTTGCTTAATAATGTACATTTAAAAACAAAACTGAACACTTATGCCTTCAGCCAGGTATCTTGTTAGTGCAGATATAATAATAATATTATGTAATAATAATAACAATGACTTAATTGAGCAATCCAGGACACATGTTCTGACAACAGCTATTTAATTGCAATAAAGGTTTCAGAGAAAATGAAATTCATTTGTAAGAAAATGAGAACTACAACTTAAAACAAGTTTCAGCAGTCATAGGAAAAATACACTTATCTTAATGAAGCACTTCATAGTATAGAAGATCTGATAGATTTTATGGATTTCTTTAGAGTGTGGAGACCACACGCAGAATTTTATTGCTTAAATATCATCTGCAAGCAGTAAATTGTAATGCTTGGTTATTAACATACATTGCTACAGAAATCTACTGAAATGGGAGTAAAATATGTTTACAAAAACAACCACAGTTAGGTGATTTTATCTCTACAAACATAAGGCACACAGAAGCAGTTCACAAGGAAAAATCCCTGTAAAATGTTCTTGGACTTTGCTGCATTCAAAATTACTCAGATTCAGTTAATTTTAAATTAAGATGTCCCAATGAAGCTTAATAAAGTTATAATCCTAACTGAATTTAAACCACTCTATTTGGAAGATTCATAATGCTTCAGTTTAGGAGTGGCAACGCTGAAGAATTTGGTTTTCTTTTTTCTAGTAACTGCTAGTTTCATTTTCTACTGACTGCTTTCAGCACTGCGAACAAACTTTTGGGAAGTGTTAGGAGAGTACCACAGATTCAGTGTTGCCTGATGTTATTGATGAACTGATAGGTAAGAACAGATAAGAGAACTATTTACATGGTGATTTTTGCACAAGAGCATAAAGAAAGTGCTAAGTGTATGTGTTTATAAAAAAAACAACCAACAAACCAAAAAGGTGACAGATTTTTTTCTTAATTGTTAATAACTTTTGTATATATCTAGTTCATAACCCTTTTCCTCAAAATGTTATATTACTAATAACATGAGTGGACCAGTCTGATACAATACCATTTTCCCAGTTTGTATTGATTTTAGTAAGATTACAAATTAGTAGATTTTTGTCTTGCAGCAGTTTAGGATCATAAAAGAATTATCAATATGTAAGGAAAATTGAATATACATGAAGAGAGATAACCCAATGCTCTTGCCAGTTTGTTTTTTTTTCCTAAATAATCTGTGAGAAGCACATTTAAATTTACTGAAAAACCTTTGGTGAAGAAGATTTTACAGCCTTCTTAGTGGGTCTGTTGCTTGGCTTCCCATCCACTGCAGAATTATCATAGTATGTGTTCTAATTCTTCTCAATGTAAGATTTAACTGGCATTTCCTGTGTTTCTTCCAGTCCTCCTTCCAGTGGATACCTTGAAAAGTAGATGAGAATCTTTTTATAAGTACCCTCCATGTATCAAGAGAATTATTAAGTTCTGCACTCTTCCAGATTTTTCATCTCTCTCATAGGTCTCATTTTCTGAACCACTTTTACTGTTAGTTTTCTTCTCTGGATGGAACTCCAGTGTTAAATACTAACAATTGCTAAACCTATTGACTTTTTAAATGAAAGCAGTGCAAAATAACTGAGTAAATACACATATTAATTTAAGTATTGTTGTGTTAGTAATATAAAAATGTACATAAATATCTCAGAAATAGTTCTATTTCCAGCATACTACAGTAAAATTCAGTTATCTGCTGTGTGTCAGATCACTGCACAAGGGCTATCTCCTTCCAAGAGATTCCCAGGTAGCACACTCAACCTGGGGTAAATTCATTGCACTTACTTGAAAACAAATAACTGATTAAATATTGTTACTAAATGCCAACGTAATAAGCAATTTCTCTCTAATTATCTCTCTAATGTTTGTTTTAAAAACGACTTTAGGATTTTTCAGACAAAAAATCCGTTACTGAAATATAAATGCTCTATTTTTTGCTGGTTTTAGAAAATAAGCAACTTGAATTTTACAGTAATTTCATGTACTTAATGTACTTAATGTGGACGCATAGTAATATGACAACACTATCCTCTAGTGGCAGTATGTGTTAACACAAGTCTCAATCTACATCAGTGTGAATTGATTTACGTGTGTTGAAAAGATGGTATGTTGGCCACATTATTATTTATAAATTCAGAGTTTTACTTTATATAACATAGCAAGGAATAATTAACCAAATGCTGCATACCATGTGATGATAACATATGTATGCTTCAACTACCAGCATCAGCTGTACTGTGTCTATTTTTATGTGACTATAATACAAAATATATATATGATTTCTTGTGGTTTTCCAGACTATAAAACTTATGTGGTTGTATTATGCCATGGTAACTTTTTCATAGGTATGTCATTTAACATAGTAGGATCACTAGTTGGATTTTAGTCTACTCTTGATTGGACGTTAATATCTAACTCTCATGGTAAGAGTGTCTCTAGATGTTGGTATCCACAAGCACATAAAATATCCTTATTTTCTTTTTTCACTTTGAAATTTCAAAAGGCCAGTGTATAGCTTAAGGGGAAAGCATTAAAAGCATTAAAAGGTTTCTCACTCACACTAAAAATGTTCTTCCTCTGGAAGTTTGGAAATTTATCTATCTACATAAAAAATCCTAGGAGAGCAATCTTTTTTGGTGAGGCTTTTTTGGTGTTTGTGGGTTTGGGGATTTTTTGTTTGTTTGTTTGTTTGTTTTTAATATTCTGATACATTTTGGAGAAATTTTATCTAAATATTTCACAATCTGTTTTGGGAATAAAAACGGTATGATGCTTCCCATTCACACATGCCCCATATAAATCCAAGGCAAAGTGGAAACAGGAGAAAGAGAAGACCCAATTAAAGACACATCTCTAGGTTTTTGCATGGAGTGATTTCTGCAAGTGACAAGCAGAACAGATAGGAATTAATGTGTTGATTTGTTTTAATTGTTCTGATTTTACTTTCAGAGATCATTTGACATACAGCCAGCTCACCTGTGTATCAGGTCCAGTTAGAGGACTGCATGTCTGGCTTTGCAAATGCTTTTGTTTCCCTTCTGCATGTCCAGGCAGTTAGCAAATATGTTTTAGGAGGTGGGATTGTACCTTTTAAGATTACCGCATAATGCAGCGTAAAATATAACCAGTGGATACTAAAGAGTTTATACTGACATTGATACATATTATAGAATTCATAAAAGTTGCTTGTACTTTATAAACCTATTTTAATTGACAAGTGTATTTGTTCCTGTGTTGCCAAGTTGTATTTCTGATATCTGTACAAAGAATTCAAGGTAAATATTTTCTTAATTTTCATGTGAATTGTCCTTAAAAATCAAAATCAAAAGTAAAAATATAAAAATGCCATATTCTTTTTCCTAGCATTCTAGTTATATTGCAAAATATTTGCATTGCATTTTGTTTCTTTCTCGGAGGTCCGCACTTGGACCAAAGAGATGCTTGATCTGGACAGTTGATGTGCACAGAGAGAAGTCATTGACTTGTCTTTGTTCCACAACCCCCTCGAGCAGCGGTTGCTATAGCGGTATAAACTGCAGTGGCAAACTGCAATGCAAAACCATAAAATTTGTGACAACATAATTGTAGCCACAGAACAATAATTAGTCAAGAAACAATTCTCTTGAATGAGACAACTAATTTTAAAGTGTCTATAAAAACTATTAGTAGTATAAGTAGTGCCTCATTAAGGGTGAGATGTAACTATGCAATGAACAGTGTTTTATTAAATATGTCATGTGCAGAGTTCAGATGTTGGTACACTTGGAAGATGTTATTCAGGCGCCTGTGGTGAGTTACGGAACCTTTTGCTTCTGATTCATCAGTTTAATTCCAGTTCACACTGCTAGAGACAAAATACTATATAATGGCAGTTGATAGCACTGTGTTTCATGAATTAGCTGTATGTGTCCAGTCCCCCCAAAATATACCTAGTTTATATTGCAGACTGGCTAACTACGGAAAACATCAACAGATAATTTTGTTGGCAGTGTTTGTTACCAATGTTTGAATGGTCAGGGAAGACTGAATTGTCCGTTTCCCTTTAGTTCTTCTCTGAAAGTTGAGCATTGTCAATGGGAAATACAGAGAAGTCTCAGATGTGTGATCTGCAGATAAAGAAAGAAATGAAAAATAATGTCAGGGAAAAATAATACCCAGATGTCCTGGGGGAAATGCTTGTGAGGATCTGTGAAAGGGAACGTGACGTGAAAGTTAGTGATGTGGTGTAATCTGTTTGTGTGAAGGCAGACCCTTCATCATAGGTGATCAAATCTCTTAAACTATGTTAAAATAAGCCTGTGATGTAGAAACAGAGAAAAAACTTTCATCTTACCTCCACAATTTCTTCAATAGGTCAGTACCACCAGTTGAATCTGTCGACAGTTTCTACTTCCACTCTCCTGATTCTCTTGAATTCTGTGTTTCTAGATTCTGTGCATCTAGAACTAATAATTTAAGGGCATAAGAAGACAGAGTTTACTTTTATATGGGTTATTATGTGTTTTAGTGTTCCTGTTGACTAAAAACAAACTGATATTATGTTACTGAAAAATGCATACTGCCTTGATGACTCTATCAGTGTTTTTTGGAATATGTTACGTTTTCTTTGTACATATTTTGCCTTGAAAAGGGAACCTTTTAAAATTTTCTTCAAAAAATACTCTTTGTATAGTAAGCAGTACAATAAAACAAATATTATTGTATAATTAACAGTTTCACATTTTCATAATTGCAAGAATGTAGCCTTAAATACAAATACAGGAATTTAGGAATGACTCTGAAACATTTGAAAACATTATATTTGGCTATGAAGCATCATAGTCTAATGGTTTATTGTTTAGGATTCCAGGGCAGTGTTTTTCTCAATGTGTCATTGAAATATAGAATAGACATTAGAAGGGCTGTATAATAAACACATACTTTCTTATTTATTATCATGTTTTCAAATGTGACTTGACTGCTAGCTCTGCAGAACTGAATTAGCAGGACAAATAACACAGGAAAAATAGCCAAAGCTCTTTGGATAATGTCCTTCTCTGCTGACCTACAATGTGGCTTATTTTACATACTTATTTAAAATTTGGGCTGCCTGCTGATATACACAAAAAGAGTACAATTATGGCAGAGTGTTCTCTTCTAATAGAAATCTGTAAAGAAATACAGGGAATAAAATCATAAATTGTATTTTTCACAGGTCACTGAAGATCTATAATATCACGTACAGATAATAGTTACATTCTAATGATGTGGAGAGGACCTATAATGTCACGTGCAAATAATAGTTGCATACTAGTGATCTGGAGAATGTGAACTTGCAATGTAGCAGTCATATATTTCCATTAATAACTGCATGAACCAGCCCCTGTTATGGCATAGCAGCATGCTGTATGCAATGAATGGAATATTAGATCTTTCATATGGGAAGTATGTCGCTTTACACATGGCTTCACTGAATTCACTTCATTAGGGCAGGTGTTCTTCAGTGTGAATAAGGATATATTGTCTTACCCTGAATAAGGCAGCAGAGTCCTATTGCACTGGCTAGGGAATTGCACAGGCAAATGGCCTCTGTTTTTCTGGTGGTGGACTAATAAGAAAGAGAAGTTCAGTATGTAACAGAGGACAGAAGAAACAAGTACATTGAAAAGATTGATTTTTGTTTGTGGATGCTGCATTTTCACTACAATTTCAGTTATGCCAGTGGGACGTATGCCTTCTCTTTCTCTCCACTGCCACTATCCCATAGATCTGGAAGCAATTGGTCATCTCAAGTTAGAGAAAGCAAACCAATGGTATGTGGCAGAGTTATAACAACAGATCTGAAAATCTGTCTTCACTGATTTCAGAATTAAATACTGTATTTTATATCATGGCATATCAATTCATTTGGTATAATTTTTGAAAATTAAACTGTTTTCAATGTACACCTTCATGTAATTTGTGAGGAAAAATTAGCACATGATTTTTTTCACTTACCAATCTTTTAAAGAAATGTCCTAGATACGGTATAATTCAGAATTTGGATTGTGAAAGGGATTGCTCCTTCTTGGATTCAACACAGACATAGAGTACAGGCTGGTATATTCTGATGAAGAGATTTCAAATCTTATATGAGGAAAAGAGAAGTTGGCTGGTGATATTGAAAAAAAAGCTATACGCCTACTTCTCATTTTTTTTATTAATATTGCATATTGCCAGTAGTATGAAAAGTCAAAACTACTAGTTTGGTACCAAGTAGAATAGAAGGCCAGAACAAGGCCACTTAAATAAAAAATTACTAGTCCTATTCAGTGAACTGGGACTATTTAAGAGATAAGTACTCACTGTCACAAAAATGGAAAATCATTCATAATCTGGCTCTGGGAGCCATTCGCTATTAAATTTCATGCTTTATGTTTTAAACTGAGAACCTTTAGTGGTGAGGGGGAAGTTGTTTCTTCAAGTTGTAAGGGACACAGTTTCTAGGTTCATATTTCATTACTGGCTTTCTCTGAAATAGAAGCTGCCAATTACAGCTGGAAGGACATGGCACTAAAGTGATCAGTAGATTGGTTTGGGATGAGAGATCCTGTTTTTCTATTTTAGTAAGTTAACAAATCAAACAGATGTGAAATAAATAAAAAAAAATCCTAAAATAAGAAAGAGTTATAAATGTTTTGGTCAAAACATTGTGTAACAAAAGTACTACCAGACAGAGGAGTCACACAGCTTTTCCAGGAAGTGCCTTTTTTCTGCATTTGAGCATCTCTCTCCTGGGAAACAGTGCTATAAAAATTACTGGTAACAGAGTGTGAGGGCAGTGCTTTAATCATAGTAAGGATTTTGCTTAAAACAAATCATGCTGTAGTGTTATAGTAGTCTAAAATAATAATAATTTTTAAATTTTCTGAGTAATTATGTGAGTCCCAGTTCTCTTCAGGATGAGAAACCTGTTCTTCATTGACATATCTTTAAAAAGCAACCATTAAATTCTGCATTCTTCTTTACAGTTTGAGAATACGAACTTGTGTATAGAGGAATTAGCAACATTAGTCAAATGTACTTTCAAAAATACTTAACAAATTAATAATCTTATATAGCGTGCACTTGTTTGCTTGTTTAATTAGGTTCTAAGACAAAATCATTGCTACTAATGTTTTTTTACCAGATTTAAAAAAATACCAAACACAGGATTTTACAATCTAGCCTTCATTAAAGGTTTGTTGTTTATAATATCACTTTTCTAAGTAATTTGCTACTCAAAAGAAAAAAGTTAGGTAGATACTTTGAGAAACATGTCATGCAGTGAGTTTTTTCCTGATCACGTTTCTTTTGAGGGATGAAGAACACGACCCTATAATGTCACTCTGCCTGTTAATCACAACACTCTTCAGTTTCTTTGTTGCCTTCCAAAGTGCTTCCTGTGTCTGGACCCACCTACTGTGAAATTATTTTACCCTCAGCAGTGTCTCTTACCATTTTCTTGCCAAATAAATATTTTTAGCACCTTACATTCTGTTCTTTAGAAGTATCAAAGAGGGTGAACTACTAAGCCAAATTCCCCTCAGGATTTGAGAATGTGACTCTGTAATCTTGTGTAAAGAGGCATTAACAATATTAGTCACAATACTCTGCTTTTTTCACATTCGTCACTAGTCCCTTATGTGGCCATCCTTGCACTAGTGGAATTCTCGTTAGCACTAATAGATTTATCAAATCATCCTAAAAATATATTGAGATTTGTAGAACAGCGGTCCTGTTACCTACAGAAACGGCATCATCTATTTTGGTCTACTAATGCATGCAAGAGTTCCATGAAAAAAACCCAACAACACTGGAATTGTGAATCAGCAATATTTTATAGTAGAGGATGCCTTGGCAGGGACCAAGGCTAGGATTTTATGCATCTGGGCTTTACTACTGTGAATAACCAAATTTATTTGTAAGCACTACCTGTGTAAGAATTGTATGGTAAAACCAATGAAACGATGAATCACAACACATAATGATAACAGGCTAGTTTTCCTGGCAAAGGACCAGCAGGAAGATATTCAGACCTTTCAGCTTCTAAATTCACTTTTACATCAGCCCTTGCAGCATTACAAAAAGAGGGCCCCTCAAATTCCTTCCCCTAGTTATGACCCACATAAGGTGATCCACCAAATGGAACTGTTTTGTCCACCTTCTTTGCTTGCTTCCCAGTTCACAGAATCAAAGAATCACAGAGTCATAGAATGGTTTGGGTTGAAAGGGACCTTAAAGTAAGGTTGGGTTGAAAGGACCTTAAAGTTACGAACTTAGACTGTAGGCATTGTTTATACTGAATTCCAGCCATCTGGGAGTGATTTTTGTGATCAGGGAATTCTATTTAGAGAAAAGTATCCAGTTTTCTTTTGATGTTCAAGCAACGTAGTGAGACGAGACTGGACCACAAAATGTGACCGCAATAGTGTCTCAGAGTAGCTGACTTATTAAAGGGCATGTTTAGTAAAATGTCTGTTCCGTTTAGTTCTATCAACAGAAGAAAAACACCTGAATAGGTGAAAGGAATTCAAGATCTGGTCCTTCCTGTGCTTTCCTTGCCCTTTCTTTCCTTGTTTTGTTTTCTTTGTGAATTTTAAGTATGTACAAACAGTGAGCAAATGAAGAATCAGGTGCTTTTTAGACTATTAGTTACAACATCTGCTTTTCTTTCTGTGAATGCTGATATTTCAACTTCCAATTATATTTCCATAACTGCTTAATTTTTTTGTTAGTTTCAATCAGTTTAATATAATTGGAATATTATAGGGTTTTTTCCGCTCAATCGCCTCTTTATTGCTTGAGTTCCTTACTGATTTCAATGAAACACAAAGATTTATTTTGTGTCACAAGAAGAATTCTGAGTGGTATCAAGGATGAGGGAAACTCTATAGATTAAATAAGATCTGCTTTTTAAATCTAACAAGCTCATAACCTTATGTATCCTGGATATGTGTGTCTATGACTTATGTAACACTGTGGGTTTTGTTCCAGATTTAAGTATTTTTATTTTTATTTTCTTGTGAGTGGTTTGGTCTAATTATTTTTGTGTTTTAGTGTGAAAATAGCCTTTTGTTTGGAAACTGATTGTATTTAAATGCTATAAAACTAGTGACAAGTATGACTCCAATATTTTTTTTACGTGGTAGAGATTAGAAAGTAAATTTGTATTAAGGTGGATCAGTTGCGTGTTTTGAGATCAGCAATAGTGCAACAATACCAAATTTGAGAAGAGAGTGCTCAGAAGTTTTAGGATTCCTATCCCTGATTTATTGGAAGGAATGAGCTGTGGAGTATGTTAAAATGTACTTCCTACATAGGATGAGGGCATTAATTTATTGATTAAAAAGAGCTGTTAGTCCATTCGGGTTTACTATTTGCCTCGAAGGCTTTGTTAGTTCCGAAACTCTGTAATGAGCATCATTAGTGTCTGTCTCTTAAGTCTTTTGAAACAGATTGTAGAATTGTAGCTCTCAAAATGTACTTAAAAATAGAAAATGTTGCTGTAATATAAAAGATGGACTTTGGGAAACTAGTGTTTATACAGGATACTGCAACATATCTTTTTATTTTAGTTCCTATTCTGGAGTGTATCTAATACAATGTACTAGAGTACTGCAAAATTATCCCAATTTTGGAATGTATAATTTGGTGTGCACACTGTAACTTTTTCTGACAAGCATACAGGAGTCATCTACTATATCTTACTAATATAAAAATACATCCTGATTTATTAACGCATCAATACTAATGAAGCAGTAGATAGAAGTTATAGTGCAAGTACTACTTTCATAACAGAATCTTTAGGAAATTAAGAAGCTAAGTGTTTACATAGTTAAATGCAATATGACCTCTAAGAATGAAGGCCAGAATATTTGAACTAATATTTTCAAGCTTAGGTGCTAAAATGTGGTTCCTTAATACCATTATAGGCTCTCAAACAATCAAATTGCTGACTATCTTCCAAAAAGTTCAAGTCACTTTATTTTGGAATCTAAACATGCATTTAGGAATGCAGCTTTTGGGCACTAATGCCTGATCTGCAGTAAGTTTTAATAGTTCATTTGATAATCCATAAATGAAGTCCAGAAGACTCAGGAATTTTCTAAGTCCTCATCACCACTAAAACTATTGTAATCTTGTATGGTATCTGTGGGCTCCTGGATCTAGTCATGCATCCTAAGCGACCGTCAGAACAAAACCTAGGTGTGTATCTTTCCTGGTCCTCCATTGATCTAATGCTGTCATTTCTGTTGAGTGGGAACCTAAAGATACAGGCCAAAAGATCTCATTTTGGACAGTTTTCCAGTCCAAACAAAATCGGGGGAGCTGGATGACAAGGGTAAACTCTACTCCACGTTTTAGGTTCACAAGCTATGAGAATTCAGTTCCTGTTATGTTTTAAAACAGAGATCTCCTTACAGACTACAATAGAATAATATCTCAGAGAAAAATTATGACTGTATTTACTGAAGAATTTTCCAGTCTTGCAAATTTTAGTGTAAATTTTGTTGTCCTATTTTTCAGACTTATCTTGGTTTCTAAAATGGCGGATGTAGAATGTAGAAACTACATTTAGTAACTTGGGTATATAGACTGTATAGCACTTCAAGGAAAGAAGACTAAGTATCAGTGTTTTTTGGACAGTATTTTTTGTTGCAGAGGAACACATTTAGAAGAACTGACAAAGAGAACTAAGCAGGTACAGGGGGGCAAATAAGGATAAAGGGCCACATTCTGCAAAGTGCTGAACATGTTTTGAGGCACTGACTGCTTTTAACTCCTGCGTGCGAGGAGGGTGGATTGAGAGAATGTGTGTACACGCATGTGTGTGGAATCAAAGAACCTTATTTGAACCTGTCTTTGGGTTATAGCCAAGTACTTTAAGCCAAGATGATAGTCAGATGCTTGGGCTATGGAGTTACTAAATGCAAAAGGAAAAAAGGGAATATAGCTGCTTTGGTTTTGATCTTGCTCATGTGATAAAAGTTCCAATAGCTTCCGATCCTACTAGCAGGTCCAAATACCTTCTCTAATTATATTTATATAAACGTTAATAACTATTTCAGTATTATTAATGATGGCAAGATTTGAACTCATTAAAGGTGGGAAATTGGTTGGATTAATTTGCTTCAGCTTTTATTTGCCAAAAGAGCATTTTCCCAGCATTATTCTTTCTCCATATATTTTAACTTTGTAATTGTGGATCAAAGTCTACTCAGCTTTGGTTTTATTAAGTGAATCTTACTGAAATAGAAACTCAGAAAGGCATTTTCTGCCAAAAAATGTAACTGGAGAAGTCACGATTGAGTTCAGCTTATTAAATGTGTTTACTCAGTGTGCCTAAGTCTTTTTGGAATTTAAGTAAAAACCAACACAAGCATGGGTACACTTGGGCAGTGAGACATGACAAGTACTACATTTTTAAAGAAATAATCCTGGGAAATAGGTTTGAGAAACATTCACAGTACACAACAATAAACAAGACTTCATAAATGGATTGCCTGGAATAATATGTGGCTCTATGAAATGCAAATTATTCAGAAACTGTGAAAAATTAGAACTTCAAAGACTTGCACTTTATGTTCATCTGAATATAAGAATTCCATCTGGTCCTGTATTCATCTCTGAAAATTGCTGATATATTTGTGCTTTCAAAAGGAAGTGTAAGAATTTTACAGGAAACTACTGTGATTGGTCTTTTCCTGAACTCTAATTGCTAATCTGCTTCAACGTTCAGTAGCTCTTTCCATTAAATGGGTATAAGTAATGATAATAATTGTGAACATCCACTGTATTTATATTATTTCCATATGAATATTTACATCTAAGTTCTTGTCCTCATTTTGTTCATGTCATTTAGAATGTAAGATCAGCCACTTGAAATGAGACCAAAGGTCCATCTAGCTTTCCATCCATCTTTCTATCTCACCTGCTACGTGAGAACTTATTTTGGTGATCCTTAATATGTGCAGAGTGAAAAATAACAGATTATTTTTCTCTGTTAACTGTCTTAATTACATTAATGACATTAGTCATCTCAACATTGACATTAGTCATCTTTTGTTTGTTGTTTTTCTTTTAAGTGAAGCATCTCGATGCGGTTTGTCTCTTTTGTGAAGCTGTTTATTTTTGCTTATCTTTGATACTCTTTCTGTAGTTTCATAGAAGCTATAGTGTTTTTTAGAAACTAAAATTATAGTTTTATAGGGTCTTTTTTTTCTAAAATGGGATGTCAGAACTGCATACTTTGTAGATGTTGTGAACATGGTAGGTTTATATTGTCTCAGAACTATTTCTGTCTCCTGGTAGCTTATGTTGTTTGCCTTTTTGAATCCTGTTGCATATTGAACTGCTGTTTTCAAAGATTCATCCATAATAACTCCAAGACCGCCTCTCATTATGATAATAGTGAAGAGATCATCTTTTTATATATTTTTGCCTTATGTATTATGCTGCCTTTATTGATTTCGTGCATCCATTATCCATTCTAAGGACATTAGAATGATTATAATAGGCTAGACCAAAGGTTACTCTAGGCCAGTTTCCTGTCTCCAATACCGGCTAAAATAAAACACTGATGGGAAAAAAAAAAATGGAACAGGGCAATCATGTATTGTTACTTTGTCAGAATATTCTCCCCAGCTCCAGCAGTTTGCAGTTCAGGAAATTCCAGAGTCAAAGATACTGTCTTTGTAGTTAATGAATTTTATTTCCTGTTGCTCTGTACAGTATAATTCTTCTGCAAATGCTAGCAGTAAGTTTCAGATTTGACTGTCCTGACTGATTTTTATCACCAATAATGCTTCCTACTATTCTGTCCATATGCTGTTAGTCTTCATTGAGCTAATTAAGCCAATTAGTGTTCATCAAACTTTTAAGTTCATGTAGACACTCAGTTAATTGATCATTCTACTTTTTTGGTCAGATCAAATGTAGTTTATGTTTTTTTCTAATCTTTTGTTAAATCGCAAACTGTTTAATTTCCTACTTTGGCACATGACTGATTTTTTTCACACAAGGTAGAAAGCTCCTATTTGAGGAAGAGATTAATGGAATTTGAGCCATCCTGTGACTGTTTAAGCTAAAGCATGCTGCTGGTGAAGCTGTAGAAATTCATGGTTATTCCAAATGCATTCTGTACCAGCTGCAACCGTTTAAGTAATTCACTATTTTTTGAGAAGATATGATAAGAATAGGGTTAAAAAGGGGAAGAACTGATAAGTGTTTTGATTTAAAATCTTTCTGCTTAACTCTTTATTATGTTCACACAAAATTTTTGCAAAAATACTGTCCTTAAGCATATGGTCTCTGATGAAAAATCTGCCTGAAAATACGACAGTCTCTTGTCTAGTGTTAGATGTATGATTAGATCCTACATTATTGAAAGTAATGATAGTTTTGGACTTATTTAATGTGCATTCACATTGCATTTATATGCAACCAGAAATAAATATGTGTCATTATTCCTTTGAGCAATTTAATATTTTAGGCATGGTATGTTGGGTGTGGCTTATGGAGAGAACAGATGTGCAGTCTACCTTGTGGGATGAGGAATCAGCTGCAGTAATTTAGGCTTTTCTCCTGGTATTTCCCTATTATCCAGTAATCTCTTTGGTGAGGAACAGTCCCCAGTTTTCTGTTCTCCCTTCTGGCACCTGCCCTAAATCTTGATTTATCTGGAGTAACAGGCCCCCCAGAAATGCTTTTCAGATTTAGCACTGCTGTTTCCATTTACTACCTGATGTTTAGAGGCTGTATTTTTTACCTCAAAGGTTATTGTTACTGAGGAAAAAAAAGCTTAGTCCTAGATATGTCCTCTGGTCTTAACCGTATTTGTCCCTGAATATGAAGTTCCTGAAATGGGTCCCTGTTACCTATTACAATGGGTTTACTATGGCCTGGGCATTTGAGACCCAACATTTTGTCTTTGCAATGTAGTAGAGGTGTGCTGTTGCTCCTTTCCTTACTACTCAGCATGTGGCCTATAAGGAAGTTCTCCTGTTGAAAGAGAATGCTTTGCAGATCTTTTGCAATTCACTTAGTGCCTTTGCTTCTCCTGTGTTAAGGATTTAGTCCAAAGCCTCATTTCAGTTGAGCAGAACATGTGAAGGTTCCGTGATCAAGTCTACATGTCTTTGTTTTCTCAATTGTTTCTCAGGAGTTTTCTCTTTGCTGGCTGTTCAAGATGCAAACTGCAAAAGACAGCTAGGCTCCAGAGTTTTGTCTTTTCATCTCTTGAGCATGCCACCAGTGTCAAAAATTTCTTGTGCCATTTGGGTAAGCACATAGGCTAATCGTATGAGTGAGGTCTTCATAATGGCACCACGGATATCATATGCCCTAGAGATTTACTCTGTAAAGTCTAGGGGAAAATGCTGGATGATCAGACAGTGCTTGTGTCCTACAGCATCAGTCTGTTATGCAGCTGCATCAGCTTTAGCAACATCCACAGAGCACAGAAGGACTGTATCCCCATTGGCTCATTCCCTATTGCTTCTTGAATATTTCTGACCTGGTGGCTCTGCTTCTTGCCTCTTTTAGATTGTTAAGACTACAGTGGCTACCATCGGCACTATACACATTGTCCTGCTGCATGTTTCTGCTTCCTGCAATCTCCTTCTTGATGCTTACAATCTCTTCAGCTATCCCTGGCAGCAGGAGTGTCATTTGTTTGCTACTCAGGGATCTAAACCATTCTGCTAGAAAGAATGGTGAAAAAATATGATTTTGTCTGGTCATTAGAAGATGAGCTCATGCTGGCGAGTCTAAACTATCAATGTCAGTACCCAGTGGGATGTATGTGTTTTACTCCACAGGTGTCTGCTTCTTGAACTGACTTATGTGGATCAGCCTCCTTTCTCATCAGTCTAAGGTGGGCTTGCGTATTTCCAACATCATTGCGGTGCTGGCTGCTGAACTATTTGCCTTTGTTTTCTAGACACAAATTTGAACTGCTTGACATGTTTCTCCTCTGTGTTCTTGTGCCATAATACCTTCTTTTTTCTTTTTAATGGAGGCCAGATGGTCTCTCACACATCACATCACTCCATACTGTTCTTGATGTGGCAGACTTAAGTTCCCATTCTATTGTTATTATCTGTTCAACTCTGGTGATTTTCATACCTACAGAGGACTGACCCCTTTAGGACTTGCAATACTCGTTGAGAATTTGCTGTGTAATCATTCCTTCATTTTCATTTCCAGAATTAAACTTCGCTTCACTGTCTTAAGAATTCTTAGACCAGTTCTGTTTGCCAGGAGTCTTCTGTTGCAAAAGGAACAATGTTTGGCTAATTACTAATATTAGATGGTCTGTGCCTCCACAGTCTTTGAAGATGGTAAGCCTTGGCAAGACTTTATTCATTTTAGGTCCCTGATTTATGTTTCCTCCCAGCCAGGGAACAGGCAATAGATATAGGATCCCCCTATTTTCTACATTCTGTACTCAGTTTTTGGGTGGAGTATCTGGCTACTGAAAGAGATTATTGAAATAACTGGAGAGCTAGGCACTCTGGCTTGGACTTGTCTAGCAATCCAAGGAATCGAGAGGGGAAGTCAAATGGTATTTCAGAATGAATAAACTGTCTTTTATCAGAGTTAATGAATTACTGAAAGGGATAGATGGTAGTGCTTAATGGTGATATTCTATATGATGGGATTACCGTTAATCCTTAGAACACTTAGTTCTTTAGGGCACATGATGTTTCTTGTCTTTTAAACATAATGGAATCTCTGTATAATGTCTCTGGTGCTGGCAGTGCTAAGACACGCATATAAGTTCCCCATCCAAGGCTCCACAACTTTGCTGCATAGCCATTGATTGCATTTTAATTTCACCATAATCTCAGGTTTTATGCAAACTTTAACTAGTTTTGATATTTTCTGGAGATCTAAACATCTCCAGAGGGTGAGGGTGTGGGTATTTTTTCCAGACAATCCTTGTTTATGGAATGCTGCAATTGTGGTCTTGATCCAGAGTATTTAGCTAGGATTTAGTAAGGTGTCAGTATGAATTACAAAAGAAGCTTTTGTACAAAGCTTTCCTAAAAACATAATCCTCAGAAGAATTAATGATTCCAGACTGCTTTGCTGAATAAATTTTAGTATGTATGTCTTGTAAACAAAAAAGACAATAATTGCATGTTTGGGTGCCTTATATTTTTCTTTTACTGAATTAAATAGCAGTATCCTTAATTACTATGAGTCGTAGTGATAAACAATGAGTCTATTCCAGAATATTTATTGGACCATTGTCCATTAAAGATAAACACTGTTCCAAGAGGGAAACAGTGTATATAAGGAAAGGTGATTGTTTAATGACAAATTGGGAATGTGAAATTCTAAGAGGCAATAAAGCCTTCAGAACATATTGATACTCAGTTTAAAACTATGGAATGAAAATCATGATGATTAAGTATTAGTATATGATCATGAGCAGACAGAGCTGGGAATATCAGCTTCCTAACAGATAAATATCTTCACATTGGAAAAATACATCAGTATCCACCTCAGTATTTTCTGGAAAAAAAAGTTTTGGCTTTTCTTTATTCACTCAAGGCTTTCTAAATACTTTTCTGTATATAATTTTGTCCTGGTTTGAGGCCCAAACCATGACACATTTCTATTGTTTAGATTTTTGGTATAAAAATAAACCAGAATTCATTGATACAGTTTTGTTTTCTGAGTCTGCTTTTCCCTCGGAAAAAAAAAAACCAAACCAAAACCAACAAACCACCACGTTTTATTTGCTATCTAGCTTCAATTAAAATTTGGCTAGAAGTTGTTTTTTGGGTTTGTTTTTGGTTTTTTTTCCCATTGGAAATGTTAGTGTGTTTCCATTCCAACTGCAGGCTAACATCCATGCTTTGGGATAAATTGCAATGAACCCTCTCACAGTTTCTCAGAAGCTCTTTAAATAAACAGTAATTGTGTACAATAGGCAGCAACACCGTTACAACCTGTTGATGTCAGAAGGTCTTTCTTTTCTTAAGAGGCATTCAGTCTCTGCTTCATGGATCAATGACTGTTTTCCAGATAATGTTTAATAATCACTTTAAATTTATGTCTATTAATGGCACAGTGTGAAATTCTATGAGAAGGAGCTATAGAAGTGACATTAGGATTTGCACAGTGTGGGCATGGGAGTAGCTTAATAGTGCTAGAATTCTGTTTCCAGGATCACTGACTGGAAAAAAGCCTGTAGATGAGGAGACATCAGCCGTATCAATGAAGAGATAGACCTTGAACTGCAACTGGGATATATCATGGGGCTGCCAAAGAGAAAGGGAAGAAAGTTCTGTTTAAGTTCTCTGATAGTAAAAGATTGCTCTGGTGTAAGTCCCGGTTATACTGACTGCCAACAGTCTCGGTGAGCTGATCCAACAGCCACTGGAAAATCTCATTTTGTGCCTTTTGGTTGTGCTCTGTGCCTCATTAGCGGTGGATAAAGGAGATAGAGGACACTATGCTGGGGATGCACCATGGGAAAAAAAACTTCTCACTGCATTTTTCTTAGAGAACTGCAGGTGTCACTAAAAATCACGAAGACAAATCCATTCTCTGGAAGCCAGGACACTGGGGAAATCTGGGGAAGTGGTGAAAAAGATGAATCCTTTTCCAGTTGCGGAGTGTGATAAGCCAACATAACAGAAAACAGGGTATTTTTTTTCTTGATGTTAGCTCTGTCTCAGTGCTGTATGCATGTGTGTCCTTAAAAAGTGCTAATTGTGGCTATAATTGGAGTTAGTAAGTTTTCCAAGTAGTCATTATGGTAAGAACAGTCTAAGAGGTTCAGTTTCCATCTGTTACCAGATCCATGGCTTGAATAGCAAACTGATTTTTTTTTCTTAAAATTGGCTTTATTTCTTGTATTACACTTGTTTGTCACTGTGATCAGTATGTGGAAGATAAATACATGTCACTATAAAATATTTTTTAAATTATTTTTAAATGCTTCTTCCTAAATAATTGTAGGTCACCATTTCTGTTTCTTTCTCTAGATTCTCTAGGGGTGAATGTTGCTTAAGTGTTTTCTTTCCAGAAGTCCTTCAACTTGACTTTCCTTATTATGTAGTGGCTCCTGCTTTCTTAGGTCATCTCGTAGGACACAAGGATATATCTACTTAGTGAAAAGATACAGAAAATATCTTGATAAGCATGTTTTAATTTATATGATACCAAACACTGGAGAATGTAATGATAGTTCTCAACTCACTCAGCATATTTTAGTTTTCTACCTTTCAATTTTGACATGAAGGACTGTGTTGAGTTTCATCCTTGCCCAGGGGACAAAAAGTCTGGGAGTATTTGCAGTCAGTGATCCGTCACGGTGTCAAATAGTGTATCAAGAGTTTACTAAGGCAATTACTTATGGACCGTTTTTTTTCTAAAACAATGAAAAATGATTACTTTTAGGTTTAACACTTTTAACAGCCAACAATCATCTTCCACCAGTAAGGGATATCAAAGAAATCATTATATACTTACCAAGGCGGGGGGGGGGGGGGGGGCGGAAAAGGCAGGAAAAAGATTGAAAGACGGAGAGAGAGCAGCAGGCTGGATCTGAAACGTCACTGTGTCTCTCCTGCTATGCAATGTGGTACACTCTTGTCGGGCTAGGGACTTGTGTCAGCTTCTGCCTCTGAATGGCTGTTAAATGGTGAATTATTTCAGAAAAACTGTCTTTCCAGCATGGAACTGCTGCTGGTTGCCTTAACTTCCAATTTCAGAACACGTATATTTTGCATGAAGTGATGGAACTGCCATATCGACTTCCAGAGTCAGAGGAAACACTGATCATTTATACATATGCAGAAGGAGTGTGAGGGCTCACTTTGAAAATGATTTGAGGAAGCTGTGTGATGGCCATAGTGGAAAGTGCAATGACTTTTGTCAAATGTCTGGTGCAAATATGAATTAGCATCTCATGAAAAGTGTTACAAAGTGTTTCGCAGAATTTATTACTTTGCTGGTTTATATTGTGCTGTTGGCAGAACAGGTACAAGGGGTTAATTCTGGAAATATTTCATATCTCTGTCTTGCTGATCCCTTCTTATCCATCAGTGGTCTCTGGTAGCCTCTTCCTGAAGAATCTATCCTAGGTAGTCCAGTAATTCAGTTGGAATCCTATAGTTGAGTTCAGCTTCCACAGCAAACAGCATTAATAACAAAAAGTGCATTTTTTGAATTGAATTTCCATTTTTCCAAAGTTTTCTGTGCCTTGTTTAAACATCTTCAGCATGTATCTGAAGGACATTAGTCTGAGGACTAATACTTTTATTTTTTTTTTAATACTTCAATTTTCTCCAGTCATTGGAGAAAATGTGTGGCTCTGAAGCAATAAACCATGATGCACATCCCTCTGTCTTTCTCTACCAGAATAAGCTCTACCCAGAGTTTTTCCACGTTAATTTTTCACTTTGTCTTTATTGGCTGAAAATCAAATGCCTTCTTGTTTACTTGGCAGGCTGTTGAAGGTTATGACTGAGCCCTTCCATTTTTTTTCTTTATTACATTTACAGTAGTGATCAGAAACATGAAGCTTCCTTTATGTGTTCCTTTGCTGAGAGTTCCTGTCAAACAACAGTGCATACATAACCGTTCTTGGCACTCACTGCCAAAATTTCATTATCTGATGCCTGTGTCATATTATCATTTCTTCATTTCAGTCTCTTCTTATAATAGGGTCATATTGTGCCTTTAACCACATTTTCATTACCTGTCTTTGACACCTTTCTCTTTCAGCTAAACATCTTTTGAAGATGTTGAACCCAATATTCAAAGATTCATTGCACCATCAGTAACCTTTGCACAGTTTATATTGTTTTTCAGCTTTTTTCTCCGCTGTACTAGATTCTCAGTTTGATGACCTTCTCTGTAAGTTGTGAGACTCACTTGTTTTCCAAAAGGTATCAGTGGGTTTTGTGTGACACTTACTGTAACTGTAACATAATTTATATTTCTGAGATTCAGTATTTGGGTTTGAGGCTTTGCAGTTTGTCTTAATAATGAAACTGGACTGTGAGGGCTTTCTGTATCTAGTTCATGTCACTGTTTAGTTCTTTAAGCTTATCACACTTGGGTTTCTAGAGCAGCAATAGAATGATCAGATTACATATAGATAGATTTGAGGAAAATATTATGGCATGAAAAGTGTTATGTATCATAGTCTAAAAATCTTTTTAAAATTACATTAAAAAATCCAATAAAACACAAATATGTTCCTCACACATTCATGTTTTTAATTGGTTCACAACTGCATTCTATGAATGTGCACATAATGGTGTTTGCAAGTACTGAGTTGCTTAAGAATTCATTGCGCTGCTTCAAATATTGGAAAATGTGGTGTATGTGCTCATATTCACATGTATAATGTGCATAAGTACTTGTTACGTTATCATGGTATGTGAGAAATTTCTATGCATATAATATATAAGTAATTGAGACAAATTAAGACTTTTACAATTACCTCTCTGTATAAAATGTACCCCTGGATGTAGAAATACCATCTAGAGTTACCTTTTATAAACTTGAATGGATGGTGAGAGGACTTTTATTGCACGTGCATCAACAATTTTGCTGGCAACTCCCCCCACCCCCATCCAGCACCACAGGAATGGCTTGTTGCCTTAAGGAAATACAAAGGAACAAGTGAAGGGGAAAGTCATTAAATACCAGAATGAGAAGAACCACAAAATTAGAAAAAGATGAAAAATAAAATATTCACTATTTCAGAATGAACTGAAAAAAAAAAGCCCAAAGAAAATAATAAAACATAAATGAGAACATACAGAATAATGTACATGTGTACACTGAGATATATTCAAAAGCAGAAATAATGTAATTAGTGATCAAAAGTTGTAGATTTCTGCCACAAACTCATATCTCTGTGAGATTTTGGCCATCTTCCTATGAGAAGGCAAGGCTTTAGAAAGCGTGGAATTCTCACAGATGAAAAGAGACTTTAATGTTGGCACACAGATGCTCCATTGGCTTCTTAAGTTGTTGATCTAGAAACATTTCTTATTCCACTAAAAAATTATATGGTAGATCTGGAGCCTGTGGAGCATCTCTACTTTTTCCTGCAAGAGAGAAGGCTTTGGTAGAACAAATTTTCTTGAGAATGCAGAGCCAAAGGAGAGGCTGCTTTTCCTTGACGAGAGGAAGAAGAAAATGGTCAATTAGTCCAAAGTTCAGTGCCATTAGTTTAGTACAGGGGTTGGCAAGGATTTATTCTTCATATTGCCTTTTACTTATGAAAAGCAGAGCCTTGCTTCTATTCCTGAAGATTATTTTTTTTTTTTTTGGTCTTTAAGTAATCTTAAAGAGATACAGAATTTGTGATCAGCAGTGATGGCCAAGTACTTTTTACAGGTGCTAAGCACATTGCCTGGCCCTCATTCTGCTTTGCTGGCTGTCTTCATTTTGTGCCCTATCGCTATTAAACAGTTCCAAGTGTCATCCCAGAAATGGTTGCACTTTATCGAGATAAGGTGACTTTGAATATAAAGCCCTGTCCTGAGGTATTTTATATGCCTGCAAATCCTATTGACCTCACTGGAAATTTGGAATCCTGTGTAGGAGAATGTTGGTGGAGAGCAAGTTCATTTTTATAAACTCATTAACTTGTTTTCCTTTGAGAATGACTCCTGAACTACCCTACAACGCAGTTCATTGTCTAGAATTTTCCCTAGCAGTCCTGTCTTAGCTTATCCCAGAGCCAACATCTGTGTTCTTCCTTTAAATCCTCATTTGAGGGAAGCTGGCTCACTTGGCAGGCAGAGTTGCTGGGACAAATATAACTGGACCTCAATTTAATTCCCTCATGGGCAGATGTAGGCTGACATTTTTGCCATTGCTTGTTGTTTGTTGGAAGGTAATCTCTTGCAAGGCCAGGTTGGATGTTGGTTAGATTATGAAGCTTATATACAGAGGAAAACAGTAGGAATACATAAAACCTGAGAAATGAAGAATCCATCATGGTTTTGCATCTGGGATTTTCCATTGGTTTGGGACGTAACCATTTGATTTTGGCATTGTACCCATGTTCGTGTCAATAAGATAGCTAAACCTCCAGGGAATTACTGTCTCTTAATCAAGCCCATCATTAAAGTGTGTACACAGAAATGGGCCTAGAGACCGGAGTTCTTGCCAAAACCCCAGAAGCCAGAAAAGAACATCAAGATTTTAAAAAACATTCCTGTAAGACATTTACCAATGTTTATGCAATTCTTAGTCCATCTCTGCCACTGCTGGTTTCTGTTGATTGGGAGCACAAGGTGCTGTGTTTCCTGTAAGTCAAGAGAAGCTTCTGGAGAAGCAGAGAGGAGCAATGCCTTTTTTTCACCTTGATTTCATTATAATCTTAATTTTTATCAAAGGATTCTCTTGGGTGCCCCTCTGGGCTTCAGAGGTCTGCAGAGCCCCGATTAAGCCAGACTCAAGTTTGTTTTTAATACTCTGAGATTTCACTCTGTGAGTGCCACAGCGTGTTTGGAGGGCCAGCGGACATTAAGATTTTAAATCTTTGTCTGAAATGTATTTATGAGGTGCACGTAGAATGTGCATATTTATATAAATGTTTTATGTGTGTATTAAATTATTTTATCTTGTTGCATTTACTTGTTGCTAAGATCCATTCAGTCAAATTTGCATGTATATTGTAAGAACACACGCAAACAAATGCATGGCATTAGTGGTATTAGCACAAACCTAATGGAAGCATCCACTTCAAGGTCTGGATCTGCCAGGTATTTACTATCACACAGCCACCAGGTTTCAAACAGAGAGTGCCTGTATTACATGCACATACACATATACTGTAAGCTCTTAGGTTCTAACATTGAAAATCAGACCTTGAACCTTACCTTTTTTGTATTTCCAGGTTTCCTCCCCTTCCCTCAGTAGCGTGAACAAACCTTGAAATTAAATTGTTGTCTTTGAAATTAAATAAATTGCAGAAAGTAGTAATTAAGTATGAATCTTCTGTTTAACTCTTTTAAGAAATTTGAATCTATAATTAACAGTGGTGAGGGCAAAAAAGAATAGCTCAGGAGTTAAACTGACCTGCAGTACATTCTTTTTACTGACTTCTATATCTTTCCCGAATGAAAATACACAAACAAACAAAGCTCAACAAACAATCCACACAATTGGTGCACAGATGGTACAGAGCAGAACCAGATTCCTCTGCAGAACTGCAAAGCTTTCATCTCATGCAGTTTCTACGCTTATATAGATTTTACCCATCCATCTGAGCTGTTAAGTTTTTGTGCACCGAGTGTGAGACTCATGGATTTGGCTCCTGCATCGACGCACCCCCACAGACAGGGGTATGTCTTACATACTTTCCCAGCACAGTGCCAGAATCTTTCTCCTACTCCATGACCTGGTATACCAGCTGCAGTTGGTTGGCAGCTCCTCTTGTCCCCTGCCTCCTGGTGTGCTGCTCCTTGGAGTGGGACATTCTGCTGGGCTACGTGTCCACCAGTTCTTACCGAGGTTCCTGGCTCCAGGAAGCTTCTTGCTTGGAATGTTTCCTGGCTGCAGCACAGAAATGCTGGCCTCTTCCCCACCATAAGCCCCAGCACCCAGATATGCCTCCTGCACAGGGCCAGTCCACAGGTTTGTCTTATTCATTGGAAAAGAAGAAACATGAGAGGACATAGCCATTTATAAATGAAGTTATGTGAAGCTACAGTCAATTTCATTTGCCAAAACTTGATGATTTGAAAAATTTGTTCACATATTTCTTCCAGCCTGTATCAAATATTCTGGAAAGTCATCTGCTTCTTCAAACATCTTCTCAGTCCTCTCTTGTATCTGAATAAATGAGTCGGAAGACTCTGGTTTGAGTAGAATTCTACTTTTGTACTGATAATTCACCAAATTGTCATTATTTTTCAGACACCAAAAATAAGTATTCCATTTGTTGTTTCATAGCTGATTCCACTGATGGGGCTTGTTAAATTTTTGCTTATTTCAAGTCTGGCTCAGCCATACTTCATCAGGCAAATCTGCCACCAAAACTTGATGGGAGATTTGTCCAAGTAAAGGCTCTAGGATTTGACATATATTATTTTGCTGTGTCTTTGTGCTGTTACTGTCTTTCATTTGAATTGGAACATAGATAATTATATTCTAGATTTAAAACAACAACTTTGTTTTTTTATAAATAAAATATTTTTTTTACTATCCAAAGCCTGGAAACACCTTCAAAGAGGTGATTTTAGTATCTTATAATTTTCTGTACACCAGAAATGGTTACTTGGAATGTGCTTCTAGTTGTCTGCCCTAAAAGGAAAAAAATACTGACCAAAAGAATTTAAAGTGCTTAAGAGTTTTAACCACAAAGGATACACAGAGAGGCTAGAATGGCACATGGTGCTGAGCCTGTCAGATTCTTAAAATACCAACAATTTGGTGGTCTATAATCCTGTCACTCTTTTCATGTATCTGTAAAAAAATGCTTAACATCCTTGTTAATTGAAACTAGAGCTTTCAGGCAAGAGATTTGATTTTTCCAATATCAATGTCATAAAATCAAGGAGGATTTAGAGTAAGAGCATAGGGGTCTACTTTCTAAAAAACCTACTGAAGCTGTATAAAAAGATTTTGCAAAGCAGTCTACTCAGAAATGTTCTCTTGTGTATCATGTTATCCACAATTTCTCTTTTCCCATTTGTATTGTTGAGGAATTCTCTTTACAAGCTTCGTATTTTAAAATCCATGTGCTCCTTTTTCTTCCTACCCATGTGAATTAATCTTTTATGTGTGGCTTTATTCCATTGAAATTTTTATGATGTCACAAAAGATCAGATCCAGACAAAACCTAAGAATTGGGCAGTAGAAATTAGTGCTCAGGATTTCACAGGATTGAGCCCACTGAAAGAATTACAGTTATGTTGAGGCATGATTTTCTAGCAAAAGCTAATGAGCTTTAAATGTGAAGTGGTCCAAAAAATATATGAAGCATAAGCATGAATGTTTCGAAATAAAATGTTTTCCAACATTTTCTGTGAAGGGGTCAGCTATACAATTCCAAAAAAAATAATTATTCTTGTTTTAAAATCTAAGAATAGAAAGATTTTAAACAAGAAATGATGGTACTAAATAGCACACACTCTACAGTGTACAAACCTAAAGACATTATAGAATGAACTGGAGCTTTATCATCTTTATCGTGATCATCTTAAAATTATTTATTCTGATACATTTGGTCAGGGATGTCTTGTTTTCTTCACCTTTTTCTTATCTATGTCTTACAAGCAAAAAATATATGGAGATGGTCTGGAGCAATGAAGCAGGAAATTGCAAAGCTTGATGAATCTTATTTGTTGAGCCACACATGGTGGTGTTGGAGTTTCGGTTTTGGGGTTTTTTTTGGAGGAATTTGGGTTATTTTTTGTGGAAAATAAAGTTTTCCTCTCCTCAGCAGCAACAGTAGTAACAGCAGAGAAGGACCAAACCATTCTGAAGTGCAGTAGGTGGGTTAGTCAGCCTGCCATAGCTTTTCAATGCAATCAGTTTATTCCTTAAGCAAATCATTCTCAGCTGCTTTCACTGAATAAAGGGAGACAGGATAGGGGCTTCTGTGGGTAGAAGATTGGATGGGGGAGGGGAGAACCTTTATCATTGGTATATGGTCTTTTTTTTTTTTTCTGCTGCATAGCATATGCTTGCAGATATCCTTGTCCAATTCTCAGCAATGAGATTGTAGGAAAATAATTACTGAGCATAGGTAGCTTGAGAGTTTATAGTGTACGTGCTGAGTCTGTTTGATCTGGAGAACAAGGTCAGACCTTCCTTTTACTGAGGTATATGTATATTCTTTGAAATTTTCTCCATCTGACAGCAGCGAGGTATATAGGAGAATGAAAGTAATTGTCCTTCCACCAAAGAGGAAGAAGGACATCCTTGTTTTAGCACAAGATATTGATGTATATTCGAAAAGATGGAATCTTAAAAGGCTGTTGATCTTCATCACTAAAATGAGAAGGGGACCAAATCACAAATGTGACACTTGCCTCATATTGAAGTCTGACCATAAAGTCCTTATGCAAACTATTCATGCATTTCATCTTTGTATATACTAGCAGCCTTGTATCTGGGAGAAGAGCCAAGAAATTGCTGGTTTCTCAAATGGGATGATTACCTTTAATGCTGTGTTTTTATTTGATGCTTGGCAAATTGCAAATTCCATACAAAACAACCTGCCTGCTCTGTGATGTGATATACCTGTGACTTCTGCTCCCTCACTGGATGGAATGGGTTGTTTTCTTCTCTCTTATATTCAGTCTTTATTTCTAGACTACTAAGCTTTTTAAAAAGGTACAATCTTTTAGCAGTGTTCATAAGCTCTTGTCACGTACCATATATTACCCAAAGTCTCCTAGGTATTCTTTGATTTCCAGGTTTTCCAAACATCTCTCTCCCAGATACTTTTTGAATGATTATTTCCTTCAGCTTGCGTTTTTCCAGAATGAATCTCATTTTGGGTGATATCCAAAGCCCATTGAGGTCAGAAGAATGTCTCCTATTGACTTCAGTGGGCTTTGGATTTGATCCTTTATTTCCTATATCCATGAGCCAAATTCTGCACACCTTATTGTTTTAATGGGAATTTAGTATAAGCAAGGCAAGCCGTATTGGCTTCGATAGTCTGATATTTTCAGACTCCTTTGCATTGTATTGCACTCCTTTCTCTAGCATTCATAATGGTACAATATAATTTACAAGTGTCAGTGCTGTTTATCTGTCACCATGGATAGCTAATGGAAATCTTAAGTAATACTGAGTGAACTCTGTTGTGTCCTGCTACCACCTCTTTCCAGACTTAATATATGTTCTTCCATTACCTTTTGTTTCAGTGTTTTAATTACTTTGCAGTTCATAAGGTTTTGTCAGTGTTTGGGAAAATGTGAATCGTTTGTGGGTAAAGTTTTGAAAGGCACTGTAATCAGATATAAAGTCCAGTTACACGTTATATTCTACATATAATAACCTTTGCCCAGATTCAGAAAAGCGCTTTAACATGTGCTCAAGTCTATGCCTATTAAGAAATGCAAGTAGATTTTTAAATGTAGTTGTCTATGTGGGACTTCGGTCTCAATAAAAGTTAAGCAAAAATTTATATTCATTCCTGAATAGGGAGATCTTTTCAAATTCCATCTTTTCTGTAACAGTTCTCTAAGATGAAGGATTCCAAACTATTCCAAAAGTTGGTACCTATAAAGACTATTCAGCATGACAGTATGGTTGTCTCTGAAGTGACTGTGTTATATGACGTACACAGAATTTGTCATTTAAATTTAAAACTGGAGTGAGTTTAGCAGGGGGCCACCAAGATGGTCAGGGGGTTGAAGGCTTTGCCTTAGGAAGAGAAGGTGAGGCTTGTTCAACCTGGAGAATATATTGCTTATAGTAAGAGGTCACCAAGAGGATGGATCCAGACTATTCACAGTGCTGCATGGAGGGAGGACAAAGGATACCAGACAGAAATTGAAACAAGATAAGTTCAGACTGGATGTAAGAAAAACCTTTTTCATGGTGAGGGCAGTCAAGCATTGGAGCAGGTTGCTCAGAGTTGTAGTGTGTGGTCCTTGAAGGTTTTCAAGACCAAACTGCATATGAGTAAGTTGGTCAGAACTCATAGCTGACCCTGCTTTGAGCTGGAGGCTGGACTAGGTGAACTCCAGAGATACCTCCAACCTGAATTATCCTAAGATCCTTTGATGCTATTCATTATTTCTGTTGCTTATCGTTCTAATATGCTCTTGATCTCTCTCTGGATTCATAGTTCTTTTCTCTAATAGCATTTATGCAGTTATTTTTCTGTAAAGAGAAGCAAGGGATACTGGAAAGTAAGTGCTAGAATTCCTTGGACTTCCATAGGAAAAAGTTAATCCCTGTTTCTCCCTTTAGAACTTTTTAATTTCTCAGTACCTCCTTCTCTTGGCATTCCAATATAATTGTTCATAAATTAAGTAGCTAATTCCTTTATGATCTGGGGATGCATATGTCCTCCTTCTGGTTTGTATTTTTTTCTAGCTGTTTTATTAAGTACTTGTTATAAATAACTGTACCAGGAAGATTCTGCTGCTCTAGCTGCTCAGGCATCTTTTCCTTAGTTTTCTTGTTAAAGAGTAATATTTTTAAACTATTCCTCTATTCTTTCATTTTCCCTCTTTAATCATTTATCAGTTTGAGTAGTATTTCACAGAATCCCAAATCACAGAATAGTTTGGGTTGGAAGGGACCTCTGGAGGTCATCTGCTCTGACTGTGCTGCTTGAGCAGGGCCATCTGGAGCCAGTTGTCCAGGACCGTGTCCAGGCAGCTTCTGAATATCTTCAAGGATGGAGACTCCATAACCTCGCTGTGCAACTTGCCAGTGCTCAGTTACCCTCAAAGTGTGACGTTCACACAAAGTGTGATGATCTGATGTTCAGATGGGAATGCCTATGTTTCAATTTGTGCCCATTGCCTCTTGTCCTACCACTGGGCACTACTGAAAAGAGCATGGTTCTATCTTCTGTACACCTTCCCTTCAGGTATTTATATACACTGAGGACATCCCCCTGAACCTTTTATTCTCCAGGCTATGTAGTCCCAACTCTCTCAAGCCTTTTTCTGTGGCCAGTAGCTCTATGTCTCGCTTGTACTGGGGAACCCAGAACTGGACACAATGCTCCAGGTGTGGCCTTACCAGTGCTGAGCAGAGTGGAGGGATCATGTTCCCTGACCTGCCCACAACACTCCTCCTAATGTTGCCCAGGATAACTTTGGCCTTCTTTGTGACAAGTGCACATTTCTGGCTCATGTTCAACTTGGTATTCACCAGGACCCCAATGTCTTTTCTGTGAAGCTGCTTTCCAGCTGGTCCACTCCCAGCATATATTGGTGCATGGGCTTATTTTAGCACATTTTGATTTCACACTTAACAGGGAGCCTGTAAAGGTGAAGACCAGCAGCTGAAGAAATCTAAAAAAGCACAGGTAGTTACCTAATGCAATCTATTAATCTGCCTAGAGCCTTAGGTGGGCTGTCTGTAGAATTACAGATTGACTGAGCAGGTGAAGCCCATCATTTCAGATCATGCTTCGGTGCTGTTACTACCACTTTAAAATTTATATCAGTTCCTCTATTACAATTAGATAAATATTTTTGCAGTATTTTTCTTCATTTTCCTTATAAACTTTAGTTTCAACCTAGGTACATCTGGGGCAGGACACTTCCATTCTGTTTTGGTATCCCCTACACACGTATGAACCTCTCATAGGATGCCTAAGGGAACGTTAATCAACAGGGACCTACTCTGTACCCAGAAAAATTAACCTATGAAGAGATACTACCAGACAGAAGATGTTAACAGTTCCTCCAGGGTCGTTCTTGCAGTGTTGTCAACTCATGGCATGTCATTGACAAGCAGATGTGGTCAGCGAATGAACTTGCTGGTTTCTCTTCCTTTTTATTTTTTATAAATTTAAAAAAAAAATAATTAAAAATTAGACTTTGTAAAAGAAGTCATCCTAAGTGTGAACAAAAATCCAAATTGTTGAACATCTTCAGAAAAAGAACTTTCCAATTAGTACTACTTTGGGTCATTTGAATTGTAGTGTTTGGCTAAAATAAATATATTCAGTTTAAACATTTGTAATTTTAAAAATAGAAAATATTGTAATGTGAAAATTTGAACCTTTCTTTTCCAGAAATATCTGACTGAAATATATCTACATTTTAGACTGTTTTCTACTTGGTCAAAAAACCCTTTAAATTAAATACAGTTTCTTTTAGGAAGGGATTCAATGGAAATGACAGTTTTCTAGTGGAGAGTTGCTCAACACATTTTTAGCACTTTGTGCAAATCCTTTAACTGGCATACCTCGGTTTTCCTCCCATGTGAGAGGAAAGTTATATAATTTATAGAGTGTTAGGATAATTAATAGAGTGTTAGGATAATTAATTTGTATTTATTAAGCACAGTAAAGACAGAGAGGCTCAATCCCCAAATGGAATTATAAAAAGTACCATGGTAGTCTAAATGCTACCAATTTTTTAAAAAATAAAAAGACACTATTAAGAATACTCTGAATCACTGATATGAATTAATTAAAAGAAATACTTTCATAAAATCATTGAAATCCCTGTGTACTTTGTCCTGAGTTACACCAGGCAGCCATCTTGTGCAACAATGTGTACACACCTTTTTTCCCAACTTAGAAATGTAATTCAATTTCATCTGTCACTTTATCAGCTCGTCATTTGGTTCTGTGAGATGCTTCTATACTTTGCTTTAAACGATGTTAGTTTTGACTAATTTCGTATCACCAGCAGAATGTGTAAAGTTTCTATTTACTCTGGATTTGAGGTTACTCATGAGTATGCTGAAAAGCATGGATTCAAGCAGAGACCTTGTAACGCCTTGCGAGTAGCCTTCCTCCCTTCTGACAATTAATGATTAGTTCCTTTTTTTTTTTTTTAATTTCCTAACTTGGAAAAACGTAAAAATGCATAAAAGGTCTGTTTCTCTTGTGCCATGGTAGCTTCACTTCTTTAAAGGCCTGTGAATTTTCCCAGAGCTTTATGGAAATCCGAGTTTCTATGCACCCAAGTATCCAAGAACAGAACTGCTACACCGCAGTTACCAGGTCATCTTCTCCACATGTTCCTTTAGAGAAGCCTAATACATTTTTGAGACATGACTTCCATCTGCAAATCTGTGTCGATTCTTCCCCAGTTAAAATCTCTGCCACAGCTGTAACTCCCATCACATTGCCGTGCTAGGGTAAGCTTGTTAAAATATGCAGTCTTTGTCTTCTAAATTATTTGGATGCTTATCCTTTGATTACCCCAAGTATTATTTTGCTTTTTTTCCATAAATGGTATCAAGAGGACATTTTTTAGAAAAAGAAGGTAAGAGTGAAGAAAATAACACTTTAATGGTGACTAAATCATGAGCATGGGGGGGTTCATTAAAGAATGCTTAAAACGAACCCCAAATTCTTGAAGTATATTTTGTGCAAGAAAAAAAAAACAGAACAAAAAATCCTTCATGGTAGCTCAGTTCCTGAACCTTTGCGTCAGTATAGCTAATTAATTAAATATTATTTTCTTTGTGAGCTCTCTGATACTGTTTTCTGTGTTTTGATTTTCAGATACATATGCAGGCAACTTAGATAGAAAGTGGATTAATCTGGGTTTTGGCTTGCTTTCAGCTATGTCTGGCATATACAAATCTGAGATCTGTAATAGAAGAGTCTGTTTCAGAGGCATGTTTTAGAGGCATGCACATTCACATCAGTATCACGTTTCTAAATTTCACAACAGTCTTAATTTTCAGAGCTTCATACTTCGTATGTGTTAGATTTCCCTATTGTGTCAATTGGCTTTTCTTTCCGTGAAGCACTGAAAAAATCGCGTGTAAATTCAGACGAAAATTGCCTGTGCTGTTGACATTTTCTGCTGTTGAAAACGTAGCAACTCGATTCTGATTTTCAGCTTGCTTTAAACTTGCAGAAATGGTGCAACTGCCGCCTGTTTCTAATTATTCCTGAAAAGCCAGTAAGAGGTAGTACGAAAGCCACTCAGGAGAATGATTCAGAGTAATCTGGAAATTTTAGCTATTGATCTTTAACTGATGACGTTCTCTTTGCTAAAGCCTGACATGTGCTGCCCAGACCAGAGGTTGTTTGGAGTGTCTGCTGCATCCTGTTCTGTCCAAGGCACGAAATCACAGCAATGGATGTTTAGAGAAGATGGCAATACTCTTTTTTCTTAGAAGGAGTACAAAATAACAAAGCAGAAGCAGCATGAAGAGGTGCTCTTTTGGCAACGATAGTTTTGGTGAAAAATCAAAATCTCTACAGGTGATCAGTGTCATCAGCAGCTATCAAAGACCTTAGCTCATCACTGCTACAGTCTTATGACAAATGTTCAAAACTGGATGTCTGTATTTAAATAGGCTCTCCTGAATCTGTAACGGTGATGAGCTTATAAATAGTTTGATGTTTAGTTGGGCTGGATCTCACAGCCATTTGCTGAGGTTTGTGGGTATCTGTCACTGAGGTGTAACAACTTTACTGCCGTAGGGATTCTACATATGGATTGAAAAGCTTAACTGTGTTAATATTTTGGTCCTATGTCCTAGAAAATGATCTTTTTCTTTTTAATCTTAAAAAACAAGCAATGAGTAAAGCAATTTTTAAACACCTTGGCCTGGTAGTTACAGCATCCTCCAAAAACTTAGGATTGGTACAATGATGTGAAAAAAAATGGCCAAGATTTCTTAGAGATATATAAAGTAGGAGCAAAATTTTACTAAAATGAAAGGCAAGTTCATTGCTTTTCCACATTTCTGGGTATGAGGCAGTGAGACAGAAAAGTCCTATATGAGCTGGATGTAAAATAAACAGTTTCAGTATGATTGTTCTTTATTTTACGTAGACAAGTAAATATATTTGTGTGTGTGCATATAAAGTCCCTCACCTAACTGATTCTTGAGGAGTCTTGATCACTCGTAGCTCCCTGGCTTACTGCATTAATGGTACAATTTAATATGGATTCTTTTCTATTTCGCTTAACACTCTTCTCGCCTTTTCTTAAGCAAATCTCACTCATCCTACCTCCATTTCTCAATGATGTGTTTATTTTCACAGTTCTCTCAACCATCTCTTGCTCAGGCAAGCTCACTGACCATTTTTCAGTAACTTTTGAGACCTAAGAATGTACTTTCCTCATATGATCAGCTGGTAATTTGAAATCTAGGTCTCTTCGTCCTCCTATTTCCTGGCAGCTTTTTCCAAAGACTATCATGGGGCAGCCAGTCATCCCCGAGTGCTTCGTGCAAGAAGCTGATCTCTACAGAAGCTCAGATAATTGTGGTCTTTAGGGATCTTCTTTATTGAATGCCCATTGTCCAGTGTTATGTGCTTACCTTGAGGTATATTTATTCAGTGTGTCACATGAGTGTTGGCAGGGCAGATAACAGCAATTTGTGGAACTTCTGTCTTAAGCTGCAAATAACTCCTTTGTAATACAAGCTACTTCATCCCTTGTGCACAAAAAAAAAAACCCCCCAAACCGAGAAAGCTTTGAAACATACAATGAATATGAACTGATAACTTTACCATAGCTTAGTAATGTTTCTTTTTTTCTGGTTAAAATGGAAAGCTCTTCAAATAGTGGAATAAAGATTTATGTTTTTGTTATCAGAGACAGTATTTAGAACTACAGTTCCTAGGGATAACCGGCTCCTCTGTTAAAAGGCTTTTTTGGAAATCACTGCAAGGAGGAGGGAGGAATTCTTCCCTACCGATGTTTGCTGTTGCACCAGTGAATTCTGTGCTGCCTCTGACATACCAGACACATGGCGTTGCTGGTATTGAGATATGATGAATTACGGCTCAGATCTGATGTTTCTCTTTAGTTTTATGGTATAACATATACTTTATTCATTAAAGTATAAACCCTAATAAAACTCTTACATAAAGAAAGCTTTCAAATGATCATAGGCTTAATGTCCCTCCATCCTTTTTACAGGAAGAAAAATGACTAAAACTTGAAGTCAGACTCTGGCATGCTTGAATACCATATGCCTGCACTATTGAGAGACTGGAACTGAGTATCTGGAGAAAGATGAGAGAGTGTGGGTGGCAATAGAAAAAACAACCACGACTGTAAGTTAGCAAGATAATATCCTTACTTTCTTCTGTGGGTCTCAAGAGTGATTAAAAAAACATTGGTGTTTTAAAAATATTGCTGAAGACTACAGTGTGACTCATAATGCTTCAGAGAATGGAATTCTTGGAAGTTTCGCTGTAATGCCAGATTTTAGAATGGAGGGCAGCAGAGCTGCAGAGAAGTAACACGAGGATATGATGACGGAGAAAGAACATCTCTGAGGAAATGCAGGCGAGAGAAAAAGAAAGGAAAGAGAATGAGTCTGGGGAGAGATGACAAGACAATTATTTATACTGAGAATTGTTGCTTACGCTGATGGGAATGTTTCCCTGCTTTTGGAGATGTTATTGGCCAGCATGCCTGCCTACACAGCGCTTGGTCATATGCATAGAAGGGGAAGATAGGTAAACATGTTGACCAATCGACAATGAAAGCAGTTAGATGTGACTCTGAAAGTCCATCCTACAGCTGGCCTGAAACTTTTGAATGAAACTTTTTCTTTTTCTTCGGGGGGAAGTAAATTTCTGGTAAATTCAGCTATTTTATAAGGGAATGTATTGGCTAACACTAAATTTTCTTTGGGAAGGTTTCTCAAGTCAGAATAGACATTCTGGTTAGAATAAAATAAAGAGGAATGACAATTATCTGGAATTAAATAGTAGCCTCACAGTTATGGCATGCACCTGATTTTTTGCTTGATATTATAATATACCTATTTTATATCCTAAATGAGTACCTTGGCTAGGAAAGTGAGCAGTCTTTCTGCTACCATCCTCCAAAAGTGCTTATCAACTCTTGTTCCCTAAAGTTCCAAGGAAATGGTTTGGGTATTTCACAGGCAGGGATATGGAAATCCCAGGTTCAAATCCCTGAACACAGACTGGGCTTGTACCAGAACCTCCTCCTTTAAGTGAGTGTCCTACCTATCTGGCAGCTGAGGTATGATTGAATTCTTACTGTTACTTAGAGGGGATAAAGATAACGTTTATCCTGGAAGCCTAAATACTGAAATCTAAGAGCTTTTTTTTTTGCCTTTATTTTTTTAAGAGCATTCTTACGTCTTCTCCTTTAACACTTATTATCTAGGTCTCTACAAACTATATCTATAGTTTATGCATATGGTTAAATAAAATTTGCTGGTTCAGAGTGCTGATGATGTGTGGATAATGCTATTGTCTGGATAGAAACTTTGTATATCTTTTAAACACGTAATGATTAGTCATCTGAAAATTCACATCTGAGAAATGTCATGACTTGATAATTGGCACTGTGTCTCTGAAAAAAAAAAATCATATATCCAGCAGGGGAGCAAATAGGACACCATTTGTATAAGTGATGGTCATATATCACAGTTAAATAAATATCCCAAGTGAAGAGTTAGTCGATATGTTCTTGGCTGAAATTTGTTCATGTAATTTGATCGATGAAGTGTGTGGATAAAGAAGAGATTAACAGATCATAACCAGTTCATGAACAATTCATGAACAGGAAGAAAGACTACAGAGCAGGGAATTTGAATAATGTATATTTTATTTCGCTTATAAAACAGGAAAACCTAGATTTTTGAGTTGGACAAAATGGAAAATGAAGCTTTTCTTTTTTTGTTTTATGTATTTCTTCTGGAAAATTAAACCTAGTTATATTTAGAAATGAAACATCTTAACTGGAAAAGGTAGTCTATTACAAAAATATGAGTGTAGTTTTTTTTGAGTTTTTGCTTTTAATGTTTTTATGTTTTAATGGATTCTTGTTGGAATAGTTTTGCAATTTGCAGATGGATGACATATGAATTTTAGCCAGGTTGAACTGGCAACTTGGGTGGATAAAACATTTGATCCAAAATTTGTCCAGTTTTCCTGAGCTTATGATCTACTAACTCCCTTGTTTCCCAAAGCAGTGAGCGGAGAAATTTTTATCTGTTATAGCATTAGTGCAACTAATTTGCTCTCATATTGCCTGTCATCCCGTGGATTTCATAATATGTGAACACAGCCAGCCTGTTACGATCTCAGAGTCAGCAGTAAAATCTACAAAGCATGATGATAGCAGGTTCTCAAATAAACAGCATCTTGGACAAAGTGAAAAAATGCACTGAAAATTTGAGTAAACAACAGCAAGACACTCTGCATCTTCTCAGTTTATGTAGGAGATAAGTTGAAGCTGGGAAACATTTTCTGATATGCCCATTAATGGCTATACAACTCATCCAATCACTCAGGAGCTAATACTGCACTTTTCTGTTCTGTGCATAGAAAATGTCATGCCAAATGACTCTGAGTGGTATCCTTAATGAAGAATTTACAATCATCAGTAAGAAGCCTTCTTCGATTGTCTGCATTAAAGCAGCAGTTGATTATCATCCCATCCAGTGATGCTTTTCCTTGGCCTTATTAAAAAGACCAGCGTACAAGGCAATCATACCCTTGGGTGTCTTTTGACTTGCTCAAAAGTATAGCTTAAGTGTTGATTTCTTTTAAAAAAAAAAACCAAATTCCATTTTAAAATGATGACACATCCATTGTCTAAAAACAAATGACATGGCAATTACACTGAATGCCCTGATTGCTCACCTGGCATTAAAAATAGTACCAGCTTTCACAGACAATATTTAGCTGGGCATATCTGTTGACTGTCAGTGCTGAGCATGGGAAACTGGCTCCCTCTTTTCATTGTCCCATGGTTTGGGCATCTGTAATGCAGTGCTGCAGCCTCTCTCAGAGACCCAACACGCTCAGTGGCTTCTTCCCCATCCTCTGGCCCACTGTCTGAATGTGTTGAGCAAGGGAAGCTTGACAGATCTGGGAATGGATTGTGAGTCCGTGGCCACCTTCAATAAATGGAAAGATAAAAGTCCGATTTTCCTTTTTGTCAAGACCCTTTTCTAAGGATTAGATTTATTAACAAAACAAAAGATTCCAAAGTGGGCTCATAGTAACACAGATTATGTGGGAAAAGACAAAAGAGATCTTTCCAGCTTCCAGCAGTGTCTGCAAGGAAGTGCCAATACGCATCCCTCTGGATAGCTTCCTATCCAACTCCAGAAAACACAGATGTATTCTGCAGTACATACGTGTTTGTTTCAATTCTACTGGTAAATCACTATTGGGTTACTCCAAATTTCTCTTTATGTTCATGAGAATATGGCTGAAGACTTTAAAGTTTAGTCAGTAAAAACATGAAAAGTGAGATCAGTGACATATCTTCCTCTATCTGCTCTTTTTTCTTTCATTCTGCTCCTCCTGGTGATAATTTCTAGAAATTATTTCACATGAGTGAATCAAGTGAAGACATCTCATGGGAATAGGAGAGGTCTTGCAGGTCGGTACCAGGGAATGGTTCCATGTATTACAAATTATTTTCTTGGTTTTGGTTTCCAGGGCTTTACTCTAATCAAGTAGATAGAACTGTTGACTTAGTGTGATGGTGTTGGAGATTATTTAGTATCAGAGGTACATCAATCAGCTCAGCACTAACTGAAAACATCTATAGATCTGTGTGACCATTAAAAAAAAAAAATAGAGCTCAACGTGATCATTCCAGTAGTATGCATTCTAAAGAAGGCAATATACAGTTTAAAAAAAAAAGATAAAATGAAATAGAGGAAACAAGACAAGTGAATTCCATCTAATAATTTCCATTTCCTATTCACTGACATACATGCAGTAGATGTGTTCCACTTAGAGTGAAAAGAAATAGAAATTAATTCGGTAATTTGTTTAAATTTATGTATAATTAGCACTTTTTAAAATAAATATTTCATTCTATAAAATGCGTAGCTCCCTCCCTCTCCCTTTCCAATGTTCCAAACCCACTTTGGACTAATTTTGATCTCTGTTTGCAATTGTATGCATGTGTCTGTGTGTTAGTAGCACAGTATGTTCTTTATGTCCATGTGCTGCAAATCCAGTTGACAGCAGCTTTGCGCCCTATTCTTTCCTGGTTGTCCTTCCTCACAAATGGTAAGCAATCAAATAACTACAAAATTTTTTTTTCTTATGTCCAATTGTGCAATTTCCAGATTTTTTTCAGCCTAGTCCCATAATTTTTATAAGGGTCACCTCCCTTAATACAATTTTAAACATTCACAACATACCTTTACATTTCATCTGTCACTTAATAAAATACAATTTTTCATAAACACGTTTAAAATTTATCCTTAGGTTATGTAGTTATTTTTATTCTTAGAAATTATTTCCACTATCAGGTCTTTGGCACTATGTCTTTGGCATAATTATGCTTATGAAGTTATAGGAGCTCTGAGAAAGATGTTTCAATACAATTTTTTTCAAGTTTAAGATATTCAAAATGAGGTTCTGTGCTGTGAGACCTCATGTAAATGCTGCATCATTTGAGGAATTACGCCTGATAACCTGGAATGGTTAAATAAATATACTGAATTTTGGCTACTGCAAGGAATGTACATCCTGAGCCACCAAGGAAATAGAAATGTGACCTTAAAGATCCCACTCCAGAGTGCCTTGGAATGGATGTAAAAGTCAGGTCAGATGCAGACTGCTCAAGCACTATCTGCTTTATAAGCCTAGGAGAGTGAGAGGGAGAAGATGGACAGAAGAGATAGAAAGCTTTGCTGTGGTCCTTACCCTCATTGCTAGGAGTTTCAGTAAAATTTAGATCTGCTTATCATTTATTGTAGTGTCCTTTACTCTGTAATGGATAATGGGATCCCCTTCTGCCAGGGGCCAGATGCCAATTCATCTTTGAATGTCTCCAGTAAGAACTGCAGCTCTTAGATGTTGCCCTTATCAGACATTCAGGGATCACCTCTGTGTCAGGGCATGATTCTGGACACTGGGGGAGCGATGTGTAGGAAGCTGAACTACCTTACCCCATCTGTCCATGTCCTAAACGTCCTTTCAAAGTGCAAGATATTTATTACTTAGATGGAAATGGAAACAATGCTTCCATGAGCAAAGTCAAGAAGGACCTTGGAAAAGAGACAGGAAACATCAGACAGGCCTGATCTTCTCTGTTCAATGGGCACAGGAATTCCTTGGACCAGATTGGGGCATCCTTACTTTTGTGACCATAAGCATTAAACCCTGAGAAGGATTCTTATACAAAACATTAGCTGAAGGATTTTAACCTTGTCTAGTCATGGATTTTCACATGGGAAGGATAGAATAGTGCTTATTGTTCTAGTTAAGATGCTTTTGGCTGTTGATTGTTGGTGCATTTACCACTGTAAACCACTTCCAAAATCTCTGAAGAAGCAGGTGGAAGGCCAAGAAGATGAGAAATGCATGGAGTAGTCAATTAAGCGGAGGTCATAAATGAACCCTTTTTCAAGAGGCATCATCAAGAATTTGTCTGAAAAGGGAAATTTGCAAAGAAGGAAGCAGGTGTCAAATTCCTGTTGGCAGCTGGATACTTAAAAGTCTTCAAAATAAAAAGCTACCTGATCTGAAGCTCAAGACATTGAGAGGATGTGCCTTAACTGGTGGAAGGGAATGTGTATCGATGGGGTTTATGACTCTCAGGCTGTAGGGAGGGTGCAGAACGGTGAGGAAAACTGCTGGCGTTGACCGAGTTCTGGCAGGATTTAGGACACTGGCACTGGCAGTGAGGAGGAACTTGAGAATGATTTTTGAGCTCTGTATTCAAACAGCTGTCTGTCTTCCGCAGCATGCTGTGGAAAAAAATAGAGGTTTTGAACCATTAGAAAAGCAAAGGAAGTGCAATAGCCCAGATTTTGATCATAATTACACCCAGGTGGTTCTGAAGTGACTACACCCGTGTCATTGAAGTTACACCAGTGGAAAACTTGTGCGAGAACTGAATCAAGCCCTTTGTTTTCTTGCATTTGTGTACCAAAAGAGCACTCTAACAGCTCTTAGTAAATAATAAATTAATAATGATATGACAATCTCCCTTATGACTGGGAGAAGTACAGAAAAATTAGTGTCAGAGTAAGAATTTGCTTGCAAGATTCTTTGAATGTGTTGTTTCTAGATTTATATTGGATATGTGATGCTTTGCTGGACTGATCTTAATTTCTGGACTGATTTTAGTTTTTATTTCAAACATCAGAGACATTAAATTTGGTCAGCTAGTATGTACTGAACAATGCCAGACGTACAACGTGCAGCTTAGAGATCAAATGAGTAAGACCTTCATCGTAAAACACCTTTAAATCTCCAGCAGAAAGTAGTAATGAAAACAAGAAATGAAAGCAAGTGCTTTGGCTGTCTCCCTGCTGTAGAGCAAATAATATTTTAGTAGTTGGTTTCGTTTGTGTTTCCCCATTTGTGCCTCAGAATACACCAGATTGCAACATTACATCACATTTTTAATGACTGGAACCATGTCCTGAGATTCCCCTTCGACCACACCACAACTTCCTTCTTTCTTTTCCCCTCCCGGCTAGAGGACTGTATGTAATTATGCTGAAGACATAATTCAATTAATTATTGACAGAACACGTAATCACCACTCAGATCGCTCTCTGATAAATCTCTTCGCTGCTCTCTGACTTCTGTTTGTCATGCACTGGGGGGGGTGGAAAGGCAGTGAAAATGAGTATTTAAAGACAGGACGTTTCTGGGTACTCTGTGTCAGCCGGAGGGGCTTCTGACACCCTGGGCTCTTCAAGGGGTAACGCGTCTCGTTCTCCTCTGGGCTAAACAAGTGTCCCCGAGGAAGCTCAGGGGGATGGGAGGCTTGTGATTCATTTTAAGTGGAGGATATAATAGGAGCAGATAACTTTGATTTGTGCAAAGGAAAAGTGTGATCTCTTTTCAGGGATTCCAGGCATTCACAGCAAATTTTCTCTTCTGCTGCTGATTAAAGAGAAAGTGATAAATAAGAGCTGCGTGTTCGGTTTTAAGGAGGAATGTAGCTTTAGAAAGCTGCCTTATTTAGGAAAAAGAATATAAAAATCCTGACCTCCGATAGCCTTTGACCAAAATCTGCTAGTAGCATAAAGTAAAGACGAGGCTGTTTCTGTAACTATTAAAACCCGAGTAAGGACAGTGACCATTTCTGTCCCTATGACCGGAAAATGTCCTGGGGTGGGGACGTGCCGGGGGGCTGCCTGTAACTTTGAATTACAACTACAGCACGCCAAGAGCGCGTAAGAAAGAGATAACGAGGTGAGAAAGCAAGGAAGGGCTTTGTTGTAAAGTAAGGAAAACTAAGCTCTGAGTGAGGGGAGGAGAAAAAAAAGAAAAAAGAGCAAAAGGGGAAAAAAAATCAGTCTCGTAGGCAGTCTCGTAGATAAAGCAACCTCGGCTCACCCGGTGCCGGCTTCGATGGTGGGCGCGGAGCCGCTCGGCCTCTGGTACCCCGAGGGACCGGGGGGCGCCGGGCATCACCTCCGGCCTTCACACGCCTCTGGGAGCCGCGTTCAGCGGTACCCACCGACCGGCTCTGCGTGGGGCTTCTCCCCCGCCTGCGCCCGGGCCGGTACCGGCCCCGCTGGGCGACTGGGTTCAGCGGGGCGGTACGGGGGGTGAGTACCCACCGCCCTGCCCCTGAGGCTGAGGCTGCGGGAGAAAGTTCTCTACGGTGGCCTCCTGCGAGAAACCCTGGCTGCTGCTCCTCTAGCTCTGGGTTCCACGGCACGACACGCGTGGGGCAGGGACCGGGCTGCGCTGGGGGCCGGCGGGCAGCGGGGTGATGTGCTGCCCCGGAGCTCTGCCAGAGGAGCAAAGCACCTTCACCTGGCCTCTGGAACCCGGGGTGGGCGCCTGCCTCGCCTCCTCTCCCCTCCTTCTGGATGTGCCAACCTGACTTTTGTTCCTTCCTTCCATGTCGGGAACAACGTGCGAGGGGAGCGGGGCGTCGCCGTCCTCGGCCGGGTTTGGCCGATGCTTGGGGACCGGGGAGAAGCTCCCGTGCGTCCCTCGGGGAGGGAGCCGGGGCTGATGCACCCACGCACCGGACGGGAGGCGCGGAGGGTGGCTGGAAGCGGCTCAGGCACAGAGACCCCCCCCGAGCCCAGGCCGGGAGGAGCAGGGTGATGTCGCGGAGGTTCCCCCTCCGCTCCGGGGGCTTCGTCGAGGGCTCAGCGCCCCGCCGGGGGAAGCAAGCCCACCTCGGGCTCTGCCCCCCCCGCCCCAGCATCACCGGAGGCGCCCGAGCTGGGCGGAGCCGGTGCAGCCCCGACTCCGGTGCTGCGGGAGGCCGGGCGGGCTTCCAGGCATGGGGGCAGGGGGAAGGGGAAGAGCTGAAGGGTTTTAGGGCCCGGCAGAGCAGGCTGAGTGGCCGGGCGGGTCGGGAAGCCCAAAGCGGGCACCTGAGCCCGGATCTTTTGATACCTCAGCCGAAGCGGCCCGATTTACGGGGACGCCGAGGTCCCGCCGCTCCCGCTGAGGGGCAGGGGCTGCGGGGGCGAAGGGGACCGAGGAGCGGGGTCGGAGCCGCTGATACAGCTGCGGGAGACCTCCCGGGACTGCTTGTCTTGGAGGGGTGCGTGTGTGTGTGTGTGTGCGGGAGCGATTACACGGGATGATCTAACCCGGGAATGTCGAGGGACAGGGGCGTTGCGGGGACAGAGGACCATTGTCATGGACAAGAGAGGGGCTATCACGCCCTTTCAAACAGCCCTCCGCGGGTTTAGCTCAGTCCTGCGGGGGCGACTGGGTCCCCCCGCTGCGGAGAGCGGTGTCCCCGGGCTTGCTTTACCTTCGGGCGATGCGTCCCTCCCCAAAACTTAGGGGCTGAGCAGCCCGGGCGACTCGTCCCGCCGCTGTCAAGGACAAGGAGGCGTTCAGAGGCGCAGCGGGCGGTGCTTAAAGACCCGCGCTTTCTGGGCGGCTTCGCAACGGCTCCTGCGGGGGTTGCGGGATGCTCTCCACGCTCGGCTTCACCTGTCGGGCTCCCGGGGAGCGATCTCCCGCACCCAGCCGGCGGCCCCCGGGGAGTTGCGGGGGTCAGCCCCGCACCAACGGGCTGGGCGGTGCCCACCTGCCCGAGCCTCGCAGCCCTTCTCCCGGCGGGGCCGGCCCCGCCTCGCCGCAGGTGCGGGTCGCGCTGTCCCCGGCCGGGCACCGGCTCCGGCAGCGACGGGGCGTCCTCAGCGAGGCGGCTCTCCCGGGCAGGACGACTTTCCCTCGCCTGTTTTTTTGGCCGGGGTTCCCTCGCCCGCACGGCGCCGGCCAGCCCTGCACCTTCGCCCTCCCAGGGCTATGTCCCGGGGGGTGGGTGGCCGGGGTCAGAGGGGCAGCGCACGGTCCTCCCGTCCGACCTCTAGGGCCACCGAAGCGCTCCCGCCCCCGGGGAGCCCCGGAGGTTTGGATTTCCCACCGGGGACGCCCGGTGCCACCCTCCCTCCCCCTTCTCCTTCGGGTCGCGGGGGGTGCGCGCCGCCGCCGCAACCGAGCGAGAGGGCTCGCCGCCCCCGAACCCCCAGCAGCGCATCCTCTCCCTCCCGCCGCTTTCGCCCTCCCCTCCGCGGCTGCGGGGAGGGTATTGCGAGGTAGGCGGAAAGGGAAAGTGAACGCAAGCGGTCTGAAGATAGAGAGAGGCAGTCAAGGTTAGACGTGTATTTACTCAACCTTTATTATTTTAAAAAAATTCATAAAAAAAAAAAAAAGGTGAACGAACGTCTTACAAAACCCCCCCACATAAATAGGACATTCCGTTCAGCTCTGGCTATTGGCAGTTCTAGTACTTGACAACATCAGACGCGATTTCCTGGCGTTAAAGAAACCCATTTCAAAATCGGTCATCACAAAGAAATACTAGAAATCCCAGTTAGCACTTGCTAGGCAGCACGGAGCACTTGTACACAACTTTTCAGACACACACCCGCGCACACACGCAGCTGGGAACAGATCCCGTAGGAAGAGAGCCTCCTTAAAAAATAGTAAACGCTTCTCAAAAGACAAAAAAAATAAAAGGGGGGGGGGAAGAGGGTTATTTACAAAACGCACATGGAAATACAGTATTGACAGAGCGTGGCTGGCAAATCAACATGATTTGAATAGAGAAAGGACTATGGCACATCTTGCTCGAAAGCTCGTACAGCAGCCTCCTTCGAGTGTCCCCGGGGGAGTAGACAGCTCCTGCCGTCCGCGTCGCTTTGCCCTCCCCACCTCTCCCTCCTCCCGCCCTCCCCTCGCCTCTCCACCCCTGCGCTTCTTGCCAGGTCCTTTTTACACTTGGATGACCACCGTGCTGGGGCTCTGGAGCCGGGTTTTGTACTGGTCTAGCCAGCTCCTCAGCTCCGAGATCTTGTAGCCCTCTGGTCCTCTGCCTCCCTGGTACATCACCTTCTCCTCCTGGATGATGTAGAGCCTCTCGAAGTAGGCACCGTAGGCGGCGCTGGAAGCATTGTCCATGGTGTCCACGGCCAGGGGGCAATCGGGTGCCCCTTCCCTCATCAGCTGAGCTGCCCGCAGCCTGTCCTGGAGGCACTGGTGCTTGGGGATGTTGTAGGCTGCGTCCGAGCTGACCCAGCCGTCGGAGGGGTGTGCTTCTTCGATGTAGACCAGCAGGAAGTCGGCAATGTCCACGAAGTGCGCGGCCAGGCGCTGGAAGGACCTCAGGCGGGCCATGAACGGGGGTCAGGTGCAGCTGCCGAAGTTGAGGATGAGGGGTCTCTTGCCGCGGGCGAAGTCCAGGATGCGGAGCCTCTTCTCCCCGTCCAGCTGGATCACCTCGGGGTTGGGGGCCAAGGAGCCCACGTGCGCCGACTTGAAGAAGTCCAGCTTCTGCCCGTGCCACACGGCTTTCAGCGACTCCAGCGTGAACATGCGGTTGGAGTCGGAGACGCAGACCGGGGGGTCGTCGGGGGGCGGCCCCTCGCTGGCGCCGGCCGCCTCCTCCGCCGTGGGCATCATCAGCATCTTCTTCCGAATGCACAGAAAATCCAGGAGCCAGAGCATCACGGCGGTGAGCAGGAAGCGGGGGAAGAGGAGGATGCAGGCGGCCGCCTGGGTGAGCAGCTGCAAGGTGTGAACGCCAAGGGAGTGGAGCATCGCCGCGGCTTGTGCTGCAGGGCGCTGCCTGCCTGGGGGCCCCCACGCACCCTGCTTGCCGGGGTCTGTGCCGCACAGCTGAGATCCCGCTTCTCTTTAAGCCCATTTTATAGTCAGGGATTTAAATGAAAAGTGACTCCACCTCCGGCCAGAACCCGCCCCTCTGGAACTTGAGCCTGGGGATTACCTACCCCTCCACTCTAATGACCTAAAAATACACAGACAAAAGGGGAGAGAGCCCCGGCGGGAGCTGCGCGGGACGTGCAACCAAGCAGGGAGCAGCCGCTATCAGCCACCGGCAGAGAGTCCGAGATAGGGCACCGCCGGGGTCCCCGGCCGCAGATAGCGACAGGCGCTCACAAACAGCCCCGCCAAGGGCCGTGCAACAGGCGCAGCCCGACCCCCGCCCCGGCCCGGTTCCCGCACGGGCGGTGCGAGCGCGGAGCCGGCGCCGCACCGGAGCGGCGAGCGGGAGGGGGGGCCGGGGCCGTCCCGGCAGATCCTGCAGGTGACAGGGACGGGCCGCCCGCACCGCATCCCTCCCGCCGCCTCCCTCCCCTTCCCGCCCCGTCAGCCCCATGGTCCCCCCCTCCCCCCGGGGCACGGCCTCCGCCCCGCCACACGCCCCCCGGTGCCGCGGGGGCACGCGGGGCTCGAACCCGGGGACCGGCCGCGCCCGCATCCTCCCGCCGCGGCGGCGGGACGGGAGGCGGCCCGCTGCCCCCGGGCCCGCGGCCAAACGGGGAGGGGGGGGGGGGGGCGAGCCCGAGCCCCCGGGCCCGAGCCCCGGCAGCGGCGGCCCCCGGTGCGGGAGGTGCCAGGTGGGCGCGGGGCGGCGGGCGCTGCCCGGTGGCGGCGGCGGAGGGGCGCGGGGCGGCGGTGCGGCCGCTAGGGGTAGCTGTTGCCCGAGAAGCCGCGGCGGCGGCGGCGGGGAGCTGCGGGGCCCCACCGCCCCCCGGCCCGGAGGTGTCCGCCCCCCCGCCCCCAGCCCTCCTTGCCCTGGGCGGAGGGGGCGTCTCCCCGGCGGCGGGTGTCCCCTCGCGGGAGGGGGGGGAGTGTGTGTCACCGGCACCCCCTCGGGGATGAGGGTCGCCACGGGGAGGGTCGCAGGAAGCCGCGGGGTTGGGGGCGGGCTGGCCCCGGGGCTGCGGGGGTGCGCCGGGTGTGAAGGCGGGGCCCGGGCGCCCCGCGGAGCGCGCTCGACGCCGGCCTGGCTGGGGCCGCCTCCGCATCCCCGGGAATGATCGTCCCGTCCCGTCCCGTCCCGTCCCGGGGCTTGTGTGTCCCCCCCCGGGGCTTCTCCCAGCTCAGCCGTCACCGCGCTCTCCCGCCCCACGGAGCTGGGGTCCGGCCGCTGCTGCGGGGGGGGGTCCCGGGACGGGTGGGCAGCGGGGATGGTGGAGGTGGCAGGGGAGCCCTGCCGTTGGATGTCCTCCTGTTCGCTGGGGGTCCTGCTGCCCCCAGGAGAGCTCTCGGTCAGGGCAAACTTACAAAGAGACCCGGGGGGCAGCAATATATATATATTCTTTTTTTCTGTTGTCAAGGGAAGTATAAAGACAAGGTTCTGATGGGAATGGGTCTAGCAAAGTCATTAAACATTAAAGCTGAAGTGTCACCTCATGGACAAGGTCAGGTAGAGCTACCTACTGTCCACCGAGCAGACATGCCATGGCCAGTTTTAGGTTGGGTGAGCTGTCAGTAGCAAAGTGCTTGCAGTCCGCGGGGATGAGCACGCACTGGCCACCTTCAGTCTTCTCCCGGCCAGGAGGAATTTATGGCCCATAAATTCCTTCTTGCTGGTCTAGATGGAGACCCGTCCCAGAGGTAGGGAGCTTAAGTCTAGTTGGGTGTATAGATAAAATACCCCAGCTCTGCTCACAGCCTTGCCACTCCGTTGGTGCAGAGTTCCCAGCTGGCAGAGTGCACATCATTTCCTCACCAGCTCCTTCGGAGAGGGATCTGAGTGGTCCAAAACGCTGAACACTGCCCTCTGCTATGCAAATGCGACTCGCATCCCGGAGCAGCTGCTCCAGATGCTGCTCACCCAGGTGCTGGCTCTGGGGATGCAGAACCCAAACATTCGACGTGTGTATGGGTCCTGAGCCCCCCGTTTCTGCCCATGGCCGACGCCAGGCTCCCCGAGACCCCCAGGACCTGCAACTCCCCCTGGGTGCAGCCCGCGCTGCTCCAAAGGCAGCTGTGCGTGTCTCCGTGCCTCCCGTCTAACATCTGCAAAATGGAAAAATTAATGCTGAGTCTCCTCATGGGAGTCTAGGCGGCTTACTTCATTTTTATGTAACTTGTTACGAGAACTCTGAATAAAAGGCAAAATTAAAATCTCATTTTATTTGTTCTTTATCTGGTTCCGAATAGGCTGTTTTAGAGCAATCTAACCAGCCCCCCCCTCTTCTCCCCCTCCCCGCGCATCGTCTTTAGTTGGTGTCAACAGCAAGTGAAGGGAATTTGGCGTTTTAGCATCTGAATGGAAATGTATGCTCCAGTCCTCATAAAGCCCCGTTCACACACTAGCCCGATTAATAACTTTTTTGGCATTCTGTGGTGCTCAGTCCAGGGAAAATTACTGAGTAGATATTTACTATATTGTCAAACTTATTTTGAACTCTTCATGTGGGCCTCTCACCACCTCTCTGTGCAGTTATGCAATCTTGAAAACCACAAATTAAAGCCTCTAAACAGACGCAATAACAAATTGTGGTAGCTCTGAAGAAACCCCCAGGAAAAAAAAATTGATCTCTCAAAGCGACCTCTTCAAACTATGCTGACAGACAAAAGCCTAAGTAAACAGATGGGTTTGCAACCCTGAATATCAACAAACTTTGCTCTACTAGATCAGTCAGAGATATTCCGAGGTAAAAAAAGTATTTGGTCTTATATAGCGTATTTGTAGCTGGAGAGGGACTTTGGAAATGACTTTTTCTCCATTCCCTGGAAACAACTTTGCTTTATTTTTGTAGCTTGAAGGAAACTTTTGAATTGGGGTTTCTTATTCAGCTGTGGATAGAGCAGAGAACCGAGGTGTTCTGCTACAGCGGCCCACCGCTACGCATTCCTAGCAGAGGAAAATTCAAATATAACCTGTTTCTTAGCAGAATGGTGGCTCTGCACGGCCCTATAAGCCACGCACCAACGCATTCAAAGTACAGCACTCCTGTATTTATCCAAAACTCCGTGGGAAAGGGTGGAATTCCTTCTGCAGCCCTTTGGTTCTCAGGAGGTTTGAAGTGACGTGTCGCTGCTGTTCTCACTTCTGTGTTATGCTGGACGGTTTTCAAAATCATGTGTTTTCACTCCAGTAAACCCTCTCTCTGCTTCACAAGGGCCGTACCTCTCAGTTGGATCTTGGATTATTTTTAGGTATGTGAAGGTAGTCGGTCTTTCTAGGAATCTGTATCGCTGCTGCTAATAGTGTGGGAACTTGTGTCTTCCTGCGTACTGAGGAGTTCATCAAATATATCCTCAAATATGGGATTTACAGTGGCACATCTGGTTATGGGTGGTTTTTACTCTTCTGCATGTGGTCTGTGGTTCAGCAGTCACTAACTTAAATATATATAAGTTTGTGTGTGTGTGTCCGCATGCATGCACATACGGGGTTCAAATTATTTCCCTTTTTGAGGATTTTACAGTTGCAGTTTTTCTTCATTTGATAAATGTAATTTAGAACTATTTTAAAGTTCTTTTCATAAACAGGAGCTACAAAATAAATTCAGCAACTTATAAAAACAAAACCTCAAAAAGCTGAAATTGAAAACAGTGGGCCTGCTTTGATGTAGAGGATGTGTTGAAATGGTATATTTACATGTTTATTTTCTATTTTATAATTTCCTGCACAAAGGCACGCAATACTTTCTGACAGGAAACTAAATGTATTTTGGAAAAGTTCCACCTCTCATGTCATCTAAGCTACATGTCATGAGTGTGTTAGAACAGAACTTTACGCGGAGGGAACAAAAAAGGCTTCGCTGAAGTTTGGATCCGGCTCTGAAATAAGAGCTGGACCATTTCTGACTGCAGAGGGGAGCAGCGGTGCGGTGGTCAGTTACTCACCTGTCTGGTGTACGTAAGAAGTGGGTAAATGGCATATTGCTGAAATTGGAGGTGAATAAACTCCATTTGCAGTTGTTGGCTCTTGATGACACCTCTGCAAAAAAGTTACCGCAAGCTGGAGCCTGACTCGGGACCTACATCCCTATTAATCTTTCACCACTGCTAGATGACACCGGTTTTTCTTTTCCACCCTCCCATATTTTTTTTTTCCTCTCCAATATATATATATATTTATATATATGACAGAAAAAAACATGCAAAGTCAAGCACCTAGCCAAAGCTTTGAGAATTGAAAGAAAAAAAGTGCAATGCCACAGATTGGTCTCTAAAATCACCAACAGAGGCCTGGACTTTGATTCTCCTACCCTACCCTGCCATTCTCACCTTCGAATACATGACAAGTATGTCATATATGATAGTGAGGTTCCTTGCACTGAACCTTTTAAAGATTCAGGAATTGTTTAATTTGGAGGGAGGAGCGATTCCACAGCTACAGGTCTGTTAGGACAACACTCGGGTCTTGCCCTGAGAAAGTGGAAACCAACATTTTCTTGAGTCTGTGAGCCACCTACCTAAGCTTTGCAGCGTGACCAAGTGTACAGCTCCCCTGAGGTGTTAATGGGTTTCTGCACCTGCCTCCACTCTGCTGCTCACCAGAGCCCCCATGGTGCTAGCAGCCTCTCAGGCTGTGGGAGAAACTAGATATCCATAAGGTTCGTCATTAAAGAATTCTGGTTTTAAACCCAGATGATTTTGGTGGCTGGGTTTACATTAGGACCCCGAAAATAGTCTTTGTTAGCACAACTTACGGTGCAATTTCATGAATGCCAAAAGGTGCGACTTTCCACCCTGTTAATCCTTTTGCACTGTCTTGTGTGATCCTGTGGTGAACTAAGGGGGCAGAAAAGCTTGGCTTTAGAAAATGTAGTTATTTCCTGACAGGTTAGTTCCCTAAACTGGTTCGTGACCAGAGACCCTCGAGTATGTGCACATCATTGTGCAAGATATTGCTTCAGATGTTATTAATAACTAGTGTTGAAAGGTCTTATGTGTATTCTCACAAATAATGAGGATTCTATCCTTGAATTTATCAAGCATGGGCTAATGAAAAGAACTCCTAATCAAGGGAGGCAAGTACTGTATCGCTCTCGAGGAGGCACATCGAGCATAAGGACCTTGAGGATGGTATTAATCTACACGTTTTGAGAATTTTAGCCAACTTCGCAGGAAAGTGAAAAATCTTAGTGTCCTAATCTGAGTTACCTTCATAATAATCCTAAAAATCATGCCTATAGGTCAAGAAGACCCTTGTCCAGGTGAAGAGCCTTCCCTTGAGCATGCGTGGTAGCTATAACTTGATGGTGCAATCGTATGTTAATTTCTAACAAATCGAATATAGGCAGGAGCTACTAATATTATAATGACGTTGTAAAACCTGTATAAAAATCATATGGAGAGAAAAAATCATATGGAGAGCTCTGATGGGTGTGCATGATGGAGGAGAAATCCCCCATGCACCCGGCACTGCAAATAAACTAACGTTGGCTTTCTAAACTACAAACCTAGTTTGGAGAGTGACAGTTCTGTTATGGATTTTGGTAACAGCTTCACTGCAAGGAAAATGTACAAAGGGTTACCCTTTTGTGTAGTGGAAGAGCACGGGAGATGTGCAGGAGGTGACAATGGCTGTCACAAGGTCCTGCTGGGCGATGTAGCCGAATGGGGTGCACAGCCGGCTTCTGGGGTGAGCCAGCAATGTCAACTTCAGCAGCAGCTGCTCACACACCTCCTCCAGCAGTAGGAAATCAGATTATCCAGAACCCCCCGTGCCAAGCGCATCTCTGCTACCCATCAAGCAAACTGCTCAAAAGCTGCAGAGGCTCAAGAGCTCAGGCTGGACCCCCTGGTAGATGGGTATAATTATAGTTGTCTGAATGGCTTGCTCTGCAGCAAAGACAACAGTCTAGTCCAGAAGTGGAACCCCATGGAGTTATACTTAAGCGGCAACTTTATACACAGTGAATACAGATGAAGTCCTTGGCAGAAAGAGAAAATACTTCTTCCATTGTCTTTGTTCACGCTGGCTTCAGGTGTGATGCAGAGGAGGATGAGGAGATGCAATTTGCTTGGATCTAAATCTCCCCTAAGAAGACTGTAACAAAGTTCACCACGTGCAGTGTTCTATAACAGAGCAAACATACTATATAAGAGCAAATTTCAATACACTAACACCGCTTGGAAAAATGAGAATAGCAGGCTGATAACTAAGGTTAGTTTTTCATCTTTTAAATGGCAGCACAGCGAGAGTATTTTCTCAAGATGTTAAGAGGATACTTTTGAGTTGACAGACTCAAGGCTTTGCTGGGGTAAAGGAAACACCACTCCTTTGAGCTCCTCTGCCACTTTAAATTTAAAAGTAATATCACTTAATAATTCGCAGGTTTTCAGGTGATTGCCCGTGCCCTGCCTGAACTGACATGCACATTTGGATTTTCAATCTGTAACAGACTCAGAGGGGAAGGGAGGAAAAATAGCATTTAAAAAAACATTTATTCAAGAAAAATCTTTAGGGATCATGTCTGGGATAATCTTTTTCAGGGTGACCCTCATTTTCTACAATATAATGGTTTTACCCAGCAGTGGTTTAATGGTTTTTTGAATAAGCTGTAGAGTGGAGGAACAAATAGTTTAGCAAGAATGGAGGAGTTCAGTCTACCCAGAAAGGCAGCAGTACCAGCCCACTTTTGCATATCAAACAGAGATGATTAATCTACTGACCTTTTATCCCCAACATCAAACTAAAATGTATATTACATACATAATGTGATCTGGTTTTGTGTGAATGATCTCTTTAGGCATGACGGACCTGTTCCAAGCACGTGGCATGACAAACAGGAGGCGAGAAGGCACCACCGCTGTGCACTCAGGCTCTCATCAAATAACTCGCTCGCTTTGAGCCTTTTCTTTGAACATAAATGTTTGTGAAGTTTTCCAGTGATTTTTTTTTCCTGGCATTTGCCCCACAACTCTCATTATTTTTAGCCATGTAAAATGGCATTATGCAATTGCTGAAATTTTTTTTCTTTCAGCCTATGATGATTTATAAGCCCAAATTTCCAGGATACTCCCTTGAAGTTACCTTCTCTTTGTGACCTCAAGATTTCTCTTCCCAGACCTTTGGTATTTATTTTTACTATTTCTGTGGTTGGGGTTTGGCAATGCTGTTTTGGATTAATGACTAAACATACACAAGAACTGGAAGGAATACACATCTTAATATCCTAATTTAATGTGTGGCTTGTTTATCAATAGTAGAAAGAAGTTTCTGGACAGGTTTGACACATCCTAATAATAGGCCTCTGCAGCCAGATAGAAAGGTTTTGATGAATCTGAACTGCATGTAATTCTTCACTTGTTCCAAAATAGATGCAATTTGCTTATTTTATGTTGCAGTGCAGAATTTCTTTCTCAATCTTTGCCCAGAAAGAATTGGAAGTGGAAGTCACTTAGTTTGGACAAGTATGCATTGTTTATATGGAATATTTTAATTGACATAAAATTGTGTAAACCTGCTAGCTTCTCTGCTCTTGGATGAAGAAAAGACCTTTGGCATTACAAGGGCCTGAATTTCTGTTCTATTTTTTCCTTTTATGCAGGAAACGGCAAATAATTTAATGGTCAGATGAAATTACTCAGCATTTTACTCAATCGTTGAATTTTCCTCATAAGCAGTATATTTTGCTTTCAGCATACATCCAGTAATTTTTTAACTGGCATCTTCTGATGATCTTTTCACTTTCTCTGTGTATTCCTATTTACCTTCATTGTTTATTTACTTAGGCTTAATTCCTTCCCTACACAGCCTACTGTGAATAATATGTTCCTCTGAAAATGATTAATTTTGCACTTTGTTTACAGAATAGTCTCGCAATGTTGTATCTGATACTCATTAGCGGGAAAACAGAAATAAAGGCAGAAGCATCAGTTCTCGCCACAAATCATTTTGAAGTCACTGGGATCAGGATCTGACCCAAAATGTTTAGGTTAGCTCAGCAGCTCAAATTGATTCGCAGGGTCTCAATGTTTACGCCTAACAGCGCGTCCTCCTATGACTTTTTATTTTTAGCCGTTCAACAGTTCGTACTTTCTGTGAATTTTAAAGTTATTCTTAGACGAAGCAATACAGTCTCTTCGCAGGGAGAAACTGTGACAAGCCTCGCTGCGTGATCCAGCTCATCAGTTCACAGGGCCCATCGTTTCCACCTGAAGCTCCAGCGGGGAAAAAAAAAAATAAATCCCAACCGAAGATGAAATGGGTACTTTAAACTTAGATATTGAATTTTGGTTTCCAGCTCACTCTTCTCAGTGCATTAATTATTGTGGATACCTGGAGCGGTCCACCATCCTCTGAAACTTAATTTAAGGGCCACAAATTGCGTCTGAATATTCGCATATGTGCAAACCTGCTTCCCGGAATCCAACTGAACTTTTTATTTCTGACATTTTAATAAAATTGATTTTGTGAGAGTACTTATCCCTTGCTACTAGTTCTTACCTGAAACCAAGTTTGATTTTTCTTGAAATGAGAATATGGTGCTTTTTTAATAAAGGTATTCACGGCCCCTTTTTAAAATGGGATTCGTATCCAAAGTGGGGAATGCGTATGCGAATAAAATGGATCAAAGAAATGTAAGCCTGCTTGTAGAAAGGAGAAAGAGTTTTGAAATGCATATTTATTGCAAACAAGCCCTGGATTTACCAGGAACTGAGGGAACATTTTTTTAAGAACAATTATGTTGTATTTGGAAAACCTGACATTTTCTTTCTTAACTAATTTTAATTGGCATTATGCTCCCACTGAGCCAAAAAAAAAAAAAAAAAGGAAGACAGGCAGCAAAATATAAATTAAAGTAGGAGTAGAGTATCTTAGCTGATGAAAGCATAGATAAAAGGCTCTGAAACCTTTCTTACAAGTACCTTCTTCAAAACGGGGTGGTCCTCAGGCAGTGGTGGCCTGTGCCTACTCCTTGGCCTCTTCTGCAGTCAGTGACATTGCGCTGCCAATGCAGCAGCTGTCACTTTTTACCAGCGTAACGCCTGCCAGCAGCCGCCTCAGAAGAGCTGCTTTTAATTAAATTCCTGATTTCAATTGGATTTCGCTTTGCAGTTCACAGCTAATGGAGATTTGTGGGGTGGGGTCTCGGAGGGCATGTAGGAGTGCCTCAGACACCTCCACGTTAGAGAGAGCTGTTCAGAAACATCAAGCATCGCCTTAAAATTAGTTACGCTTTTGCCCCCATTATTTGTGAGAGCTCCTCCAAGACCTCACTGCCATAATGGTTAGAATTATTAATTTTGCAGCTTAAATGTATCTGTGGCGGGTTTACAGCGGCCGTTCATGTGCCAACATTGTCTTTGTGCTGAGGCGGTTTTCCTGCCTCCCCTTTCTCCTCGTGTTAAGGCATCATAGAATCATTTAGGTTGGAGAAGATGTTTAAGGTCATCGAGGGCAGCTCCCTCCCCTTGGGCACCACCCCAGTGGGGTTACCAAAACGCACTCTTGGGGGGTACATCGGTACCGATGGGGACAGGCAGGTTCAGGCTCGCTCTGCTAATGGTCTGAGGGAGCTGGGATGGGAATTGGCCCTCTCCTGGTGCCTATTGGGCTATGGCAATGTAATGCTAAGCCTGAGCTGGTGAGTTCTGCTGGAGACTTCATTAGCATCGTGCTAATTCAGTCTATCTGGGTTCTGGGCCAGGACGAGGCCAGCTGAGGCTCACATGGGTCTGCACCTGTTTATTCAGATGTGCTCATCGCCTCTTCTCCTGAGATGGATTTTCCATTTCTCAGATCCTCCTAGAAACAGTCTTCTGCACCTGTTTCACCTCAAGTCCATTTTCCTGCATCATAGGTGAAGAGATTAATGGGAGAAAAAGAGATGGCTCTACCCTCTCCTCTTTCCCTTGGGTTGGCACTGCTTGGCACAGCATGTGGTCACTGGTTCAGCGTTATCCTCCTCATCACTCTGGTTGACATCTGGAAGTCAGGGACCAACACATAGGCAGCTTGACAGCTGAACACCTGGGCAATGAGCGTGGCACGTCAGGGACACGCTGGGTGTACCCTCCATGGGCTATGCTGTTTGATTGATGCTGCACGCACACGCTACCTGAAACCCAAAGGACAACCGAAAAGTTTATGTACAGTAGATCTGGAGCCTCTCTGCTTGTATCAGCCAAGGCAACGTGGAGTCAATCCATCTTGGTGAGCTCAGGACAACTGGAGAGCACCGGGCTGTTCTCCTCTCTCTGGTCATCTGCGTGGTTCACGTTTCCCACAGGCTGGATCTCCTGCTGATGCGGTGCATGGCATGGGGTTTCCCAGACACAAGCGTGGGAGCCCAGGCACATGCTCCGGGGCCGTGTGACGGGGCTGTGGCTGTGGATCTCCCCCATATGGAGCACAGCTGGGTCTGTCCTTGAGAGGAGTGACCTAAATTTTACACGGTATTCCAGGGACGTATGACAGGCACATCCTTTGCTGCTGGAAATACCCTGTGTGTTTTTGAATTGTACTTGTTTACCATAGCTGCCTCTCTTCAGGGGCTCATGCTAACCATGAATTTGACCGAACCATCTAATGTTTTCTCCTCCATGTGCAGCTGGCAAGTGCTCAATTTATAGTGATGTTTTTTGCTGCCAGCTTCATGAAATTGAGTTAGACAATTCTGGATTTCATCCTGTTTGCGCTGCTTCAGTCCCTGAAGTCACTCAGTTCTTCCAGGGAAATATCCCAGTCCTGCTCTGTACACCCACAGACCTCATAAGCTCATTCCCAATTTTTGCACCCGTGTTTTCTCTGTCATCTCTGCCGGCCATATTCTTGTAATGATGTTTGATGGTGATAATCAGCAGACAGCAGGTAACCTTAGCTGATGTAAACTGTCACAGCTTTTGCTATCAAAATAATGCTGGTAGTGTTTCCAGTAAGGTTCTGCCAAAATGCAATTAGAAATGTGCCTTTAAAAATGGCATTTCTTTTAACTATTGTAAAGATCTCTTGAAGGAATTCAAAGGCTTTGCCTAAAAATACCACCGTGCTTATGAAATAGTTATACTTAGGCCAAATGAACACTAAGAGTGTATCATAATATTGAAAGTATTACAATAGTAAGGATTTATTTCTCCATTATTAGGAATATTCCCCTTTGCTTAACTCTGCTGTGTTTCCTATATGCAGATGGCCCCGGTTATTGTGATAAATCACACTCCTCTTTCTCAAGTGAGATGCCAGAGAGATATTGCAACAAGCACTTGCTTCTTGGCTTGACATCAGTCCCTTTCAGCAGTGGCTTTGGAGCTGGCCTTTAAAGCAGTTTTGTTCTGTTACTGAGCGTTACGTCACTATCTTCTCTATGCCACAAGGGTTGTCTTCCCCCAGTGTTATTCCCATCCCATATCTCCAGCTTTATGGCTGAGAAGAAAAACCTAAGAAATAGAAACCAAATGCACTAGTGCATCTGACAGCAGCCTAGGTAACAACTCCAAGAGGTAAAAACTGGGCCACATCTCACATATATTCAGTCCTGGTGATTTAAGTGTTGACATTGTCATGGTGACAATTAAGAAGCAAGAAGGGGAGGATCCTAGATCTGCGTGGTTTAATGGAATATTTTGATGCTAATAGTCACCTCTCATCAAGAACCACCCAAGCTTAGACCTAGCAGGCTCCATGGGTAAGACCCCATTTTAGGGGGGAACCAAGCTGGAAGAGCACACTTACTGAGAAAACAGGAGCAGGTCCTGTCCTCAGCAGTCCTGTTCTCCATGAGCATTGTCTCATCTGAGAAATGTGGACAGATGTTGTTTAACTAGTGAGGGCCACCATCACTTTGGCCATTTGGTCTTTGGTAGGAGATGGTTTGTTTGCCCAGAGAAGCTGTGGATGCCCCATCCCTGGAGGTGTTCAAGGCCAGGCTGGATGGGGCATTGAGCAACCTGGTCTAATGGGAAGCGTCACTGCCCATGGCAGGGGGGCTGGAACTCAATGATCTTTAAGGTCCCTTCCAACCCGAACCATTCTATGATTCTATGATCAAATTTGAGCAAGTGGTAATAGGAGGCAGTGATGCAGCCACCAGCATTTAATGATTCACACTTTTGAAGGTGTTTGGAACTTTTTCTAAGCTATAATCAGTCACAGAAGGATTTTATGAAATATTTATCCTCCATTCTCTGTGTAAAAATGATTTATTTTATTTGGTGCTTGATGCACTGGTTTTTCCATTAGGAAAGCAAACTGTAATTTGTTAAACACCTGCATGGAGTTATCCCAAAATGACCTGATATGATGAATACTGTTATAGACTGTAGTTGAATAGGTGCTTCTTTTCCCAGCCCTGGAATCTCTAGAAACTGAAAATGTTCTTTCTGAAAAGTTCTGGAACCAATTTTTTCTATTACAGAGAGCTTTCTAGTAAAGAATTAGAGTTTCTTAAGTATATTTCCTTGCAATGAACATTCTAAAAATAAGAAGGGATGATAAATAAGGTGACATTTATATTCAGTGCAGTGTGCATTGCCATCAAATTCCATAACCACAGCCTTCTTGTATAGACGTTCAATTTAACAATACATCACCTTTGATTCACAGCTTTGAATAGCTGAAAAATCCTCTTGTAATGCTTGCCCTTGGCCCCCAATAACTTGCTGTTTGCTTGAATTACATACGATGAGTAAGCACTTGAAACAGTGTACATCTGTACATGTCAGTAATGTTTGTGTAAGGTTTAATTTAGCACTGTATATTATATTGCAGCCTTCACTTTCTGGTAAAGGCGATGTGAGGAAATTGTTTTGCCAAGTAAGGACTGCAAAATTCATTACTATCTGTATGTTATTTCAATGTACCGTTATTTAATTCTAGATGGATTTTTGCCATTGTAATGTTGGAGTTCAGCCTGGGCATTTGTGTCCCGAAGTACATGAGGATGACCGTACTAAAGGGGTTACTAGCAGTGCTCTGACAGTTCAGATATGTTGTGTATTGGGGGTGAAGTCACTCCCTTCTGTATAGGACAGAGTAGTTGTTTGAATGCAGCATTTGTCTCCCTGTGAGCATTTGAAGAATGCAAATTTTTACTTCCTCTTCTGCTCTAATTAAGTTGTGTAAAACTGCCCTAGAATTTGCCATATTTGTAACCGGATAGTGCTAGAAATGTGTGTGCAGGTGCCCAAACCGCATCATTTCTCTCGAAATTGTGTATGTGGGGTATGTTTAATTTTTTTTTTTAATTTTTTTTTTGGTAGAAAAAATGAAGTGCATTAAATTTGTTCAGCATGAACTTCAAAATGTCATGGAAAACTATGAGTAATCTGAGGCACTCAAGGTTTGACTAAGATGAATTTTCCAGGCCATACTGAGATACTGAGAGATAAAATATTGTTTAAAAGACTGTTGGAAGCCCCGGTCCAAGCTGGCATGCCTTAATTGTGGTTGCATTATGAATGGTGTGTGAGAAACTGCAGTGACTGATGTAAAGGATGTGATTTTCTTTTCATCTGTATTGCTGCGATCATTAAAAGTTTATCAACATCATGTCAAACTTTAGCAGCATCTCAGTCTCCATCTTTGAGCCATGCACTTCTTCCTGTTACACATTCTTCCCGTGATTTAATATCATTTCTGCAAAGTGTCATTCCTCCAGACTCTACCATAATAAGCACGGGTAGATGTACATCTGCTTGCGGACCACTGGAGACCAGTCTTCACCCAGATGTAACTGCAGACCTACTCAAACACAATTCCATGAATAGCCACAGATCCATAGTTGCTGAGTGTCTTATGTGCTTGTCCAAGAGGAATTCACTGAGGCTATCAATGAACTTCACTCAATAACCACAAGTTCATAACAAATTTTGACTATTACTAATACAGTACAATACAAATTAATGTGTTAACAGTGCAGTTGTTGTTTGAAAACAGCAGTATTGCTTATGAAAGAGCAGTTTCTATTTTCCGAGTACAATTTTCACACATTACTATTCATTTAAAGTGAAATAGAAATGAATAGCCACCCAGGCTTTGCAATCTGGATGTTTAGTATGTCTGTTATACATCTATTTTTTTATTTTAACTTCTTCACTGTGTGTGTTTCTTCTCTCACTTGGACCCCATTAATATCCTTCAGAAATAATGGGTTTTTTTGAAATATAACTTCAAAAGAGAAATGAGATTTTCCCAGCATGCTAGAATCTTGGGTGGTATACATTGTTGTCACTAGTCATATAATTTAAAATTAACACCATTGAAAAATGCTGCTTTAAAGCTTCTATTGAGAAATCATAACATGTAAGGGCAGTAGGGTTTTTTTGCTGGTCTGGATTTGCATTTGTATAATATACAGTTGATAACTGGCGTGATCTTTTTACAGATTGATTACTCTCCTTCAGTATGCCCCTTGTTTTGTATCCTATTATTCACTCAAAGGGCCTAATTAAATGAATCAGAGTATAAGCACATATTTGCTGCAACAATCGCAATTCCCCATAGATGATTTTCTTTGGCTTGCCTTGCTGGGATTTCCAGGAAAGTTCCCAGAAACTGTTTCACAGAATAGAGGGATTTCTCTTTTTAAAACCCTTTTTGGTGTTACACAAATTTGAGCCCAGAAGAGTTTAATTTTTGAGAAATAACCATGAATACTACATGCATGTGTGCCTCTATAATAACAAAATCTTCAGAATAAATTGAGTTTAAGTTGAATCTTATTCGATTTTTGTGGTTGGCTTTGGAAACATTTGGTAGTTATTTTCCATTGAAATTCACACCCGCTTGGGGCAGCAATATGTTTAAGTGCTTCTCCTGTTATTTCTGCTCTGTAATCTTAATTTTAAAACTAGATTTCCATTTTTTTTTTCCTATTTTCTCTGTGTTGTGTGTACTTATCTTTCACATGGCAATAAATAATTCTGCATTTCCTATTGGTGGTCTTTGTCATAGTGTGCATGTGTGTTGAAGGGTTACGATATATGGCCCTGTAAAGAACATTGCTCTTTGATTTTGGGAAAGAGAGAAGGAGGGATTCTAATTTACATCCATATCGCTGAAATTAAAATGTGGCCTCTCCATTCAAGAATGGAGCTGTGATTTTTCAGAATGACTCTTAAGGCTTAGATGTCTTCATTTACGGTTGGCTAAACTGGTACATTTTCAAGAAACAAGTTTTTAGAGGACAAGGTTCGATGTTATAGAAATGTCAACAGGACAAGGTGGCCCCAAAGAACCAACAAAACTCCCAACTGCTGACTGTGGGTGCAGCACAGTTCTCTTGGTCTCTGTTCCATTTGTTGGGTCGAAGTGCTTGATTCTGTATTGGCCATTAAATAAAGGTGATTCATGCCTCGGTGTACTGACAGTCTGATGACAGGCATTAAAAGAGAGGAGGCATGTGAAATAAGTCAAAAGGGAGAAGCTGTTTTGTTATTTTGGGGTTGTGGTTTGGGGTTTTTTTTATTAACATAGAGTTTAATTAAAAACATTTCTACAAAAGCAGGTGCAAACTTCCTCTGAGCACGTAGCAGACTGACAAGGTACAAGTCAGCTTGAATCCAAAAGCTGTATCACTGTGTCAGCATGACACTAGCAGAGCTACACAATTTTTGGTGCCAAAACTGGGTTGCTTCTTGCCAGCCTGGGTAACTTAGGGGGAAGTGTGGCTCCTACTTCTCACATGTTTGCAGACACGCATCCGTTTTTGTGAGGTTCAAAGGCTTGTTCTGAGGGTCCCCGAATCAGTGGAGACATGGTGGTCATCTCTAAGGAGGTCTGCATCAGACCTCAAGGGCTCTAACTGGCATTTTTTGCAGCTAAGTGGTATACCTAGTAGCTGATATATGGTTTCATATGGGAAATACAAAGTAAGAAAGAGATCCTGCTTCCAAAACTTTAGCCTGAATTGAGAGGCAGTTTAGATGGAAATGATCATCCAGCCCAGCTCCTTGCCAGAGCAAGATTATATCCTGCAGGCTGTTTTCTAGCCTTTGCCAATCTGGCTATAAAAGCACCAAGCAAATAGGATCCATTACTGGGAAGAGTCTGGGAGACTGTTCCATTGTTTAAAAGACGTCATGCAAGTACATTGTCTTCTGAAATTAAGTATTTATTTTTTTCTTATCTTAATTACATCTTATCCTTGGTTATGTTCTGAGATACCAAATTAAAATCTGACGTTCTTAAAGTCTATATACTTGTTGGCTATTAGTTCACCTTTCTGTCCTCAAGCTGACCAACCTGGGGTGTTGGTCACCCCACGGGAAAAGGCTGAACAGCTGCATGAACAAAAATATTCTACGTCACAGGCACCAGGGCAAGCGATGGCTATGAAAGTCTTTTTGCCTGCTTTGTGTATCCGGCCTGCTCTTTCCGAATAAATCAGTTCCTCCATCCCATCACAGCTTTTGCTGTCCTTCAATGAATGTTTGCCAGCAGCTATGTCTGTGGCAGCAAGTAGTGTGGCTGCTAAGAGTGTGAGGTGAATGCAAAACGGGACCTGTAGCATAAAATGGTTGATGCTGAGGGCTTAACTTCCACAATTATGTGTGCTTTAAGGTTTTGGGGTAGTTCTGGGCTGGTCCTTCAAACTGGATATATTGGAGATCATTAGATGCACTCCTGGAATGCACTTTCTGATACAGTTTTTTCTGAAAGTCTTTGAGTCTGAGACTGCCATATTGTGTGGACCAGAGTATAATGAGTAGAGATGATCTGGAGACTTCTCCACTTTTGAAGAAAAAGTGTACTTCTAATCTGAACCAAAATGCTAACACAGAAACAATTGGGATCTTTTGGGAATGTGTTATCCAGAGCTGGCTGCAATGTCGTATAGCAGCGACAGAAATTTGAGTCAGGTCTCAGGAAAAGAGAAGTTCCCAGAGAAGTTGTGGATGTCCCATCCCTTGGTGGTGTTCAAGACCAGGCTTTGAGCATCCTGCTCTAGTTGGGTTGGAACTCAATGATCTTTAAGGTCCCTTCCAACTCTATGGAATGCGATTCTATGATTCCAAAATGTTTGTAATGATAAGGGCAGCAAAGCACTGTGGAAGTTGAATAAAATCCATGATGAGAGTTTTTTTAAGAAAAGGCTAAACAAAACAGAATTTGGGAGTAAGACAGATGAGTTGTTCCTGCATAGAGAAATGGGAATGAATTTGGTCAGTTTATGACATCCCTTCAAGCCAAATTTCCCATATGATTCCAAAGTACACCACCATATCTGTTCAGGAATGATGACCTTTGTATAAACAGCTCCAAAGGGCTTTGTTTTCTTGCTGTGTGACGGTGCAGTCCCTCCTGCTATACTTGCATTTTCTTGCATTTCTTCCACCCAATGAACGTGAGTCCCTTTTTCTTATGTATATCAGTTTCAATTTTTATTTTTTTGTCCTTCCTCCTGCTATTCATGGTATTTTCTTCTCTCTTCCTTGGCTGCTATTTTTAATTTCTCCTAGGTTAGCTACATCATAGAGTTTTACTGGTGGCAATTTAATCTGCCAGATACTGAAAGTTTTCAATGAAGTCGAATGAAAAATGATGTCTACCAAGTAATCTACATTGCCAGTGATACTCTACTGTTAATCAGATTTCAAAACACATAGCTGGTTCTCTTCAGGTCAGTTTAAATTCAGGTTCAGATAAGACAAATGTTCTACTGAACAGATGGCATATGATTGTTTCCTGCCATTCATTCATAATTTGGTCAAGCAGAAAACTTCAAATTAATAAAATTGCAGCCATTCTCTTCGTCTGTGTTGTACATTATTGTGAATTATAAAGTGTCTTGAAACAGAACTGCTTCCCACAAAGTGTGTACTTTAGAGCCAAAACCCAAGCAAGTGCCATTCCTAAGGTTCAGATCACTCAAAAGGAGCCTCAATAAATTTGAGCTTTTTTTGGCATTGAATTTAAACGGACTTTAAGGATCTTAACTCACTAAAGTTTGTTTTAAACACCCGCCCTTTTGTATGATTTGTTACTTTATGCATTTTCTACTGTAGCTTAGGAAGATCCCAGTGTCCCAAGCGGATTGATCTCTTCAGGGGATGGTATGGAAATGCTGTTTCAGCATAGAGGACCAGTCTAGTCCTGCCTCTTGGCTGCTCCTTAATGCAATCTCTGGGAAAAGGAAGAAGTAGACTCAAGTCCACCCTAGTAAAGTGTTTTAAAATCCAGGTGGCTCATTTCCCAATAATTTGTCTTAACACTGACTCTTGCTCAAAAGATAACAAAGATTTAGAGCTCCAAGGCCGTTTCATGTGTGTGCTTTTGTGCTTTATGCTGACATTTTAATTAGAAAAAAATACATTTTTCTTTCTCAGATATTTCCATTTTGCTAAGATAAATAGTATTCAGAAAGATTTTTTTGATGTCCAAAATGATCTGTATATCCCTTTCTTATGTTGAATTTAGAAATGTTAAAAAAGAACAGTAAAGGGGAAAAGTTTGGGTACAAACATCAGTTTTGGAATGAAAACATTTTCAGCTATGAGGCTCCATTAGTTCTGCAGTTAGCAAATACTTCAATTGACACTGTTGTCAAACCAAGGACATAAAACTGAGAGTGTGATATGTTATCTGCTGCCAATTACGTAAGTTCATGATGCATAAGTTATTGCAAAAAATAAGGTCATGACTCCTAAACCAACTCCTTTTGAAGTTGCAGTTCTTAATAAAACCTCCCGCATATTTGTATATTTTAGTTGGTTAACTCTTAAGTGAATTTATGTGAATTCTTATGAAAATGAAGTATTATATGAGATTAAAGAAAAAGCAGAACCTTGCATGGACTACAGGAATGCTTATAGAGAGGTGAATCTGTGTAAAACATGGATTTTATTTCCTAATCAAAGAGCTTAATCAAAGTTCCTTATCAAAGAGCTGTTTGAAAATAAATGTTTTTGACCACCAAGCATAAACACTGATGCTATTACGGAACATTATCTAATGGGTAGGTGAGAGGATTAGAACTCAGCCTCCCCAGTTCTTGTCTTACCTTTTGTATGGTCTTTTATGCTAATCTTACACTAGTCACTGAACTTTTCTGATTGCCTTCATTTATCTTTCTGTGTGACTAAATATGACTAAATGTCATATTTGGTCACATGAAAATAGTATGTAAGAGACTTAAGCCTTCATTTGAAAAATGCCAGCAAAGCTGGGAAGAATTTCAGAAGAACAAGTCACCATACTCAGAACTGGAACACTGAGGTCCTTCTTCATGTCTGGGGCAGAGGTTTCAGGAACTTTAAGAATCAAGCTCTCATGATTCTAAAGATGCTTAACACCTTCTGCCTAATGCAAGGGATTTGCCAGAGGATTTGTAGGATCCATTTGTAGGATGTTTTTTTTTTTCACTTCAGAAAAAAATAGTATGACTTTCAAATATTATCTCTTTCAAAATTTGATGGAAGTATGATCGTTGGAGATTATTTGATAAAGCCTTCCCTAGAACAGCTAGTAGTCCTTGTTCTACCTTATTCAGGTCAAGGACTGAAAAACAGGTGTCTTGTACTACTAAATGACTTCACCACAAGGCTTTGTTTTTTGTTTTTTTTTTCCTAAAGTTTTTGGGACCCCTCAGCTACCTCTGTCGCTCTGCAATTTACCAAGTTTGTACAAATAGTTACCTATTCACTGGCCTGGAGAAAGACCAATGCAATAGTCCAATGGGCAGTCTAAGTCTTTCTTCCAATTAATGTTTAATTATTTATACGAAGTGAAACAGGTCCAACAGGGGAGAATGAAGAAGCAGAATAACTAATAGTTTAGTGTCCAGAAAGCTTGCCTGAGATGCAGGATTCTGACATTCAGACATCTTGAAGTATAGAAACGTGAAATTTGGACACCTGTGCCTTGATCATATGATGATTTTCTGGGAGAGGAGACAGTTTTCTTACTCTTTGATGTATTTCAAATCTCATGCTATGCATGAGAACCTTTCCCAGGTAAGAGCTTCATAAGAACTGGTAAGTACCTGCAAAAAGTCCTGGTCTCAACAGAATATAATTTTTCAGTGAAAAAATGCATCACTCTGATGGGTGCAAGACTAGAGTTTTCACGGTCATGTAGGTCCAGGGTAGTTTGGGCATTGTGATGATCCCTTAAAGTCTTGTGTTTGCAGGAGAGGTCAACAAGCAGTGCTGAAGGGCATGAGTCTTGGGAAGCCTGTGGAATGCCAAAGCATATGCCTGCATAAGTGTCAGACTTGTAAATGGTCTGTTACAAAAGTTTAACAGCAGGGAAACAGTCACATACAAACATTGGTTTGGCCATTAGGCTCATGAGTCTTGCTGTTTTTAAACACTTCAGCTGACACTGATATGAACCCGAGGCATAAAACCAGGAGCCTGACATGTAATCCGTTGCCAGTTGCCTTCAAACTACTGTGTCTGATGAGGAAAAAAAGAGAGGAAGTGGATGGAGAAATGGGACAGGTCCTCTCGACTCTGATAATTAATGTTCCTTAGAAAATAAAAGTTTTGAAACTTTCCTGGAAATGAGGTTTTATAATCTGCTACAATGGCCCACAGGGGGGATGCTGCAACCTACACATATTGACAATTGTGGTATTACCAGGCAATTCATTTTTATGAGTAATTTCCAGAGCAATCCTCAACCGTGCAGTCACGCACACAGTACAGCAGTGGACCACAGAAGAAAGGCTCAGCTAGAGGCCAAAGATTATACAGATTTGTTAATATTTGGGAAAAAGATCCTAACAGCAGAAAGCAAATTGAGCAACACAGAGGGAGAGAAGGAATGGACTTGACAACAAAGCAAGCTCTGTAAGGATGGATCCAGAGCACCGTGAACTCAATGGAATGACTTCCATTGATTTCTTAAGATCTTGGATAGATCTTAAGTGAACAGAGACACCCTGTCTCATACCTTTCCCCCTCCTTTTTTCATCTGCATGGAAAATACATTCTTCCTTGTTCACAACAAGCATCATTTAGCGACCAAGCATCACAATCAAAATGTAGATCATAATTGAGATGTTAAGGCCAGGAATCCCTACCTAAACAGCCCCAGAAGTGGTTTGACTTTTCCAAGGGTTGAGCAGCTTGCAAATTCCGTAACAGTACCTTCATCTTTTTATTAGACTCAGAATAATCTTATCCCATACTTAGCTGTGCAAATTCATTCTGCTTTCCACTTTAAAACACAGAGAATAATGGAGCACTTGGATCTATAATGTTGTTTCTCTTAAATCCTTCTCCATAAACACTTTTCTTGTAAAGGTAATGACCCATTTAGTCGTCTTCTATTTATGTCTAGTCTAAGTAGTTATAGCTGTTACTTTTAAACAGCTATTAAATAGTTCAGTAGCTCTTAAACCATGCCAAGGAATACTTAGAATAAAAGAACAATGAACAGAGATGACTGAAAATGAAGTTGTAGAACTGAATTTGATTATATATCATTCAGAATAAAAAAATAGTTCCGTCAAAGTCCCTGCTAAGGGCTGTTGAAGAAAGTGATATGCTTTGTACTGTGAGGCTACATAGATCATGTATCACAGCCCCAGGTGATATATCTCCAAGTTCAGTTTGGTTACCTAATTTCAAAATCCTTCCTTCTACGGGAAAAAATAGTTTGCTGCCTCGTGTAAGTAGTGTTTGACAAAGTCGCCCTGCTGTGATAGCAACTCTTAATTCATCCTACACACTGAAGAACATAATTTATCTTAACACTAGGCTTTGAGCAAGGCTAGCTGTGGGGAAGTAGAACTACTAGGGTTTCCTTTTACTACCGAACTCAATTGAAATCTGCAGTCAAGCCAAGCCTGGTAAAAGTACTCTGTTGATTATTTTCTTTAACATGGTGTGAAAGACCAAGGCTGCTTTATTGCAGTGGGTGGGTAAGTTACCAGCAAGACATGCTGAGATGAGGAGCTGGTGACAACACACAGAAAGAGAAATCCGCATTACTCCCCATCACTTCGGAGACATGAGAATAAAATTCCTTACCGAGAAAACCAGAACAGTTTCCCTGGAGAATACTCAGCAGAGAGTCCTACTGTTTAGTGGATTGCAGTCACCAGGAGGTCAGGAGTGACGCTTCCAGGTTCCTAAGCAGAAGCCCCTCACTCTTCCCCCTCACACTCCCCGTGATTGGAGTGCCTGCTCCTACATCCTCCTGTCCACCGGGATGCCACCCAATTCCATGGCCTGAGGATTTACTCATTCCCTTCATTAGCATTGAAGCTGCTGGCTTTGGCTGTGTTGCTTTCTCCAGGATCCTGTAAGGTAGCATCAGTGGAGACAGCTGTCCTTCACCTGGGCTGAACATGAACACACACACACACACACACACAAACTGTAGGCATTAGCATGTCCTTTTCTAAGGTAATTCTGACCTAAGGGACACAGCACCAGCACTGTTTCAAGTTTTGCAACAGAGCGGAAAAAAAAGCAGTAGAATTCACTCAAAAGAACTGAAGTGAATAAAAAGGCAGTTCTCCGCTATTACAGCACTGGACACTGAACATCAATTCCAGTCTAAAGTCTGTCAAATGATGAAGCAGATAATGGATTTGGAGTTTTCAGTTTAACTTTTGACCCAGACCTCCCTGAGGACAGCGAGAATCCCCCTGGGTTTGATAAGCCACAGTAGAGGCTCTTTCCTCAAGGACAGGTAAACACAGAGTCATTAACAGGTTGTAAAGGAGACCTGAGCTTACCTAAGGACTTGTTTCTCAGACTCATCCTGCGCTATCAGCTTGAACACATCTGTGAAGATCCCATGGGAGTCCTGCAGTTTTCCCTCTTTGGCTTGCTCTCAGCATTGATTTTGGTGAGTTCCCGGTTCACAGAGAGGTGTGACAGAAAATTTTCAGAGGTGCTTGAAAATCTGGTTCTGTTCACTCTGTCTGTGTCACAGCAGATCTAGTTTGTTTACCAAGAAGTTTTACCCAGTATTATGGTCTGAGGAATGAAGGGGACTCATACCTCCTAACTTTATTATTTGTAGAAGGTATTTTAAAAACTTAGTGTTGTTGCCACAAATAATGCCAAGATGGAAAGTCCTGATTCGCAAACCAGGATACAAAGGTGAACATGAGTTTGTTGGGCAGAACCAATCTGTGCTGTGCAACAACAAAGCCACTGGCATCCTGAGCTTGGTTATATGCAGAAATGATGATGATGGTAAACTATCTCCATGACAAAATTAATAGATTTTTCTATGGATCTGGTCCAAACGTTACTGGAGTCCCCAGAAGAAAAAAAAAAATAATAAAAGAGATGTTCTTCTGTGCCTGCACACTGAAGGGGATGAATATCAGTTCTGCTTTCAAACACAAGAATTTCAGGATGTATCCAGACACATCCAGCACATGATTACACAGCTCATGTGTACACTTCTCCTTTTTTCCACTCTCACCGAAGGGTTCATCAAAGCTGTGGAGATGTTTGATATTCCTGGTGAGACGAGGTCAGTGCTCCTCTCTTGGAGCTGAACCATGTGAAGTGGAAGTTGAAAGGGGACAGAGGGCATGGGAGAGAATAGGTACTATTTTTAGCACAGGGACATTCTTCAGTAGCCCTGGCATCACTGGAAATCTGCAAGAAGTTGGGGATGTGATTCATGAAATAACATACAGAAGAGATATGGAGACCTGCAAATAGCAGGCTCCCCTACAGGATGTCATTGACACCTGTTTGCATTTGGATTTTATCATACCTAATTTTATCATACTAATATTTCAGACTTCCTATTATTTCCCTTGGTTTTTTAAGGGGTAGCACGGATGGTGGCTTCTCCTGTGTGTGTGTGCCCTTTACACCTGTTTCTAGTGACCATCTGACTGCCTTCGTGGTGGCTCTGTTCTTGTCTGGTGGCTCTATTGATTATATACTGCACTTTGTGGGAATCTGGTGTAAAGGGACAGCTTCACAAGCCATGGTGGGCTCCGGGTTATCTATTTTTATCAACCTTAGCAATTGTTGTTTAGAAAAAGAGACCCCTGCTTCCCGGGCGGTGTGTGGCTGACCTCAGACAGTCCGAACTCCTTTGACCCTAGCACGGCTTAGATGATGTGACAGCCGAGTCAGCCCCTTTAATTCCAGCCTTTGTGAGGCTCATGTGATAATCAGGCACTTGCTCTGTCAGAGGAGCCGGCAACCAGCGATTCTGTCTGTGCTTGCTCCCTGCAGCAGACCTCTTTCTTTCTCGCCTTCTCTCTTCCACCAGATTCCTCTCATTTTGTTGGTTCTATTCAGGAACAAAGAGGACTTTGTTGAATTGCCTTTGTGGTTTATTTTCCCGAGCTTTGGAAGATAGCAGACTTTTGCCACTGTTTTATCCAACTCTTTATCACATGCACAATGCCCTGAATGCCTGAAGGAGGCTAGTGTGTGTTAGCCTGACTCTCTGCTTTTATTTTTTTTTCAGGTTGGAAGCCAGGGCTGACTTCTGGATGCCAATTTAGGAATAATTGCTGGAGTAAAAACTCAGGGAGGAGTCTGTCCACACAGCTGCCATAAAGGCTCCAGTCAGAGGAGCTACAGCCCTCAGTAGATTTCATCTTGTTTTTCATGTTCTCTGGTCTTACCAGGTCCCAGTGCCTACGCAGACAGTTTATTGACAGACGTAGAGCACATCCTCACCGAACGATTTTTGGGCACATGTTCAAAAGGGGGTAAAAACGCATTGACTGGCCACTAGAGCTGCTAATACTAAGCGGGTTTTATCTGAGCCTGTAAAAGTGTTTTAACATGATAAATTGCTACAGTCTTCACAGATGCAGAAAAGAAGTTGCAGAAGAGCCAGGTGAGGAACTCTGGTTTATAGACTTTACCATAAAGACTTCTCCAAATCTTTGGACAAGTCAGTAGCGTGGAGAAGGCTACAAAGAGCATCTAGCTAATCCTTTGCCCTAACCACTGCCCCGCTGCCTTTTGCGGGACCTGCCACCCTACCTATTCCCAGCACAAAGCTCCCAACATGTTTCCTTTTATTTAAGGCATCAAAACATCTTTTTAAGGGCTGGAAAATGTGGCCGTTACTGAAGGCTGCCCTTGAGTGATAGCTTTATCTGTTTTGTCTATTGCCAGAAGGACACAGTGTGGTCCTGGAGAGTCTCTGGACAAGGTAATAACAGAGAGTTGCTTCATCAAAGCTCTTCCCATGAGGGACGAGATCTATAATCTTTGTTTTTAGTGGAACAGACTAACATCTCCGAAGGCATAGTAGGCGTCAAAATACAGTGCTTCTGAGCTCTGTATGCAAAAGGCCAGGCAGTGTTTAATCCTGGGGGTGACCTCATGGACCTCGAGGGAATTTCATCAAGGATGTAGTTAGCCTGTATTTTGCAATAATCTGTAGGAAATAAGCTTGGCATTTCAGAGATAAAATTCGCAAGCAGCACCATTCCCGTCACCCAATATGCTTTGTAGACAGGGTTTCCGTGACTGTTTATTTCTAAAAAAGTCTCATGTTCAAAACTGAAACTTTCAGGCTTTACTCAGGCAAAAATTGCACAGAAACCAGAAGGAATACTGCCTAGAGCAGAGTGAAATAAAAGCTGGAGGATCTGGTGCTGTGTTATTTGGCTCAGGCTGCAAAACTTCAGCAAATTTGTCTCTAGCAAGCAAAGTGAGCAATTTTGACAGCTTTTATTATATTGAATTACAATGACAAATAGGGGCATTGATTTGTAGAACATTTGAAAGAGTGATAAACACAGTCCTAATGAGAAAGATGTTTCTTTTTATTTGACAGAACACCACTGGTTTTTCTTGTGCATACTCTAGGTGCACCAACAAAAATAAAAGATCTGGTTATTTGAGGCAAAATTCCTGAAATGTTATTCTCTAAATCTCTAAGCTTTCGCTTATTACTTTTTATTCCCAGAAGTATTTGATGATTTTATTGTTCACAAAAACTGTAACACTAATAAAAGAAAATCAAATTATTAGTGCAAACACAGAGTACCCCAGTGTTCAACTATGAATTAGAAGTCAAACATGCTTTACAAAATCCGAATTTTTAAAAATCTCTTTGTGCAAAGCATAAGCGGTGCTCACAGTGAGGGGATTGCTTTTATATCCCTTATGGAGTTATAGCCCTTGGGGTGTTTAGCTCCAGTTTCACCCACCATCCTGCTTTTTTGAACTTTGAAGCCTACAGTAAGTAACTTGTACTACAGAAGAAAATAATTTTACATCCTCTTTCACATAACAGTTGTAGCAGGCTCTTCGAAGAATGATCTATTTGGAAAGAAGCTAGTACATTATGGATGCTGCCATAAATAGCAACAATAGCAAGGTAATTCTGCTTATCCACCAGCAACACTTGCAAGTGAAGGCGTTTTGCCACAGCTGTTAGAGATTCAATCACTTCTAAACAGCTATTTAGTCCAGGATGCTGGCATTTTACACGAGTGTTGATTTCGCTGAGCGCTGTTTAATTCTTCTTTCTGTTGTATTTCTAAACTTGTGTCTATGTGTAATCTAGTATCTTCTCGAGATGTAAAGAGTTGCACTGACCAGGTGCGGATTCATGCTCTTACGCCAGTTCCCACACGCAGACCCATATCACCTGCTTTAGTTTTGATACGGCATTAAAATGTCACTGGGAGGTCATTGCTATTCACACGGGTGTCCGAGCCCTCCCCACAGGTACACACGCATACACGTGCCCTTCACACACACACACACCCCCATGCATGGCCCTGCGAGCACACGTGCTTCTTTGGTGTTGTGAAACTTGCTTTTTTCTAATTTTCGGAGGAATTTTTAGGAGACTCAGCTCAGCTGCGTCTCTGCTGGCTGAGCCTTTTCCCTCTCTTCTTACTTACTTTTCACTTGCCCGTTTCTCCCCTGCGTGCCTGCCTCACATGCTTCTGCAGATCCTGCTGAGATCAAGCCCGTGAGGTGCCCGGGACAGGGATGCTCCTCCCAGTGCATCCCCAGAGCGTTGCCTGTTCTCTGCAAGTGCATCAGCCCCGGAACTCACCCGGCGTGCGCGGATGTGGTGGGGTGCAGGACCAGGTGAGAGGGAGCTGCCAAGAAAGCCACGGGAAAAGGACGCATGTGGAAACGAAGCAAGATACGACAAATATATATTCCTGGTTTAAGTTGGTGCACAAGGAACAGCTGCCGCTGGGGCAGCCTCAGCTCGTCCAAACCGTGCTGAGAAGAGGCACAGCTAAAGGAATTTTTCATGTGTTGTCACATCCTCGAGGCTCGTTTTTCAGAGCGCAGAAAGGCTTTTTATTGTCTTGGAAGACACCTCCTGCCCATTTACAACTTTTAAATCAGTCTTACTTGGATTCAGTGGAATTAGGGATAGGGAAATCCTATTAGGTCCCATTATCATTTGAGCGACCAGAGCGATATTGTTCTATATGTTAATTTGCCAAGCATTCTTTTCATGTTTAAATTACTCAGTGTAATAACCCTGTAATTATTGTCTATGCCTCTTAATACATATTCATATGTTTGTAAAAAGATTTTTAATATTTCTCTTAGAGTTGAAAAACATTCCTGCCTCTTTTTAACCCTTTCAACAACTCCTCCTCTTCAAGATCTTGTTAACTTAATTTTGTAGATGAGGCCATGGAGGGAGGGTGACTCTACACTGACTACTTAACGCCCTATTTATTTTCACCAGATTGCTTTTGGACTCTGTTTTGAACCGATTCCCTTAAAAACAAGTCCAAGAGGAGGATTTGCTCTTAGAACCTCTCCAGAAACACAATGAGGAAGGAAATGCCGAGTTTGACTCCTTGCACCCAACTTAGCCTATCTCCAGTAGCTGCTCAAAGTGATGTTTGAGAGCGTTCACCTCCTCCCATGAGCTGTAGCCCTTGGAGTGGTAGGAGAAGTGAGAATCAGCTGGCATGACAGGCACAGGTGGAGCTTATTTGGCTGAGATGGTGTTATCCCAACACAGCAGTAGAGTGCCCTCTCCCATCCAGCAGCCTGCTCTCCTGCCTCCCACTCCCACCTTGCCAGGGGACCCTTTCCTCCTGCTCTTCTCCTGCCAGCTGTCTCCATCCAGGAAGACCCTGGCAGCCTGCTTGCTCCGTGGCCAGGATTTCTGCAGAGCTCTAGTGTGGCACAGGGCAGCTCTGGGATGTCTGGGTAGTGGGAAGTCCTGTGGGATTTCCAGAGCAACGAGGCTGTGCCCTCCCTCTGCAGGAAGGTTTCTGCCCTGGCTGTGCTCAGGGCTGCCCTCATGACAGACCTGAAATACAGAGGCGTATGCTCAAAAGTACAGAGCCTTCTCACCAGGGTGATTGCCTGCTGTAGAAAAGACACCTGAGGCCAGTGAAGATGATGTCCTTTTGCCAGGAGACAACTCGGCAGAGACTTTCTACTCCCAGGTAAGAAAAAAGATGCTGCTCTGAAAGCAGAAAGCAAGTGCCTGGAAGAAAGGCTCAGAGCACTCATTGACATCATGATGACACCTCCTCCTCCCCCCATGTTGTCACCAGTGCCCTGCAAAGGGCAGTGAAGCCCTTCTCCAGCTCCTGCCTTAACTACAGGGGAGCTGCAGTTGAGTCACCAGCTGTGCAGGCTGACCCTCAGCAGGACACAGCTGTGGAGGAGCTAGGGAGCTTTCACTTTTTTTCATGCTTATCACCATTTAGGCTTTTGTATGTCAAATATTGTATTTTGATAATATAGGTGGTTTGCAACAGCGCCGTGCTGCTGGGACATCCAGGGCTGCTTGTATATGAGTCAGACCTCTCTGCAGGGTGATGGGTGGGCAGGTCTCTTTATAGCGATGGTTAAAAAAAGAGGGGAAATATGTGAGGACACACTTCAAAGAAGCAGATGAGTAGGCAGGAAAGAAGAAAGTGGGGGAGCAATAGCTATGGTGTTGACTTGGAGATATGGGGACATATGAGTTTACTTGGTAGCCCTGAGGCTACCTCCCTGATCTGGGGAGGGGAGAAATTCCTGATGGCTGGAAAAGAAGTGGAATGAAATCTCTGTACGTGCTGTGTGACTGGCAGCGGTGCAGTAATGGGACATCACCGGTGAGGGGTATGTGAGGAGAGGTGGGGAAGACAGACACTACCAGCAGGGTTTTTTGGTGACCTGGCTTATGGGTGGCTTATTAATGACCTGGCACAGGTTATGCAAGAAGCAGCAATGACCTGTCCAGCCTGTCTCCCCAGGTTTGTCATCCTGAGGTCAGCTACCTGAACACATGCTCTGCTGGGAACATGCAGGCACTCAGATCTGGGTTTGTCTTGATGTGGTGCCTGAATCACTGTAGGAAGTGGTAAGCAGAGTCTGCCCAGGTGCTAAAGTGCATTCGGTTGCCAATATCTCAGGTGGGAAAAGAACCCCAGCTCCCGTGGCCCAGAGCAGAATTTCAGATAGCTGCTCTTTTGCAGTTGTCTGGTGTAGCTCCTGGTTCTCCCGGAGCCTTCTTCTTAGGGCTCAGAAAAGGGAAGAGGGATGTCAATGTAATCGACCTGGGATAGCTGCCCTTATTTTAGCATCAGTCTTGCCCTTGAGGAACAAGTCTGCCCATCTGACACAATGCCTCAAGCAAATGGACTTTTTTGAAGAAGAAGACAGCAGATCCATTGATAGGTATGAAATGGCAGGTACGTAGATTCAGAGGCCCATGGATAGGTATGGGGCTGTTTGGTGCAAGTAATCCTGGCCAGTGAGATGTGGGCTCTCCACATTACTTCTCCCAGATATTTGTGGTAATGCAGAGGGAGATACTGGGAGAAGGATAACTCTCCTGTTACATTAACTCTCCAGTTACATTAACAGGGAATGGATTTGAACTTCCTAAGTCCCAGTGTGTCTGTTAGACCCTACCGCAACTTCAGCACTTGGATCTGTTTCTCATATTATACATTACTTTCCTTTGGGGAATCCTTCTTTCTCTGTAAAAGAAGCATGAAGCACAAGCTGTTACAGCCTCTATTAAATTATCCAAGAGATGTTGTGCTGGAGAGCATCCCTGGAAGTCATCCCCGCTTGCTCCGAGGCAAGATCACACTTAGCTAGATGATCCCTGGGAGAAATTCCTGTAACTCTTCCTCGACACCTCCAGTGATGCAGCATCAGCTACAAACAGAGGCTGCAATGCTTCATTCCCCTTGCACTTAATTTATTTTTTTCTTCCTGACCTCAACATATCTTTGCTGCAAGTTGAGCTTGCACTTTCTTGTCCAACTCTTGCTGCATATGGCAAAGCTTTCTCTTGGTAACAGCCTTTCCTTCATGTTGGACAACTCTTTGGAGGCTTCTCTCCCTCTATCAAAACTTTTATTTCCCAAAGCACTTAATCTTCCTGCTGTGCTCCACCGGCCTCTCTCTGGCTTCCCTGCACTGCTCTTCTGGTGTGAGCTTTGTGTCCCTGTTGACCTTGTTGGCAATTTAGGTCTAAAATCCAATGTGCAACACAAACCTAGGAGTGACGTGATTTGCTCCAAAGACCAGGGCCCCGGCTGCATTCTAGCGTGTAGTTCTCCTACAGGATAATAACTCTACGAGGATTTGGTGACCCCTCTGTAAGTCTTGGGGAGGAGTGTGCTGGCCAAGGCCTGGGGAGTTGTTCTGTGGCATGTTGGCCCTCCCTGCTCCATCTGCTTTCTATTGAGCTTGAAAAGGAAATGAACTGAGCTAAATGATTTCAAAGTGACATTCCCCACACTGCACTCTAATTCTGTAATTGCCAGCTCCATGCAGTTCCTAGTACTAAAATGTTTAAAATAATAGTCTTTGAAAAGAGCCAAGGCTTCGAAAGGGCCATACACCACCTCTGCTGGAGCAGTAAAATGGTGGCAGAATAATTTCCATATGCAGTGGATGGGTGTTTGGTTATTTGGGGGTCTAGCATAGTTTCTTCCTTTGCCAGGAATTTCTCTAAGCCAGGAGTCAAAATTACTTTTTTCCTTTGTGAACTCTTTTTAAATGCTGCGTTGACTGATATATCAGCTGTGGTTTGGTCTTCAGTTGACCGCTCAAGCTTGCTGGTCTACATTTTTGAACAGACAAAAGAAACTTTCTTTTTTTTTTTTTGTTTTTTAACATGGACTACTCTGTATCTCCATATAGATAGAGGGGTGAAATAAATTTTTACTTGCAGCCCTTTGATGTGACTTATTTCCCATGTGCAGTTCTGTAAATGCTTCTGTGGCAATGATAGCAATGGCTTGGTTTAGTCTGACATCCATTAACTACATCTTCAGTGTGATGTAACATCTGGGACAAGAAAGACAATGCTCAGCCAGCTGACAGCGGGCAGCCACCAAAGATTTGTTGGCCAGTGGTGATTTGTACACCACAGCTCAGGAGCTGCTGTGGCTTAGAGACTTCAGGATGCAAACCTGCAAGACTAATTGTGTTTTTTCCCAAACCATTAGCTGGTTTGTGTTGCATTCACTCTCTAATGCTATCTCCATTTCCTTCGTGCACATCTCACATTTGCCCTCCCCTAATATTTTTGATCAGATGTTTTATGTTTTTATTTCTTGAAATCTCCCTCTGAAAGAGTTCTACACTTTTGGCATAAAGTATCTACCAGCATGATTGACTTTATGGCAGAGTATTGAGTCCACTTCTGGAACTCATCAAGTTATTGTAAAAGCTATTGTATGTATTCCATTAAATGAATGCGTATCTTGCCATACCTTTAAACAACCCTTCTGTTGGTTTTGACAGAGAGGATTAATCTTTTTTTTTTTTTTTTAAAGTAGAAAATAACCAGAATAAAAATAGCAAGCAATCTCTCCAGCAACGAGCAGTCAGAATTTATGTTCTCAGTGTGCATGGCTCTGAAGATGTGATGATTCCGTTCAGCTGAGCATCAAAAAGATCAAAAGACTTTACTGAAGTGTAACTGTCACTTTGATCAGAAAGTTGTATTGGAAACTTAATGAAAATTAGTGGCTTCTTTTGACAGATGCGGTTCTTCCTGTTTCTAGTTGTGGTGTTGATACTATGGGAAAATAACCTGACCCTGTTGAGTCCAGACACTGTGGTTGGGTTTTGGGTGAGATTAGATCAGGCTTTTGGTTTTGGTTCCCCCTCCTCCAACCTCCCCTCAGTAATCATAGTTGCATTGAATTTTGGTTCTGTCGAGTTTATTTCTGAAGTTGGACTTTCTTTTCTTTTTGTCCTAATTGCAAGTTATTTCATTCAGAAATTAAGAAAGCTGGAAAATTTGAAATGAAATGGATGCTTTCCTGCTCTGAGTAGGATAAATGTTCTGAAGTGTGAAACTCTACACTGACTCTTAGAAAGTTTTGGTAGAATAGTATGGAAAAAGCTGGCCATATTTTGTGGGAGAATTCAACGACTTTAAGTTTGGTTCTGTTGCAGTTCCATTGTGCTTAACTTTACAGAAATCACTGTGGAAGCTTGAGAAGACTGTAGGATGGAAGTGGTTTGGGAGATTGACTGTTGGGATGGTGGTGGGGAATGAGTCAGGAATGAACAATGCAGGTCACTCCACAGGAAGTTTTTTGGCTGGGCCTTCCCTTGCATTCTCTCGCTCAGGTGGTGACTGAATATGGCTTTGAAGTGATTTGCCCTCAACTAAGTATAAATAGTTGGGGGTAAATCAATGTGCTTTTATCAGCTTAGTTCTGAAGTTATCTAGAAAACTCTTGGTTCAGTGTATTCTGCATTCTTTCTTAGACTGTGATCTTGGTTTCTCTGGAAAAAACAATTTTTATTTCTTTTGTTATTGGGTTTTTGTTTTTTAAATCCTTCTTAAAAAGATCTCAAATGTAAAGTTGTGGCATTAATTTCTCTAAGTCTTTTCTTTTAGTTTATGGTCTAATCTTTAGAACATTAGCATATTACACATAATCAGATGCTGATCTTAACTTTTGAAAAAGTAAGACCTAAGAGTTAGTCCCAGGGCAGGACCCTAAATAAGTGCCTGCAGGTGAGGCAGCCCAAAGGCTCTTGTCTCTCTCTCTAAGCAGCTTCTACAAACACCAGCTGCAGTCATGTTCAGATGTTAAACTGTTCAGATTTGGGATAAGTTAACATATTGAATTTGGATGCCCAACTCTGAATTTTATAGGGTTCAAACTGTTTATTGCACATTAGATTTGAAGCCCAATGGTGACCAGACCAGTTTCCCATCACTGTAATTCTCCTGCTCTAGAGATGGGGACCATCTTCAGAGCGGATGGTGGAAACCAGGCAGAAATGTCCTTACACACAGCTGCCACCACCCTTGGAAGAGATGGCAGTAGCACTTAGCTTCAATTTCTGTTTTTTCATCAGAAGTCAGATGGCAATTTGTTGGCATTGGCTCTCTGGTGATGCAGAGAGACTTTTGCCTTTTCCAGAGCTCAAGCTGTCCCCGGGAACTCTGCAGAACCAGCTTTGCAGGGAAATGTCCATGTTTTTTTTCCATAAGGTGACCACTTCCAGCAATGGTTGGTGCCAACTTGCTCAGAAGAATTAAGCAGGCGGTTAAAGATTAGCTTGTGGCCTGAAGGCTATGGCCTTCTGAAAGAATCTTGTTTTAAAAAACAAACAGAAAAAAAACCAAACCCACAGGAGGAGTTGTTTTGAGTTGTCTTTGGTAAAAGGAGCAGTTGATAGTAGAATGGCATGCTTCTTTGGTGACACCTTGCGTCCTTCACAATGAATATATCTAAATTCCCGTTTCCTGAACCCTGGAGAGGAGTCAAGTGTCCAAAGAGAGTTTCTTTGCTCGCGGGTCCAAGACTTCTGCGTCCAGCGCGCTGGGCAGACAGTTTGTCTCCGCTTTCCTCAGGAGCATGTTGCCAGAACTTGCCTGGCTGCTTCTGACAGCCAGTATTTCCCACTGCAGAGCAGGCTGCTGCCTCCTCCCTGGGTCTATCAGCCGCCTGGAAAGCCCAACACACAGCTCGCACCCTGTCATTCCTGAGCCGTACGCACTAGCCCGTTTGCAATCTGGGCTGTAATCCCAGTTTTTTGCTAAACAAAAGAGAATATAGACGTTCTTGCATGTAGCCTGAGCAGCCATCAGCCACCCTCCCCATGGCCCTGGTGAGGCTGCGCAACCTCCTGGCCTTCACCATCCCAGCGGTGGGGATGAACCATGAAGTTTTCCTCTTAATTCCTAGGTTGCTTTATGCCCTGAAGCTTGAAAGTGTAAAGCTTTCCAAAGCACTTGGCTTTATAAAATGCTTGTAATTCTGGGTATTTTTATTACCCGTGTCAAGGCTTCCACTGGTGTAACTTCATGGATTTCTAGCAGAATTATTCTTGATTTCTATCCATGTGAGGAGAACAGGATCATATTGCAGGACTTTTCAGCCTGGGAACATTATATTTTCAACTGGAAGCATCAGCATTTTGTCTATAGATATTTCCAAACCTAAATTATTCTGATCTTTGAGTTCCACCAATTTATTTCATTGATATTTTGATTTCTCGGCCTGTTTTAGGACGGAAATGAAAGTTGAAATAACAGGATTCCCTCCAGATTGGAAATTCTGCTTTTTGAGCATGTCTTATGTTGCCTAATTTAACATATATATATATGTACATATACATGTCTCTGTAATGAGTACCTTGGGACCCTGCATAAAAGTTCACTACAGCTAAGTGTTCCTTATGACAGCATTTGGCAATTTACCAATAAATGGAGAAATGTCCAAGCAATTTCATAGTAACTTCACGGACAAGCTTCACATTGATCAACTTTAAAAAATGTCTTGTAAGGAATACAATAAACACTTGAGAATAGAAAACTTATCTATTTACAAGCTAAACACAGCTTGCAGTGAAGAAAATGAGAGAAGTAAAGCCATGATACCCAGGTTGGTCTCACGTCCTTGAGATTTTTCTGTGTGGGAATTTGGCACAAACAGATCTACTACGGCAACATGACAGTGTTTTGAGCATGCTGAGCATCCCTTTTAAGCTCCCCCAGGCAGTTGTTTCACACTCCCTTCTTCTCCCTGCATGCCTCCTCTTCATCTCTGATGTTTGGCGCTGTTCCTCTGCTGACCTTCGTCTTTCCCAAACCAACTCCTCTGCCTTCCAGACCTTTCTTCAAAAAAAGACCTACCTATCTATCCTCAAACATTTAGTTCAAAACCTTTGTTTTGCATTTTAATTTCCCCTCTATCACCAGGCTTTTCAGGATTGTGGCATCTGCTTTTGGTAGGAGCCCTTAGATGGAGGAAGGGAGGGCAAGAGGACATCTTTGTGGCTAGGAATACACAGGCGAAAGTAATTTAATTTTGGCTCTCTCCCTCCATCTAATACCAGAAGCTTTCTCTTTCTGGATGGAGACAAAATGAAATTTTCTCTTGTGGTGTTTTTTTGGTTGCATGATAGCTCAAATGTTGCTGTTCCTTGGGGGGGGTCAATGAGGACAATGGGTGTTGAGTGCCTCTGAAAATCCTTTCTTCTTGGGAAGCCCTGCCTGGAAAGGCTGGGCTAGGTCAGGCTTGGCTACAGATCAGCTCTGAATTGGGCTTGGACCCACCTGACATATGCTGACCCAATGGCTCAGCTAGTCTTTTGCTATTTTTGTCTTTTCTTTAGGGAGACAGCTTGACTGCTTAACACAGCGCTTAACTCTCAGGTCACGATCTGCATGTCTTCGGGTCATAGGGGAATTTTGGCTTGCCAAGTGTTAAACCTTCTGTGTTTATAAGCATTAAACCTTAATGTGGTTACTGCTTGCTGCTCTATGTGTTTTCTTTCAGTCTTGTGAAGACTATGACATACATATAGCTTGAGGGCACAGCAGACAGTAACTCAAGCTTTGTTTAAGACATTGCAGCTAAAAATGTTTCATGCTACTAACACATTATGGTAATGTGGGACACTTTACACTGTGTAAATATAAAATTTGCATGTTATGAGAATGAGATTTTATATTTTCTTGCCAAGGGAAATATTTACTTAATTTTTTTTTATAATATTGAGTTGTACATCATTAAAAAAACACCGTATTTTGTTAGCTTTTGTGTGAAATAGGGGATAGAATCTTAAATTTATTTTTAAAAATAGAAACCACATCATGCAACCATTTCTACATGATGTGGGAGTGCTGACCTCTTCAGTCACTTACAGTGTAGCCGAGTAGGGATGTCTGTTTGGCTTTGCCAGTTGCTGCAGCCCGGACAGACTGCAGGTGAATGACATGTGGAGAGGACGGACCCACTTCAGTCTTCCCACCTTCTTACTCATTTCGCTGATGGCTTTGGATCAGCACAAAATTCTTCTCCCGCTGAGCATCTGCTGACCTCAGTGATCTGCTGAAGTCAATCGACCTCTGCTGACCTCAGTGATTTCCCTAAGAGCTATTGTGTATATGGAGGCTTTCCTGTCCTTAAGACCTGTATTTTAAGGGCCTGTCCCAAAACTCACCGAGTCGATGGCAAGCCTTTAACTGACCTAAATTGACTTTCAATTGAGACTTATTGCAGAATTTTCTAGTGGAATACAATGGGGATTTTGTGTCCTGGCATGTTTTGAGCAGAAGTGCCTTTCTGCTTCTGGACAAAGAGGGTAAAGCTGTATTGGTGTGGGACAGGGCATCAGTTCCAAATGTGGCTCTAGGGTAGTACTCGTGTGTAAGAAACCATGAACAAATCTTCTGAAAGTATCAAGAATTATTTAAAAAGCCACTTGGCAGTTTTTTAATCTAGTTAGAAAGCTGTGTGCAAATTTTATTTCAAGGTAAGTGGAAAAAATCAAATACTAAGCTGTTAAATTTAGTCTCTATTCAGAACACTGTAATAAATAAAGAAGGAAGAAAATACCTAACTACCAAAGAACAATGCAAGCACATTAGGTCTTGTAAGTTCGTGTTTGCCTGGACTCCAACCAATGCCTGGTTGCACGCTGTAAATTTTCACATGGTGTTTCTATTTGATTTCCTTCGGTTCTCCAGCTCTACCTCTGGAGGATGTGTGGAGGTGTTGCTCTACTTAGCCATAAGAGCAGGTTTTACACACACACTTGGATGAGGTCTCACTATAAAAAGCACTGATTATTTTGCCTTGTGTGTATTGGTTAAGGGACAAGGCCTATATAACAAGGTCCTTTGCTCTTTCGTTGTTATGGAGCAATTGCTGGCATGTTGCAATGTGTTATTATAGGAAGCCAAGTTCTGATCTCATGTGTAAATATGCAACCTTTATAGAATCTAAGAGGCTCAGATGAATGTATGAGAGCAGGAGTTTACTTCATTCTTTAGAAATTTAAAGCAAAGTACAATCATGGGAAAATAGAGGTGAAAGGGTCCTCAACAGATCCTCAATCATTGGTGTGGATGAAAGTAGGACCAATTATGTCTGTATCATTCCTGTCAGGTGTTCATTTAAACTGTACTAGAAGATAATTCAGTATGAAAAACTCCACTCCTTCCCCGGATGATATACTCCAGTGCTTCACAGTTAGGTTTTCCTTATGTCAACCCCGAATCTTCCCTGTTGCAACCTTAATGCGATTCCTTTTTGTCCTATCTACCATGCAGTATTGCGCTACTAATCTGATTTTTATTTTGCTAGCAATATTTTCCTGTGTTTTCTACCTGGAGGTGTTCACAGACATGTTTTCCAACAGAACAATTGTAATTTAATTAAGGTGCTATGGGGCAACAAGAATAGAAACTATTACATCTACTAACAACAGTCATATCTCTGCTTATCTGCATAATAGAAAAACAATTTAATTAAATGCCTCTGCTTAGTCAAGTGGGTTTGTGATCTGAGTTTTCTATTCTTGTTAATGGAGCCAAATGTGTTTATTTTGGGGGATTCCAGAAATTCATGTAACCTTTTTCCAAGAATGGCTGCTGTCAGCCCAATGATAGTAATGTTGAATCATTTGCGCCGGGCTGTGACAAGGATTTCCGTTCCTGAAGAGATGGCAATTGAAAGGCAGGAGCACGTGGGGTTACAAACCCTGGTGGGCACCCACGCCACTGGTGAATGTGAAGAGGGACCGGCCAGCCAACAGAGAGAGGGGGTTTATTCAAGGTAGGGCACCACGAACTTGGCAAAGGAGATGAAAATTTCGCCCTTGTAAAGGAAACTTTCTAAAAATGCCTCACTGTTGGCTCTGCTCCACTGACATTAGCGGGGCTGGAAGATGTAGGAACAGCCTAAAGGAATAAAAACGTGAATGGGAGTTCTCTGCTGTGCCATACTGGTGGAGCTGGAGAAGCGCTTGCAGCACAGGGAAATCCTTAGTGAATGTCCTTAGTGTAGAGAGGGCCCCGTTAGGAGTTAAATCTGCAGGAAATAAAAAGAGGGGGAGGGAGTGTGAGAGATGCAGTACAGACCGTTCCTAATAGGAGTAAAACTGCACATAGACCAGAATACAATATACGGAATATAATTGAAAAAGATGTTTTGAATGAACAATAACCTTTAAATTCTTTAGTGTGTGTTCTCTGAGCTGTAGAATGTTCTGATTGTTAAGGCAATTAGCTTTTAAAAATAGTTATTTTTTTAGATTTTAATTACATGCTGCATTTTGCCTTTGTTATTAGATGGGGTCAGTAAGGTTACTGAAGTAATTATTGCGCTCTGCTTGGCACTGGTTAAAGCATAACTGGAGTAACTGCATTCAGTTCTGTACGAAAAATTGTGGACAAATTGAAGAATTTAGAGGAGTGGAAGAAGATGGTAAGAAATTTGGCATTCAGATCTAAGAGGAAAGGTTAAGATAACTTGGCACCTTGAGCCTAAAGGGAAAAGAAGAGTGTGGGGAACATAATAACGGGAGACATAAAGGAATGTTATAAAGAGGACAAGGATCAATTATTCTCATTAGTCAACAAGGATGGGACAAATAATAATTGGCTGAAGTAGAAGAGAAGTTTTAGGTTAAATATTAGGCAAAACTGTAGAAGAACTGTTCAGCAGTAGGACAAGCTGCCAAGAGCTGTTGGACAATCACTGTCGTTGGAGTTATTTGAGGCCAGACACCCATCTACAGGAACAGTTATAGAATAATTAAATCAATCCTGCCACAGGCAGAGGGGTAGGCAAGGGGTCCTTCTGGCCTCAGTGATCAAGATTTTGTTATGGATCTACTTTTTCAGAATTTGCTCTCACCCCCTATTTTGTAAACTTCTTCAGCCCTTGCTAAAATCAAGGAGAGCAACAGTTTAAAGCTGCTCTTCTTTGGGTCAGAAAATATGTGAGACATAAAATTATTCCCTGATCTGTGGCCATGCATTTCTTTTTACAACTTCTTAGAATCAGACTTCCTCTCCTCTGAGCGTCTCTACTTTGTCCCTTTGAAAATATGAGCTCTGGGAGAATAAAGTAGTAACCAAAATAGAGTAGAATGGCTTTGGACTTGTTCATTGCTATTCACTACTTTATGGCAGCTTTTAGAAGTTGAATTGTAAATAACCTCTGCGTTTTATTGACAATATGCTCCTCATCTTCCCTGCTACTTATATGGAAGAAACTGATCATGCCAAGAGAAAACTGCCTTCCTGGTGTGAGCAGACCTCTTCCATGGATTCTTTGAGATGCTGAAAACAGAGCAAACAAGGAGTAACTCTACAAATTGCTCTGGTCCACAACAGTTACCAGCTGGATCTGGCCCCAAAATTTGCCTGGACAGGTTCTGCTTCCAACTTCATGATGAATGTGAAGGGATGGCTCCAAATATTGGTCACTGTGTTTGCAAGTAGGAGCAGATCATTTTTAGAGGTACATCACGCTCTTTTTGGCACATCCAAGATTAGAATCTGGCTGCCTGATGGACGAAAATGAGACAGCTTACGTGCGCTCTGAAAGGCACTGCAGAGATGATATAAAGGGCATTGAGCTAATTTGTATTGCTAATAGTGGTCTTAAAGTGGTAATTACATATGCAATTATAAACCGTGAGCCCAGCCTGTTTATTTTTCCCCTCTAGGGCTAATGAAAAACAAAGTAGTCTTAGTGTTTTGTGAGATCCTGAATGCAATGCAAGCAATCATTCACTGGCTAACTGGAAGGCAGAGGCACAGTATGACACTGCTTGGGTTTAAAAAAAAAAAAAAAAGGGGGAAAAAAAAAAGAGCACCAGTGGCAAAGATTTTAAATTCCTGGAATAACGGTAAAGTCATACAAAATCTTTGTTTGCTAAGCCTGAAAACACTGAGCAACCCCTATGTCTGGAATGACCTGTCCGTCCTTGCTCTGTCCACTTCTAGCCAGTAACATTACTTGAGAGACACAGGGCTATGTCTGCTTTGGAGATTACCTTAAGGTTTGTGTGCTGGCTGGTTACTCCAGCCAGAAGGCAGGAAGGGCTGATGAGAACCCACCTTGCTCCCCATCATGGCCCTTGTACACCCAGTGGCTCCATGAGGAACCATGGCTGTCTCATCTCCAGGCTTCACGCTCCCTCTCTCTGAGGATGCTCACATCATCTTCTACAAAGTGTGGGAAGAGAAAGCAGGCCTGTTTTTCTGCTCTTGTGGAGATGAAAAAGACCATTTCACAGCATTAGCTCTGTATTTCTTTTCTAAAAGCAGGTTGTACTTTTGAAGAATAACTAATATTTAATTTCCATTAAAAACAAGCAAATAATGGCTTTTGAATTTAGTTATCCTTGGAAAATATTATTGATATGTATATGTCTAATAGGTCATGCATCTGAGCCGGGAGGGAATGAACCTTTTCTTCTGTAATGTCTATTAATGAGTCTACGTGCAAAACTTCATCCAATGGTTTTTGGAACTATAAACCCTTCCTTTCTTGGCTTGGTTCTTCAGGCTCTGCTAACTTTTTTTTTTTTTTTGCTGCTGTCTCATCCTGGACTAATTCACATGTGAATGTGAGGGGGAAGAATACCTTCCCCACCCCTTCAATGCTGAATTGAAGCAGCCTGGAGGTCCAAGAGGCCAGGCGTTTCTACCTACAAAAGCAGCTGATGTATTAGCGTGGAGGGCAATGTAGTCCTAACACCACTGGTGTTCAAGAACTCAGATGTGCTTAGTTTGGCCGTGCCTTTTCTGCTTGTGGCTCTCCTCGCCTGCTAGCACCACTTCGTAACCTTGGGCTCTCTTGAGACCCAACCCCCTCGCTTTTAATTCACCGGGGAACTTGTGACATAACAACATGAAGGCACTGCCTGCTCTTGGCTTTACCTGTGATGGGTGGGTGTTTTAAACAAGATTCCTGCTACAAAGTTGAAAGAGTAGAGGAAGAAAATCCGGCATGACTTTGGGGTAGTGCGAGCGAGTCATAGGAAACTCACTCTAGAGATATCTCCAGAGACTAGTCAAGACAAAAGTTACAGCACAAGCATTTGGAAGGGGGCCACTGCAAACAATTTGTCCTCATTCCAGTTGAGCAACTGTAAGCAGGGACATTTTCAACACAGGCCATTTAGGGACAGAAGGAAAGATTGGATGGCACTAAAAGAAACTACACAAATACATGGTGATAGGATGACTCGGCCACCCGCCACACATACTCTGCTGCTTCATTGTTCTTTCTCCTATCATCCCGACATCTGAAAAGGTCCCACCCCGGCACAGCGACACAGCACAGCGGAGACCGGCATAAATTAACTCCAGGTGACAAAATCACCTTCCTCAGCTGGCCTCTGTTTGGGAGTGGGGGGGGAGTGGGGAGGGAGGGCAGGGGTTGTATTTGCTGTAGGAACTGAGGACAGTGGGGTAAAAAAGGATTTTGTTTTTTAAAGTGAGCAATGTAGCAAACATAGGGAGAAAAGATGCTTTGCTCTGCTGTGGTATATTTTGCTCGGTGAGTCTTGGGTTTAAAGAGCTGCAGTCATCCTCCTTATTGAGGAAATGCTTGGATATAGTTATTCCAATTTCTTTAATCCTTCTCTTCCCCCTAACTCCCAAGCTATTCTTGCTCTGCTGTTTTCCCTGGCATGCCAAAGGCACCATACCTTTCTGTGGAAAGTTTCTGCCACTTGTTCTGATTTTGTATTCATGCTGCATAAATAAGAACAAGACCTCCCTCCAGCACCTTGGCATGGATGGGAGGATGGTGCATGATAGAAATATTATGTAAGCAAGGTCTGAATGTCTGCAGCCCCGGCTCTAGACAGCCGTTGTCCACAGATATTTTAAAAAAACTGTGTTTCCCTCCCCTCCCCGAGCAGCACAACACAATACAGTTTCATTCAGTGAAGAGCTGGCAGTCAGGGGCTGGATGGCTTCATTGGCCTGTTTTGGGATGGGGCGCCTTTCATCTGTAGGTCACTGCTTTGAATTCTGCCCACATTGTTGGCAACCAGGAGCCCTTCCCTTCTGATGGCAGCGCAGCAGCGTATGCAAAATTGCTAGCAAGTCTCCGATCCTAGACACCATGTCTAGATCGTAAAAGCTAGCGTAACAATTGAGTCTAAATGGCACCCTTCTTGGCAGCTGAAGCTGAGGCCAAGCAATAAAAGGGCTATGGAGAATGGTCTACTGTCTAGCACCTATAAGCTAATAGTGAGGAACACTGGTGAGGGAGTGTGAGAAAGTGTGCACAGCCTATGAAGGCTCTTCTGGGTGAAGAAAGAGGATTTCAGTCTCCCAGGCTGAAAGGCCAACACCTTTCAATAGCAGAAGAATCATTTACAAATGTGAGAACAAACCCATTGTTAGTCCTCGTGCCTGTAACAATGCTGCTTCCTGTTGGCATCTTCTGCTTACTAATAACACAGCCCCACGATTTGTATCTTCACAGTGCTGCACGAGCACTCGCTAATTAATCCTTTCTCACCCCTCTGAGGCAAGTAGTTTTTTATTTTGAATTGTCTGTAGTGGAGATGTCTTCCTTAAAACTGCTGCAGATGTCTTTGTTAAGGCTCCGTAATACTGACCACGCAGCTTACGCTAACCTTTAGGATTTCTGCTTTGGAATCAGCTATTCCAGTTCAGGTAGGCTACACCCATTTATATGTTTTGCTGAACTGAGGTTTTAATTAAAATAAATGAGAACTAATTCTCGGAAAAAAAAAAAATTCAGAGCCGGGCAGGGTTTCAGTATAATACGAAACAAACAAACAGCCCCTCCTTTCTGCCCCCCAAACAAATCAACTCCCCTTCTCTGGAATAATCTCTGGCTGTCTGACCTTATTTATTCAGATGCTGACATGAATCATCATCTGAGCAAGTATTCCCTCCTACACCTGCAGTACTTGGGGTTATAGTTCTCCTTGGTTTTCAGAGGCAATAAGAGCTCAGTGTTACTTGGAGCCGTCTCCATCTGGCAGGCCATGGAGTCCACAAAAGCACAGAGGTCTTTCTGTAAAAATGGAGTCAGCCCAGATTGCTTTCTCTTTACACAACATCTCAAGAGGACTCTGGACTTGTCTCTTTTGCAGTTGTAGTCAAGTGTGCAGTCTCTCTCCCTCCTATCTACTTTTTGTGTGATGACCTCTTCTTGGGGTAAAGAACTGCGTGGGTGAGTTTGGGGGAGGGGTTGTTCTTCTCGGGAAAGCCAAATTGCAGGATGCAGCACATCTTGAGCTTGGCAGCCTTTCTCACTTCCCCAAGAGGCAGCTGAAGGGCCCAAGCAGGGGTAAGACGTTATCAGTTCAATTCTAGCGTGCCAGAGCATATCCTTACACACAGATAGTGACACACTGTGTGCACCACAGTTGACCTTCACAGACCAAAGGAGATCCTTCGGTGGCGGCTAAGGGAATATCTCATGTCATCGGTACGCTGTTACAAGGCTGAGTCCTTAACAAATGAGTAGCTTTGCAGCATTAGCCATAAAGCGTGTACAAAAACGAAGGCAGAAGTTAAACATTATGTTATCTGTCAGTCATTCATTGTTTGGAGGGAATATCCCAAGAGCATAGCTGAGCACTGGTGTCGTAAAGATCTATACATTGCTGTTGGAATGGGGTCATTTGTCACCATCTGGGATTATACCACTAGCAATATATGAGCGTATTCAGAGTATTATGCAGCTCCAGGTTTCAGCCATATGGAAAAAGTGTAATAAAGTGAGAAATTCAATCCTTTAATAGAATCCAGAGCACCCTCCAGAATGTTTTCCTTAGTTTTATTTCTTTGCAAGGCAGGCTTAATAACCACTGATGTAGCATTTAAATTGGAAGAGATGCGACATCTAGATAAGCTGGGAGATCTGCTGATACCAACTGCCTTCTGATAGGAAAATCCCTTGCTCCTTCAGTGGAAAAACCCACCAGGCTGACTAGAGCCAGAGGAAGGGTACGGCACAGCTGTGGCATGCGTTAACCTCTTTTGACTTTTGTCTCTGTAGACACCCAGAAGGGCTCCCTTATCCTGAAAGAAACATTCTCAAGTAATTTTGACTCTGGAAATTGTCTTTGCACTCACCTATTTCATGCATTGCTCATGCAAAATGCTAAAAGCTTAAAAGAACTGTGAATTGCAACAGGATGTTGACGGTGCACAAGAAAAAAACAGGAGTCCTTGTCTCCTTCCCTAACCTCTCTCTACCACTCTTTATAGACTACATTTGTGGTAGAGTAGCCAGTTGATATGACCTCACTGCTTGTAGGAGACTAGGTTGGTCTGTGCAAATCCATCAGCAACTGTAAGACACCAAAATGTTTACACTGATGAGCTCAGAATTCAAAATTAATTTTCTGTAATCTTGCCTCCTAGTACCAGACAGGTTTCCCTCATGCTGGATAGAGTATATGGAACTGGATGCTATGTTGTTAATGATTTGGAGTTATGGTGGAACTGTGAGGAGTTCCTGTAAGAAATTCGCTCCATTGATTTAGAAGCAATGATATCTGGATGAGACTTTGCTGCTGGCTGAGCATCGACAGGAATGACCGAAGGAATTTGATGTAATTCCGAGCTTCACGTCTCCAAAATAGGCTGTTCCTGAGATGTACCTGGCATGGCATTGTAGCCTAATGCCAGAGAAATGCAAATGTTCCCTGAACAAAATGTTAGGGTTTTCTGAGGCCAGGAGCAAATAATATATGTTGCTGTCTGGGAAAGGTACAAATAGCTACAGCTCAGTGCAAAAAACTACATTATGGCTATATCTGGCTTAAGTGCTACATAGTTCTGTGGGCTGTTAACAGATGTTGCCAGAGCAACTTGTTATGACAAGCTGTGTTGTATTTCTGAACCCAGTAAGGTTACTGGCACCACCTCCTCCATCTCCCAGTGAATGGGAGTTACCTTTGGTTGAGATAGGTTCACAGCCCATCCCAAACAAATACCCTTGAAGTGCCATGTGAGGAACTAACGAGGCTCTGAGCTAAGTTCAATGTGTGACCAATAGTCCTGTGATAGCCAGGTCTTCTGTGTTGCTGTACAGGTACATAGAGCTGGTCAGGATATTTTAAGAGCTACATTTTTAGAGCTACACAAGGATAGGAGGTTCCAGTGGGGAGATGGTACAGATCATCAGAGAGAGGGCTGGAGAGTGGCAGAGAAGTTCTGCAAAACAGCCAGAAACTAAAGGAGTTGTGTGGCAGCCTCATGCCTGCATCTATATTCTAAATCAGATAAAGGAAGGATTTTTACCCAGATAGATAGCCAAGTTGCAATTGGATTTAGTTGGGTAGATCCCTCCAAGTCTCATTTTTTGTAGAAAAGTTTAAACTATTCTCAAGGAATCCCAGGAGAGTTTTTTAGAAAACTGATATTTTTTTTTTTTTTTAAATCAGTCTAGATACAGCTTTCTTAGCCAGGTTATTTTCTCACTTTTTGAAAGCCCTGCAAGTTAACTCTTTGGGAGAGGGGGTATGAATGGTGTTTTACATGATATCTTAGTCAACCAGGCTAGTAGAAGATGAGTTTTTCACACAGTGAAACAGATAAATCAATGGCAGTGATGTAGGGTGCAGGAAAATCTGTGGAAAAAGCCCAACACACTAGCATTTTGTAAGTCAGAGGGAAAAAAACCCCTATATTATGTTGCCTAGTTACTTTTCTTTCCTAGTGACGCAAAAGAGAAGACAATGCAGAAGATCACCTCAAAGAGCATTGCCACTTCTTTGGCCCTTCCTGTTGAGTAGCCAAAAATGAGGAAAAATGAACAAAGGCTCCTTCCAGGGGACAGCAGTGGGAATGGGTGCAGTGCATGACAGCCACCATTCACCCATCTTTCTTGGTTTGTGTGAGTCGAAGCTAAGTGTAATTGTGATGTAGCCCTTCATCATCTCTCAATTACTTGACAGAACAATAACACTAAAAAGATAAACGAAGTGATAAAATAAACAAATCCTCTAAAGTTTTTACAATCTAATTGATTCTTTTCTCCCAAGCACAGCTTGCCCGGTGGCAAGACAGGGAGTTGTAGTGTGTCAAAAACAACAGTCTATCGAGCCTGGAGAGGGAAATTCTTTGAGTGAGAGGCATTTCAATCACTTTACAAAACTGGACCCTTGGTCTCTCTCTGTATTTGATATACTAAAAATAACTGTGTGAGATGGTCTGTGATCAGGAGCCGTGCTGATCGTGGCTGGTCAAAGCCAGCAAGGAATGGCTTGGGCCATTAGTGCCAAGAGGATGGGCTGATGTAGACCACAACCGACTTATTCCAAAAAGCGAATAACCCTCAGGGTCTGATCTACAAAAGTGCTGAAGTAAATGGGAGTTGTGGTTGCTCAACACTTCCACGGATCAGGCTGCTCTTTCCTCATTAGTCACGCTGCTGCTGAGTCTTATAAATCCTGCAATTTCTTTTCAAGCAGATAAGTTATCGTGCAGGAGTATCCCAACACCTGGCTTCTGCTGATATTCTGCCATCTCCCAGCTGAGCTTCAGTCCTGGTCCTGGCTCAGAAACCACCACAGCTGCTCTAAGAAAAGAGAAGGGTCTTAAAAGGCAGCTTCTGTACCGGAGCAGGAGCAGAAGGTCCTCCACCTTGGCAAATCTGACAGTCCCTCCCTGTGAAAGCCCCCGAAATACTTTCATGGCATTGGTATTCATTTTTGGTAGCCTAACATGTGCGGATGCCTAATTTTACTAATCCTGCCTGTGACTAGCTCAGGCAGGCTGGCTGATGCGTTTGCAGAAAGATGGAGCTAACATGTGCAAGATCAGGAAAAAAGCCAAACCCTCAACAGGCCAATGAAGTCAAACGAGCAGGTTTCTGGGATTTGGACATGTCATGTCTGCCATCTAGTTACTAGTCAGGGCATGTTCCATGTAGAAAATGAAGAGTAAATAATCCGGTACCACATAAAAGGGGTATAAACTTGCTGGAACTTTTGACAAATGAGAGAAAGACTTTCAATGGTATTTTAATTGAGATGCTTGGAAAACAATATGATTAATAATTAAAATTAAAATATGTAAATTCCTGAACTTATTTTATTTGGCTGTAAAAAGAATTGTATATGCTACAATAATAGGCACGAATACAAGTGATGAAGTGTTACTGCAATAATAGAGTTGAAAGCTCTGGGTCCCACTCTCAAATACAATGAGGTTGTTAGCGTGAGGTCCTCTTGGCATGAGACGTGATCTGGTAAAAGTTTGACCAGTGAAGTGGAAGCCAGGACATCATAAGTTCTGTGCTGTTTTGTTCTTTGATTGATTGGGTAAGGCACAAATTGGCACAAAGAACAACTTTCAATCTCAGTTTACCCATCTGTAAATGGAGACATATATCACAGTGATGTTATCGGACTTAATTCTTGTAATGTATTTAAAGCTTCTCAGGTGTAAGGTATTAAAAAAAAAATTGCAAAGTTTATATTGTTCCTAATCTAAAGTACCATATGAGATTTTCAGTATTCATGATGTTGTATTTCATCTGCAACTTTAGCTGTGAATAATGTCGTGCCTTTATGCGCACACACATGTTCTAGCTGAAAAATAGCATTTTCTTTGCTTTCTCACAAAGCTTTCTGCAGTGTCGTTCAGCATTCAAAAATAAGGCTGCAATTCTGTTGAGCACTGAATTAGTTTAAATATTCAATTTATGTAATTGTTCTGAGCCATTTAAAAGGCTGATTTGCAGATAGTTATAAAATAGCTAAAATACTGCTTAAAGATATAATACTGACAGTTTATTCACAATGTAAAAGACCCCTTAAATTTACAAACCAGAGTTGTTCATTGTAGCGAATGCTAAATTTTTGCAGAGGAACAGCTCATCCTTAATTTTAGATTTTTAGGCATAACAGAAGATGCCCACAGCTATAGAAGTACCAGTGTTTGCTACGTGTAAGAGAAAGAATGAGTTAAGGGTCTTATGCTACTTTTTCTGAAATACTGTGACTGCCTCAACAGAATAAGGTACCGGGTCTGTGTAAAAAGATATAAAAGGGCTGGATGATGATACCTTTAGTCTCTCTGAGCTCAGAAGGCAGCAGAACTCATTGAATAGGGTAGGACATGGGTCTGCTGCCCTCAGAACCTGGCTTAAAGTTCAGTTTTCAGTTCCTGGTGTTAGACCAGGTCTCCCTGTCTTACTGTCAGATGATGACCTGGAGGGGACCTCCCAGCAGGGGCTGGGCAGGCAGTAAGGGGATATGGCAGGGCACTGCACATGCCCATTTCACCCAGCACCATAGAGGGGAACGCAGCCCATCTAAGGGGTGGAGCTGATACTGAAAGGAGTGGAGCTGATAGTGGGCTGAGAAATTTGCATTTTCACCAAAGGTTAAATAATACGTGTGGGTAATCTGTGGTAAAACACTGAAGAAAAACTTGTCTCAATACACTGCACTGAATACAGGGGGTTAGGAGCCGATGCCAGAAGCAGGACTCTAAGGGCGGCTGTGTTGTCAGGGAGATAAGACGAGTGTCAAAAAGAGACAATATCTCCGGGATATTCACCACAACCTGTGTGTTAGCTCCCTGGTGAGGCAAACTGGCTCAGAGCAGCCCTGTGTCATGGGTTCAGGTTAGATATTAAGAAATATTTCTTTACTGAGAGGGTTGTCAGGCATTGGGATGGGCTGCCCTGGGAGGTGGTTGAAGCACCATCCCTGGAGGTATTCAAGAGACGAGTTGATGTACTGCTTGGGGATATGGATTAGTAGTGGATTGGTGTTGGTTTTTGGTGTGGTGGGGTGTGTGGTTTGTGGTGTTTTTTTTGAGTTGGGTTTTTTTTTTTTTTCTCTCCATTGGTTGGACTAGATGATCTTAAAAGGTCCCTTCCAACCTAGGTGATTCTGTGATTCTGTGCCCGAAGTGAGCTGGTATTGCAGCAAAATTCAAGAACCTGATCTTCCCTGTGGCTTCCCTTGGGGTAGCCCCATCTGTTTGGATCGTCTCTGATCCCAGCCCCCCAGCTTTTTTTGCCCCGAGTCAAGCTGCCCTGGGGTGTGTGACAGGAGGGTTGCTGCGGTCCCCGCCGGGGCTGGGCTCTCCTCAAGCACAGCTGGTCGGGGCTGCCCTCCTCTCAGATGGACGGGGCCAGGGGCAGGTGACACCTTCTTCCCTTTCACTGCTTGGGGAGGTCCTTTTCAGGCCTAATTGTCCCCTCACTAATTTTAGTCTTATGTAATTTAATTACTTCGGCGAAGTTGCCTCCTGATTTATGTCAGTGCGAGTGAATGGAGTATCAGCCCTTGAACCTTTTACCAAAGTATGATGTTACACTATTTCTGGACACCATCATGTGCTGGTTGTGCAACAGATAAGAATAATGCTTGGTAAGTCATTAGTACTTCAGTTCAATTTGTGCTAAAATCATCAGCTGCATCCCATTTAGCTTCTAAAACCTCCTCATTATTGCTACAAACATCAGACCCATGACCTGTTTTCCACTCTGGGAGAGAGGGATAAGTGAATTTAATGTGACCTCTGTGTTAACAAAAGTCTGTGGCTGCTCCCCTGAAATCAGGTGGTGCCTTATCATTGATTTCAGCGAAGGTAGGATCCGGTCCAAATTTCAAACACTTATTTTTCCAGCAGAGGAGAGTAAGGCTTAAACTGCTGCACTTCTTTGGCAATTAATGAATGGGACCTCATTATATCGGTTAGGACGTGACTTTACAGATGATTGCATGCTGAAAGTATGCCACCGATCAACTGGCTCTGTCCTGAACTGTGAAATTTGCTCAGAGCATCAGAGACTGCTAACTTTCAAGACACTTCATTCATTCTCATATCATGAATGGTTTTGTCAATGAATGGGACTACTGACCTTGATGATCCTGTATCAGCATTTCCATTGCTAGGTACAAGCACACAGTGATGCTGTGACTACTGAGCCTTATTCCTGGATTTTTTTCAGATGAAAAATCATCCACAGTAGCATTTACCAGAATTCCTCTTCTCATAAGATATTACACTGACCCTGTTAATTTACAAAGAATTTGATGTCTCTTATGAAAACAATGTACAGATTAAGAATCAAAAGAATTGCTCCACAACTCTTATGTAGACAATCTTGGTCTGACTTTCTGAATTTGCTAAACTGTTATAAAGCAAGGAATTACGAAATGTACTCAATTAAATTAATCCTTACTGAATATTAGAGGTGAAATCAAAACAGCAAAGAATTAGAAATGGTTTGACCATGAGGAATCTTTTTGCTCCTGCCACATATTCCCTGAACTCTAACTTTTAGAGGTATTATGGGGCTAAAATCAGTAGTCCATGCGTGCTTCCCAAGAGAATCTATGACGGGTGCTGCATAGAAAGCTTGTTAAGACTACGTAAGAGACTTAATGATTTATGGATTTATTCTTACAAAACTTTTCTGAGTCAGATAAATATTGTTATTGCTGTTCTGCAGATGGGTAAATTGGGGGACTGAAAGCTTAAGTAGCACGCACAAGATCACCCAGCAAGTCTAGAGAAAATAGGCTGGAACCAGAACGTTTCATTTCTATTTTCATGTTCTGTAAGTGTTAGATCATCTTTCTCCCATGATTAGCTGCTATTCTGGCATGAACTCAGGACCATTATGATAGAGCTATTTTTCATACAATGGGATGAGACTGCCATGGCTTTAATTACAAGCATGTGTTCACTCTTTTATGGCATTGTGATTGTTATGTAAGGTGATGTGTAAAATTAATGAATTTTAAATTAGGAGTTTACATTACAAACCCTTTGGGTAGGGAAAATTTTCTTCCTCTCTGTCCATACAGCACTTATTAACTTGGAGTCCTTGTTAATGACTGGACCTTGGAACCACTACACCGATGCAAGACTAAAAGTAATTATGAGACATTTTTATTCAAAATAGAAGTTGTTTTAAATAAATGAAGAGGAAATCCCACCTTCAGGAATTTGGAGAAAAGACTGAAGTTCTTACTACTGGCTAAACACACTTTTCATAGAATTTATAACCGATGGGATAAATACTCTTAAAATTGAGTATAAGAGTAGGGGCACCCTAAATGCATGCCCCATAACATATGCTCCTAAATTTTGTAAATTTAACCCAACTCTTTTGGAGCATAATGTGATGATTTCAGAAGTTAATAAATGGTGCTATATTTATAGCTTCTTTTCAAAGAAAAGAAAGGTAGCCAATCCTTATGACTAATAAATATTATTTAAAGTACAATCTGAGACACTCCTTGTAAAATTTCAGCCAGGGTCTTGGCATGACTTAGTGCCCAAGAAAAGGATATCTATATTGGGAATCAACTGCTCTTACACAATCTTTGTGATGTTTTGGAACCACTTAAAAACAAGGAGTTGATGATATAATACATTCTTTGGATTTGGAGATGTTCCTCTTATTCCTGCTTTGAATTAAGAGAATATATTGGTGGTTTAGTTAAATGTCTCTTAGACAAAATTATATGTCTTTCTTTATCATGCAACTGAAGCCAGATCTGTCTCTTACTGTAAAAAAATAAATAACATAGGTGTGAAGAACTTTCAGCTGCTCTAAGTATTAGGTCATTTCTATATTGCAGTGGATTTCAAACTGTGGTATGTAGGCCACCAAACACCTGGGGAGTGTCTGCTGGAGGTCTGTAGAGGAGCTGGCTGGTCAAATAGGCTCATCTTTCTGTCTTTTTTTTTTTTCTTTTTTTTTTTTATTTTTTTTTTTTTTCCCAAAAGCTTAATGGTTTTAAAATTATCTAAAAATTTACAAAAAAATTACCAGCAAACAATTTTAAATTTTAAAATTTTTAAATGCCTCAGGGTTGTTATTCAGTCACCAAAACCAGGAGGTGGCCTATGTGATCAGAAAGCAGGGGTGAGTCTCAATGACAAAATTTATGAAGATGATGTCTGTAGTCTGAAACTCTTGAGGAATCTCTTGGCTATGTCATGCTTTAAAACCTGTTGGTAAATGCAAACATCTGACTTGACTAAGCGACTGAGGTGTATTTATATCATGGTGCGAATGCAGATAGGGCTCTAATGACTTGTAATGACTTTTTCTGAAGTGGCACCGTCAGTACACATGTTATTCAGAAGACTCGCTGCTGGTAACATGTCCTACAATAGCTAATGATCAGCATACTGAGAGGGACAGGTAAAACTATCTGTTTTCTTAACCTTGTATAACCAAATAATAAAATAAAGATATGCTCTAGCATTGCATCACTTAATAGAATACCCAATCTATTTTTTTAATCTGAAAAGCTTATAAAGGATACAAGATAACAAGTACTAGTTACAGTAGTACATAATACATACTCTGAGTAAGAATTGTAAACACATGATGAGTCAAAAGGTTAGGCTACATTTTCTCCTTTGAAACTCCATTCAGTGTGTGCCTTAGGTGGCAGCGAAGTAGCCCAAAGTAAAATTTAGCCACCTTTTGTGTGGCAATTCTAGAGCTGGCGTTCAGAAGAGAGTTTGCTGTTAAAGGCGCTATTTTCCCACTAAATCTGGAGGGCAGAAAACTGTTTCACTCGTGTTTTCTTTCTGAGACAGAGAGCTGGCCACAGCAGGGAGAAGCATGGGTTATCAAAATATTTTTTGCTATGGAATATGCTTATAAATCACAGATTTCACAATGCTACTTATGCAGAGTTTATGATGGCAATTGTCTGTCCGTTACAACTGGGACTACTAAAAGGATTTGTCACTGAAATTCTTGAGGCGAGAATAATCTTTGGCCATTTTTAAACTGATGCAATACAAAATTACAAAGGAAAATAAAATGCAGCTAAACCCTGGGTAAAGAAATAGACACAACTCAGGGACCCCACTCTAGGTGATTGGTCTAGAAGAAGAAATTGATTTCAACAGGCATAGTAGATCAATCATTAATAGCTGAAACAATTAGTTAAAGCCATTACTTGGGAATCAATAGAAAAGGAACTGTACCCATTTGTTCAATCCAGCAATTTTAATTTCTCAGGGTGCCATGAATAAACTGTGAAATGTATCTTTAAGATAAAGTTTTTTTAATTAGAACTGGCAGTTCTGAACCTGCTCTCAGCAGGAGCCAACCTCCTGAAAAAGAGCCCGATGCAATAGACTGTAAAGTGTGTCTGCTCGCTGCTTTAGCATTTGAAAATTAAAAAAAAAAACAACACACACACAAAGCAATCAACCTTTCAAATTGAAAGCTGTGTTTGAACATCAGCAATCAGGAGATTTTTTTGTTCTCTGTGGTTAAAGTAGTTTGGAATTTTCAACTGTCATTTCTTACAATAGGTGCCAAATACAGCTGGTTTCCTGAAGGATGACACTGGTTTTACAGGAACACACACACACACAAAGGAAAAAAGCACCTGCTGTATTAGACTCGGCAATCTAAGTACCATCCTGTGATCCACTGCTGGACTGCTGGTGTGGGCAATCCTTCATGGGTTGTGACCTGATTCCAGCAATCACCCAAGAACACGCTGAATTACAGTTTGCTTAAATTGCATTGTCTTTCTTGGGACTTAAGCATGTGCTTAAAGTTGAATATCTGCATTTTAAATGGGGATTATGTATGACACCTACTTGGCAGGAATTACCCATTTATTTTCAAATATGCCTCACTGCGTGTTCCTGAGAGTGAGAAGTGGTGCTAACGCTTTTAAAAATCCGATCCTAAGCTGAGTAAAATAGGTGAATTTGTTGTTTTTGTGAACATTCACAGGGGGATAAAAAAAAAAAAAAAGAAAAGCTTATGTTAAGGGCCAAAAGGTTAGGTGAATAAAAGAGCAAAGTGTCCCATGCCACCTGTCTCTGCTCATTCTTCCGAGAAGCATGAGTCGGTCTCCAGTTCCCTTCCGCTTGTGGTTTAGGGGCCTTGGTGGCTTCTGCATTCCTCTTCTTCTTTCTTGTTGCTCTAACTGTGCTGTCATTTAGCAGAATCCATGTTTTTTCTATAGTCCAAGCCCAGTAACCCTTGTCGCTGACCTCACCAACCATGTGCTCGGTGTGAGGATGACTCACAGCAGTGATGAGAAATCCTTGTTCTCTCTAATTTGGCCTTCCCAAGGAAAGGGGGGCAGTGGAGAGGGGATGGGGGAGATTCTGATATTTCCAAACTTGCTTGCTGGAAGCATCGTGTCATTTACGATAATCTGGTGTAGCACATAAATCCTTAGGCTGACTTGCGATTCCCAGGACACCCCTTGTAGTCTAATTGAGGAATTGCCTTTCTGTCAGTCACAGACCCTGATGGAAATGCAAGAATGTGAGAAACAATAGGAGCAGGCTAGTACTGAGTCAAAACAGATAAAGCCAAATTGCTTGTTGGGCTGAAAGATGGGAGCAAGCAGACTAGAAGCAAGTGGGTCAGAAACCCATTGCTGCCACTGATGGCTGTGTGAAGGGTAGGGTGTGAGCAAAGCGGGCAGACAGGCAAACCAGCAAGAATGCCATTAATCTCTTCTTTATGAAAGAAAAAAAGATAAGGGCAACAAAATAATAGAGGAGGTCAAGAGAGGTTATCCTGCCCCTCTACTCTGCCCTGGTGAGGCCCCATCTGGAGGACTGTGTCCAGTTCTGCGCTCCCCAGTTCAAGAAGGGCAGGCAACTGCTGGAGAGGGTACAGCAGAGGGCTATGAAGATGTTTAAGGACAGGAGCATCTCCCTTATGAGGAGAGGCTGAGGGACTTGGGTCTTTTTAGTCTAGAGAAGAGAAGGCTGAGGGAAGATCTGACCATTGCTTATAAATACTTAAAGGGTTGGTGTGAAGAGGATGGAGCCAGTCTTTTTTCAGTGGTGCCCAGGGACAGGACAAGAGGAAATGGGCACAAACTTGAATATAAGAAGTTCCACCTAAACAAGAGGAGGAACTTCTTTACTGTGAGGGTGGCAGAGCACTGGAACAAGCTGCCCAGGGTGGTGGTGGTGGAGTCTCCTTCTCTGGAGACTTTCAAAACCCACCTGGAAAGTTCCTGTGCAACCTGCTCTAGGTGGACCTGCTTTGGTAGGGGGGTTGGACTAGATGATCTCTAGAGGTCCCTTCCAACCCTGTGTGATTCTGTGAGTATGCTACAGCCTGCCGATGGATTTCAGAGCAAGAAGAGGACTCTCCAGAGAGATCTGGAGGAATAAAATAGCTGAGCTAATATCAGGCCATAGAGAGGTTGAGTATGAAGGAAGCGGAGCAGGGAGTGTGCAGGAGGGAGGGAGCCGGGATGGCCGGGGCTGCTCGCAGGCAGCCGGCTGGAGGCAAGGCTGTGAATCAGTTCAAGATGGCTACCCAGGGGGAGCACGTGGTGGGCCTCTTTCTTCTCTGGGGACTTTTATTTGTTCTCCATTTCTTGGTGAATTTCTCTAATCTGAAGAACAAGATGTCCTTAATGAAAACAGATGTTTTGCTCCCTTGCATATGGAAAAAAAAAATTAAATAAAATAATTCCCCCAAAATAGAACAAACCCAAGGAATGCTGAGACCAGAGGTGGGTTCCCTTGAAGTCAGGAGAACAAACCTCTTTGTTAACATCCTCACCTGGCTGCTCGTTTCCCACTGACAGGAGGTGGAAGCTTGTTGATGCAAGGGTCCATGGTGAGACCCGGGTCTAGGAGTGGGCGAGCTGTGTGCAGCCTCTGTAAAGCATAAACGCCACGCTGAGCTGGCTCGCAGCTTTCCCCATCCACGGACTCCCACTGCGAGATCCTGGTCAATGGCAGTTTTTGTCACATTGGCTTCAGCCTTACTAGGAATCGGTCCCAGTATTTAATTTAAAGCACAGCACACAAAAACACAAAATCATAACATCCCTGCTACATTTATAGAGCTGCATAAGCCACTGATTAACAAATGGATGAGATACTGAACTTTGCTTTACCATCTGTCTTTAATTACATAAAATAACTTGAAGCAATTAACAAGAAAGAAACACTGTGACACAAATAAATAAATCCTATTGATAGAAACAGATGAGGGAATACTTAGGATATTTGAATATATGGATGAAAGTCACCAAAGCTGCATAATCCGCACCCAATGATATTACAAGTATTATTGAACAGATTTACACTGCCGTTGCCAATTATTTTTGAAAAATAATAGTTACCTGGAGAGACACAAAGAAACAAAATAAAGCTCTCTCTGCGTGTGACTAGAGAAGAAAATATGCGGTCCATCCAAATGCCGTGATGCCTAAGTTTTGTCTTTCAAAGATAAGAGAAACTAATATCAACAAAAAAATATACAAAGCATGAGGTTTCATAACTGCAGGCCTAAAACGTAAGTCTGCATGCTTGTAAGTGTTTAGGCACCAGTGGGGATTAGGCTCTTTAACACTGCAGGATTTAGGCTCTAAGTCTGTTTTTTCAGCATTCAAATACACTTGTTTGCCGTCTCTGTTTAAGCACTTAAAAAAAAATAAATGAGTGCTGTACAATAGCTATTGAGTGACTGCTGAGTGGATTAAGAACTGACTAACTGATAGATGTCAAAAAGTAGCTGTCAGCTCCGAATGAAAGCTCTGGAGTCAGCCGGCAGAAATGGGTGTTACGCCTGGCAGGCTACAAAATTATCCTTAATGGCTGAGAGACAGCCATCCCTAGTAAAACAATGCTGAGCAAATTAGGGAGGAAACTCAGGTTGGTGCAACGATAAATAAATTATGAAGATGGAGCAGCCCAAATTTGGCGAGTGGCACTTCTGCAGATGAGCTGGGTTTGAAGTCATGCGCTGACAGTGGCTGTACTGATGATGCACCAGAAATTGTATCCCAAGGGTGGTGCTTGAAAAGGCTTTGGTCTCATCGCAGGGAAGCAACCGGAGAGAGGACTTGGCCTGATGGTGCGGAAGAGGATTAAAGTCGTCTTTAAATGAGTTAGCAGGGGCATGTGAGTTGAGTGCAGCGCTGATTACATGGCAGTGGTGCGGTACAGTGCTGTAGGTGCTAGAAATCTGCAGAAATCTGGCAGAAAAGGCATAAGAACCGCTTGCTTGCAGATTGGAGAATATGCTTTGTTTCCCTTATCAAAAGGAGATGACTGGATTACAGTGTATAATTACCTTCACAACAAGAAAAAATGAAGTGTTTTGCATCAGATGAAGGCATTACAAGAATCAGTGGGTGGAAATGTAAGCCAAGCAAATTTAAGCAAGCAAAGAGGCTTGGATTTGTAGCAGTAAGTGTGATGAAGCGCTGAAACAAACTGCCCAAGAAAGCGATAGTGTATGTATCAAAACTGGATGCCTTTCTGGAAAATACGTGTCAGCCAAACGGAAATTATTGGGCTCGGTATACGGGGAATGGGGCAATGCTACAGTCTGTGACAGAGAAGAGGTTAGACAGGATGAGCTAATGGTGTTTTCTGGCCTCAAAATTCATAAATCAAGGAAAACGTCTTAAATGTTTTGGGCCAGAGTCGTCTTGTTTCATGCAGCTAAATCATCCATTAGTCCCAAGGAAACACTGAGGCAAATAGCATCAGGAGCAGCGAGGGGTAGGGGCTTGGATGGGATAAAGCTTATTATATATAGCTTTTGTGTTAATATGCAAGGTTATACGTTCTGTGTATTATAGACCGGGGGGCCAAGGCTGTAGGCTATGGTCAGCACGCTGCGAGTCGGCGCTCAGCGAGCAAGGGAGTAAGCTCAGCAGATGAACCCAGAGACAAACAGACTGGGTGGGAATGTAGGAGAGTGGATATAGGGAGCGCGGAATATGTAATTTGCTACTGTTTCAGGTATTCATGTGGAGAGAAAGAACTTTAATTGTTTTGGCGGGGAACACTGCTGTGTAGACTGAAATGGGAGAAAGAATGTAAACAGAGGGCAAGGACCAATTGCTGTGTTATCGTTGCTTGTAGAAATGCCTCGTGGGTCATGGCAGGGACTTTTGACAGACATCGTTCTATTTAATATCTCTATGGTGATCTCAAAGCAGAGGTAAACAGCACAATAGTGAAATGTGCTGATGATACTAAACCAGGAAGGAATGCAAACAGGAGACAGCAGATAAATGATATCAAAGGACCGGCAGATATTAGAAAGCTGGGTACAAAATCCCCAAACAACTCATTTAAAAAAAAGAGGGAGAAAAAAAAATAAAAGAAGAAGATATATTTGAATGTACATGCTCTGGCCATCAATATTGCTTCAATAGAGTTTCAAGGTATAGTGGACAGCAGATCAGATGGGAACAAGAGATGAATTTGCATAGTGATAAAGGCTGTGCACATACAGACGTGCCACGAAGCGGGGAGGCAATAGTTCACGTGTAAAGCTCTGTGTTACTACATTCAACTCTGTGTTCAATATTGCCAGCCGCTGACTGACTGGAAGGAGTTGGAAGGAATCCCACAGCAATTCAAAGGCTGGAAAAATCACTTTGGGGGAAAGACTGAGGCTCAAACCCAGCATCTCATTAAGCATAAACTTAACTTAAAGTGCATGAGCTGTGCTCTGATTTACAACTCCCTTTACAGCCCTACTAGGTGGCTTTAACAAAGAAACTACATATCAGCTTAAACATGTGCACATCTTTAAGCACTTTGTTAGGCTGGAGCAGAAAGGGCTTAGTTAAACCTGCAAGGAAACGTGACAAAAGTCTACAAGCCCTTGGCCACTGAAAGGTGCATATTGGCTCCACTGAAATCAGCAGGCAGTCATGTATTTCCATAAGGCTGGGCTGCTGCATTCCTATGCTTGGAACAAAGGTCTGCAAAGGCTTAAACCAGCCAGTATTATTTAATTGTAAGGCAGCAAACTCAGGTCTTTTGGGTGTATTTTTTTTAAGGTGAAAACTGGAAGGCTGTCAGATGGTCTTTCAAGGGGAGTTCGTATTGCTGGGGGTTTAGATAGATTTGAATAAAGCACCAGAGAGTGCCTATAAAGCACAGCTTTATGTCTTTGCATTGGAAGGCTGGGAGTTCTTCCCTATCCCAAGAATTCCTGACAATATGGAGTGGCCACAAAAGCTCCACAATTCAAGGTGGGAGGAATGGTTCCCTTCTGAGCTCTGAAATCATCTCTGCTTCTGTTCATAAAAGAGTTCTTTTGAGCCTGAATTCCTGATGCTGATTCTCAAACCAAGGAAAATTAATCTTTAAAGAATAAGGCTGTGAAATGCTGAACTGGGATCACAGATAACGGTGGGAATATCTCTCTGTGTGACCATTTATTGTGCTTAGAACTGAGAATTATCTGAAACAGAAAGCAGTTTGTTCTGTAAGAATGGCGTTTTGGGGGAGTTAGTACTCAATTCTTTTTGAAAGTCAAGACAAGGTGAATACCCACCTCCTTAGACTCTTTTAAACATTGCCACAGACTGAGTTTGCTTGCTTGTTTGTTTGGAGTTTTGTTTGTTTGTTTGTTTTTTATTTATTTTGGTCAGAAATAGTAGAAAACAACTCTCTTCTGGAAAAAATTAACACTTCAGTGTTTCACTTAATGATTCTAGACTTATAATGCAATTAGTATCACATTATTTTAGTATTAGTAAATCATTGTGTACAATGACAAGTAATGTTTAATTTTATCTTTCAGAAATTTAATAGGGAAATAAAAGAGTTTGCTCTGGCAGGGGTTTAGTCTTGGAAAGTTATCAGGCACTCTTCTGGGCTCGACTAGTCAATGCCCACCAGAATTTTACAAAATCCCTGTGCAGATTATGAAAAAAAGCAACAGGGAAAGACCAAGGGAATGATGATTAGGGTAGAGCTTCCCTTCACAAATCTTGATTGAACAAATACTTGAAAGTCACGTTTGTCCTCATGGGATGGAAGTCAGGATATGGGGTTAAATTATTCACGGGACTGAATATCTACAGATCCTTCTCCTTTTTCTTCTTTTCGTTGCCCTTTATTTATCTCGCTGCAATTTCATATTGCACTGCTTCATTCATTCCCTAGTGCTTTTCTTCTCCTGATAGGATGTCTATCTGTGATTCTGTCGTTCTGTGATAAGCTAGTTCAAGCGCCTACCCCCCACCCTATTGCTCTCCTCACGCAGTTACTTACTTCAAACATTCAGCACTCAGTCCCCTTCGGATGCTGGGTTGCTACAGCAGTTAAGATTTGTATGTGTAGTACAGTACAAAAGCTACCAAAAGAGGGCAACATATGAGCCAACAATGAGAAATGTATCCTGACAAGTTTACGGTTGTGTATTTGTGACACCCTCCCCCCTTTCTTTTCGATAGAGCAAGAACTTTTAGAAGAGCTGGTCAGGAAACAGACTTTCCATTTTATGAGAAATTCCAACACTTTGGAAGAAAGTGAAGGTGCTGAAGTTTTCATGTCAGAGAAAATGTATTTGGCATGATGGAAGTGTTCCATAAATGTCACATCATTCTCACACCAGAAACCGTAAAAGTTATAATGACATTAAAATATTAAATTTAATAGGAAAAATGTTAAACATATGAATGCTGTAAAGTTCAAAACAGAATTAAATGAAACAAGGAACACTTAAATGTTTTCACTTTATGGAAAACAATACTTTAAATATTACTCAATGTAAATGTTAATATAATGTAAATATCATTTTAATTTGTCTCCGTTAAAAAATGTTGTCAAAATCAGTACGCTTCCAAAAAAGCAAGCTGATTGAGACCAAGTTGTATTTCCTGAAAGAATATGTTTCCTCTGAACATTGTTTAATTACGTTTCCTCTGAACATTGTTTAATTACGTTTCCTCGCGGTGAAATGCCTGAGAGAATTTCAAAATACTCTTAATAGCCCCACAAAAGGCAGAGGTGAGTTGGCCACAGCCCAGGACCGTCCCCGATGCTGTGTTTGTGAAGGTAGACAAAGTGCTATCCCAAACGCCAAGGCATGTGAGCTCCAGAGCAAGTATACCCTGGACAACACCGAACGTGCACTCATTGGCTAACAGGTTATTATAAACAAAGTTTTTTTTTCAAAGAATTGAATAGTACTCCAAGGAGTTAGACAGTCTTGAACACATGCCAGCGTGGCAATGGATACCGTAAGCAAATATAATCTACCTCACTTAGGGTAAATATTTGGCTACAAATGTATTGAGAGCTCTTTAATTCTTTGTACACTTCTATCATGAGAACCAGAGAAAAGGCAGGGGAGATGTAAAGACTGAAGGGTGATTTTTTTTCTTCTCTTATCAGCTGTCCAGATAGGCCAGCTGCCAGTCAAATTAAAAACCTCACTGGAGGAAATGAATGGAGGCCTGTAGGTGTAGAAATCTGCTGTTTATACAGCTGCACCAAGTTCTGCTAATGATCAACCAGAATCAGCCAAGTCTTCATGGAGATATGCAAAATTTTGTGACAGTGTCCGGAAGGTTGATTATGGAATTTAGGACATCCTCAGGGTTTTTTCTTTTCCCTTTACTTGTCTCATTTTTTTTTTTTTTTCCCAAGACTGACTTCTGCTTTCTGCTTGCTTCTATTAAGGCTTAAAATGCTGGAAAGTATCTGGGAAGGAGAGGGGGGCAGATCTCTCATCTATCTGAAGGGCGACGAAACATTTGGAAAGTTTGGAAGTACTCACCCGTCTCGAAGACAGGATGTTCTGCTTGCAGGAACAATACCTTATCTTCTCTCATTTTTCTGAGTCCTGCTTTTGCATCTGTATTTCTGTGGATTCCAAAAGAAGGAAAGATTTACTTTTCCCAGCCAGAAACAAGTAGAGGTTTCTGTCTGGAGGGCTTCTCTATTGTCTGATCTATCACGTGAATGACAACTTCGCTTTGTTCACCTGACGAAGGGCTACAGAACCATAGGGTGTCCAATAAGGTGTTCAGTATAGGAATGACAGCTGCACACACTGTCTGCGTGGCTGTATTGACTCTAATCACAATGTTTTCGGATGGCTCCTGTATTCTGGATATACAGGAAGCTATTTATACTCATCTGCTTGTCCTCAATTTCTTGTACTGCTCATCTATTTTTGATTAATGTCTTGATACTCCCTCCCAGGCAGTGATGCTACTTTTGGGAGACAAATGAGGAACAGTTATGGAATATAATACGTGTATTTTAATGGCACTGGGAGGTGTGGTTCGTTATCCGGTTGTGTTTATTTGTAGGAAAAAAAGGTAAATTACCTCCTGAAATAGCCTTGCCTGGTGGCTATGAGCCTACACGTCTGACTGCCATCTTATGTTCCCACTTTACCCAGCAGCCCAGTGACTGGTATTTATTCAGGAAAGAATTGGCCCATGCACACAGACAGACTCATTCTCTAAGTGGTTCTGCGTATGCCTTTGCTTCTTGGCTTCTGCCAAATTCAAGCCTTAATTCTGGGAAGCAACAATAACACTAACAGGAGTCATGTCAGAGTTGAAGGCGATTGCATTAGCTCTGCGAACACAAACCGGGCTTCTTTTTTGTCTTTAGAAATGATTTTTAAACATGCCTTGGCTTCTCTGAGCTAGTGTACTTTTACCCTGTGAGTCAGGTTATGAAGAGGGATCTGTTACCCCCTTCGCAGATGTGGTACATGAGCCCAGTTACATCACATTTTGGGGCTGATGGATCTCCGAAGGGAACTGCAGCATCCAATCACGTGCTTTCTGCCTCTTGCTATTGATTCTTGTGGTTAGTCTGTTTCTGATTTTATTTCTCTGTGTAGTTTAAGGGCAAGTCTGTGGTTGCCCCATATGCCCAAGCGAGGGAGCAAGGGTGCAGAAGACTGCCTGAAAATAAATAAATCAGAAACAGATAGACTAATTACCAGGACAAATGCCAAGGGACAGAGAACACACAGCATCCTCATGATCGGATACGCCTGTCCTGTTGGAGGAGAGGTGGATGTTTCACCATGTGATGTAACTGTACCACACTAGAGAAGAGAGACAGAGCATCTTCTTCCTCGCCTAGCTGAGCAAAACCCTCTCATGTGGTTTGCCCACATGGTGTGTTCCAGCACGGGGAGGAAGGGCTTCCCTGAAGTAGGAGTGGGGAGGAGCAAGGCTGGGAGATGAGAGGCTGCCCTCGCTTCTCCAGTGCCTGCCCCGACAGCCAGCGGGGCTAAGCTGACACGAGGAAGGATGTAATCTACTCCTGGTTGTTTTATGCTCAAAGCACATTACTTCCTTCCGTGGAATAAGAGGATAGTCATGGGTGTCGTCGTGACTCACGGTCTCCTGGGGCAGCACGGCTCTGTGCCATGCCTATAATCAAATGACCCGGGGGGTGAATTAGGAAGGCTTTTGATGTCATTCTCTGAGTGCTGCACCACAGGAGACAAAGACTTAATGTAACGTCAGGCTATCTCTTAAACATAACCATGAAACTAACTTTGACTTGCCAGCAGCTGGTATAGGCAGTGGCCTCCCTACACCGCTCTGGCACTTAGCATAAGAAATGTCATTATGTGGGTGGATTAGGCAGAACCTGTCAAAGTTGTGTGCGTGTTCTTTGGCTGTGTTTCCTTCCCTGGGCTAATAATGCCAAGGAGACGGGGAGTGGGTTGACACATTTTCTGGCATGTGTCACGTAACCCAGTGAAGTGGAGGACATGTCAGCCACAAGACTTTTCTGCTTTAGTAAATCGCAGGCAGAAGTGACATGCTGCAGCGGCTACCAGTCTTAATCCTGGATGTATTCACACCACTAGCGCCTTCATCACGGTTTCAGCTTCCCCAGGGCTCTCTGACGGAGCCAGAGGTATGTCTGGAGGAAAGGGTAAGGAAACGTATCCAGACAGATATTGTTTAAACTCAGGGAAGCAGCAGTAGACGGAGGCGTTTGCATAACATGTTACCTATGGATCCTGAAGAGCTTTACAACTTGACTGACACGATCTCCGTAAGAAACACTGAATTTGGCACTGATAAACAGGCAGAAATATTCAGTGGCTGTTACACAGTGTGCAAAAATGCTCCATATCTGTTCAGCAGAGGACACAAAGAATACCTGTACCTGGTAACACGAGGTTGTTAGGACAGAAGATGCTAAATCAAGACAACCGGAGATTGATGAAATTTAGGATAGTCTCTGTTGCTGGCTCCCTAAACCAGTGTGAGGGCAGTCGATATGAGTATTGAGGAGAGGGAATTTCCCAAGATCTGGCACAACCTCAGGGTAAGCTGTCCTCAGGGGAACAGGGAAGAGAGGGTATTCATTCTCACCGGGAAGCCCGGTTTTGCACAGCTCCCTGCTCAAAGCCTCTGCTGAGGAGATGCAGTTTAGTCCCTGGGCTGGGGCAACCCGCCGGCTGGGTTCTGCACAAACCACCATCAGAGTAGCAGAAGATGGTATGAGAATGTCTACCCAGTATGACTGAAATGCCATCTCCTGTCACTGCCAGTGTGTTGCAGGCTGTGTTCAGTTGTCGGGAAAAGGCATAAGCGGCTGGGTGTCAGCTGCGTGCCACAAAACATGCAGGTCCTAGGTCTGATGTGACTTATAGTAGTGACAGCAGCTAAGTCACTATGAAGAGTTACTAGACCGTGATTTCCCTGTAGCTCGTAATTAAAGAAGAAAAAATTAGGCCCAGCAGCTTCTGCAAGTAACTACATGTGAATGACAACTACTACTCTGTTGTAGCATCTCAGGTCAAGAACTGCCATGCCCAGGTGCCATGTTCTCGTGCCCTGTGAAGATGAAGAGCAGTAGTTGCATAAGCACATAAGTGGTGAAAATACAGCTTGGCAGGCACGGAGGAAGCCTGTGTGGAACTGCACAATAGCCCCCCATGGGTGGGGGTGCCTCCTCCCTTCACTTGCTGGTGTTGAGCCACAGCATGGGATTGTAGTACCGGGGGTAATGGAAACTGCCCAGTAGCTATACCTCCTGCAAACACACATCATCTCTCCTGATGTGGGTGCTCTCTCTGTGTCAGACACAGCTGGTTAGCCAGTCAGTCAGCTGGTGCCTAGTATGTGGGGCTGAGGAGCTGGACAGGGGCTTAAGGGACTGCACTGGGATGCTCCATGATGCCAATTCTGCCATAGAGGGGGAAGAAGCAGAGGATAATGCTGAGATGGGAGATGGCTCTGCCACTTGATTTGTGCTTGCCTGCACCGCTTGACATTTGTGTGAAGGTGAGACAGCCTGCATCAACACAATACCTGACACAGAATTTGTATTGTCCCATGATCAGCGTGACCCTGCTCAGACAACATCACATCTCCAGTTGTGTAACAGCACCGTGTTCTCTAGATCACAGGCCATTATTGCGCTGACTGTTTGTGCATGGGGGAGGGAATTCAAATATTGTTAATCATTTGAAACATTAGCTACGTGTCCTTTGTTGGGAGTAAACCAACCCCATTGCCCATATGTCCACATATTGAAAGTAGGAACTCATTGGAGAGAGAAAATGTGTGTCAGGAGGGATAAAGGAAGAGCTTTCATCAGTGTATGAGTACATGACGTGCAGGGTACACAACTGTGTTTAGGTAGATACCAGTGTTTTGTAATTCAAGGGTAGCGTAACTTTAAGAAAAAAAAAATCCACTGCTGCCATGATAATTTTCATTTACAGCCAAATAAAAATTAGGCTAAACTCCACATGCTCATTTACTGCTTTTACTTCCCCCACTTTGTTTGTTTGCTTGCCTCCTTTCTTGCATGGTAATGTGTATGTTGTTTGGTGGCTGGTTTGTTTTTATTTGAAATAATTTTGCATGTGATTTTCTAAACTCTCGCAGAGCAGAGAGACCAGTAAATGTGTATGTTTATGCACCTTTGTCCGTGTACAAAGACTGATGGATAGCTAATAAAATGCATATCTCCGCAATCCTTTCATGCTTAAGATCCCCAAGCAGAAGTTGCGAGTATTCAAATAAAATAGAACTGATCCAAAATGGACATATTTAGTTTAGATAATAGCAGCCCCCAGATATGTGCCTCTTTCTGCAGTTGGAAATCTGTCAGTTGAACAAAGAGGATACAGTGTGAATCAGGCTGTCCTAAAAGCTTTATGTGATAGACACATTTTATGGAGTTAGTTCCATTTCTCACACATTTCAAAAGCAGACTCAGACCCTAATTATCATGAAGAAAAAATTCCACAAAATCATTTTTTGTAGTCAAAGATTGCAATGTATTTTAAAAGTCAGAATATATGTTAAAAGGACTAAGTTTGTCCCAAGGCTTATGGTTCAGCTGTACAAAGCTTCTCCTTGTTCCTTCCATCTGAAAAATTATTCCTGAAAAGTCATTCTGCATATGGTTTTTCTGCTATTTTTTCAGGAAGAAAAGAATATAAATGAGCTGTAAAGCTCCTGTTGTTCTGAACTCCTTCTCTCTTTCACTGATGAGTTCATCAAACAAAATTCCACAAGAAACAAATGTTATTATGAGATTAGCAGAATGAATGCCAGAGTTCAGATACTAAACATTTTTTTTTTAGAGCAGTGGGCTTAATGACGTGAAGGAAGTTGTAGTTTAAACATCAAGGTCAATTATTTCGTTAAATATTATTTAAAAGTTACTTGCCTTGAAACAAAACCAGAGCTATCCATTTCCCAAAAATGCAAACAGATTATTCTGCCCCTGTTTGTCAGCTTCACTAGATAACTTCTATTTGATCTTCAAATGAAAACAGTTTCTGTTTCAGATTTATACAACAGGCTGCCTCTAAAAAGAAAAAGATCTTAAGGTTGGACTGCTGCTTACTTTCCCTTCTAATCCTGTGAGAAGATTTGCATAAGAAAAGCAAGTAGATTTGAGTCTAGGTTTTTCTGTCTACATCGAAAGCATGAGGATCAGCCAGTCCCCTCCACTTATTCAGAAAGAAAACGATTGCTTTTGTAAGTCAGGTGAGCAGGAAATCTTTCGGTAAGTTCAGCAAGAGTCCTTTAAAAGTAACAGGGGTCACTTATCAAGGCAAATGGAGCTTAGTTAAATAATTATAATGGTCAAACACTGGGAGTCTAAAACCTAAAAGCTCCAGTTCCAGGCATGTTTCCTGAGACTGTATACTTAGCTTTAAAACAACATCCAAAATTGGTATTTCCTGGACCTTGCAAAACAGCTTCTTGTATTTGCAGGTAGCCTTCTCACAGTTTCTAACAGCATCGGTCTCATTTGGGACCTCAGTGAGCAGAGGAGTGCTGGGTGGTGACAGGAGCTCCAAGTGTGACCCCTGAAGCAAACTCTGCTGCAGAATGGCAATATGGGGTTGTATCTACGAGTGCTGTGAAGCAGAATAGTTTAATGTGTGCAACATACTTGGAGATTCTTTTGGTGCACGAAAAGGCATATGATTATTTTATAGGAAGAGGATAAGAAGGGATGTTTTGGATGATAGGGTCAAGTCCTTTGCTGTGGGTAGTAACCACATCTCAGAAGCTGGTTCACAAACCAGTCAAATTCCATCTTCCAGCTGCTTTGATTCCTTCCTGCCTGCGGAAGGCCTTTCTGGGTCTTCAACGCTCTGGTGGGGTGAAGGTGCTTTTCTGTTTCCAGCTTGAAACCCTTCCTGGTCAGTTTGCACCAATTCTTTCTCACATAATTATTTTATTTGGGAGGAGGGGAGGGAAACTGTCTCATAATTTTAAGATTCATTTGTGTTTTCCTCTGAGCCCCAAGCACCTGATGGAAAGATGCCAGCAATGCTGTAGGCTGGTTCGATGTACCAATAAAAATAAAATAAAATTAAAAAAAAAAAAACCACGAGTAAGAAAAGCACCATTCTTAGAAAGCTTCCAGCGTTCCAGCTAGAGCACAAACAGCTTCTTCTTTGGGACTCTCCTCGGGTAAATCAACAGCCCCGGGGAGAAGGGGCCGCAGCTCTCGTGGTCTCGCACAGACCCAGATGCCCCTCCCGAGGGGACACACACACACACACAGGGGAGGGAGGAAGGAAAGGGGAAGGGAGGGGGAAGCCATCCTCAAACCATGGTTGAGACCTTGCCCGAGGTGGGGCGACGCTCCGCTGGGGCGAACAAGCGCGGAGAAATCCGCGCCCCCCTCCCCCCGGTGACACAGGTCCCCGCCCGCCCCGGCGGGGCTCGGCTCCCCGTTCCCTGCCCGTCCCCCCGGGGCTCTGCCCCCTCCCTGCCCGTCCCCCCGGGGCTCTGCCCGCGTCCCCCCCCCCCCCTCCGGGGCTCAGCTCCGCGCCCCCGGGCTCCCGCCGCCGGGAGGCAGCGCGGAGCGACCGGGCTGCAGCGGGGCTCGGCGCGGGGGGGGCATCTCCATTTTGCACCTTGGCTCGGGTTCCCCCCTGCGCAGGGAACAGGAGCTTTTGCTGGAGCCCCGCTCCCCAGGGCTGGGGGTGATTTTTCGTTTTTTTTTTGGTTTTGACCTTCTTCCTCCGCTCTCTCCCGCGGACCGTCCTGGCCCCGCACCGGCGGCCCCGAGGGAGAGCCCCGGGCACGAAGAGGAGCAGCCTTCGGGGTTGGAACGGTGGAGAACGGGAAGGACTTGGGGGCACTTCCCCCTCCCCGGGATGGAGGACAGGGGCAGTCGGTCCGTGTCCCCCGGCGGCCTGCGCCCCCGCTTCCCACGGGTGAAGGCAGTGCGTGCCCCCCCGGGGAAATGCGGTGCGGCAGCAGCGCTCTGTCCCCTGCAGCGAAGGGGAGCGACGGGCCATCGGGAAATGCCACCTCCAGCCCCGAAGAGCTTCCAGTCCGTGGCTACACTCGGCTCGACGGGGGAGCAAACAGCCCCCCCACCCCCGTATCCCCAAACAGCTGTACCCCCGCCCAGACCCCCAAGCCCATTGAGGCTGAAGCAACAACCACCAAACGCCCTGGAAATGCCCCGGCCGAAGCTCGGCAGCCCCAAAAGAAAATGAAAACCAAAAAGCGAGCCAGCCAACGGCACCACTAACGAGCACCCCAAAACGGCGGGGCGAGCCGAGCCGAGCCGGCCCCCGGGGAACAACCCTCGCCCTCCACCACCGCCTGTCGGTTCCTAACTCCTACGGATTCAACCAGATAACGGGGGCGGGATGGGGTCGAACCCCCCCGAGCCCAAATTACAGTGAAACCACGAGAAAACAGACGCAGGTTAAGGTGACAGAGCGCCCTGGGTGAGCGCTGCCGCCAAACTTGCGCCTGGCACAACGGCGGGCAGCGACGGCAGAGCCTCTCCCGACGGCTCCCGGAGCGCAGAGAGGAGCCGAGGAAGCGGGGCTTTTTCCCGGGGAGGAAGGAGGCGGGGGGGGGGGGGGGGGGCCAAAAGTGGG
>JAOQGH010000040.1:10615091-10645893 GCA_025769975.1 Gallinago jamesoni | reverse complement strand
CCCCCCCCCCCCCCCCCCCCCCCCCCCCCACACAGAGGTGTCGGTGATACCGCTTCACAGCGCTGCCCTCCGCCGGCCCTGCGCGGGCGAGCCGCCCCGCTGCGCACCTTCCGCCCCCGCGCAGCTCCGCTGGGACCTGCGCGGCTTTGAGAGGGGCGATCGCGCCTGGCCGGCTGGCAGCCAGCGACAGCCTTTCCGGGAACAGGCTACTAAGAGCTCACCAGCGGGAGCGAAAGGGGAGGGAGAGGGGGTAAGGGGGGGGGGGAAGAAATAAAAGGCTAAAGAAACAGCGCGATTTTGGGACCGGGACCAAATCCTAACGTGTTACATAAAAGCCACGGGCGGTTCTTATCAGCAAGCCCGGCCTGAAGAGGAACAATCCCCAGGAGCGGCTCCAAAACAACCCTGTTAAAGGAACAATTGTGGAATGCCAACTTCCCACCAGAGTATGAACAGCAGGAGCCGGGCATGTCCTGTCTGTAACCGGGCTTCTGACAACCAACAGGGAGAGGGGAGGGGGCGGGGGGGATCCTCTCTTGACAAGATTTATCAAGAAACATTTAACTGGGCTTTAATCATATTAGCAAGAGCCCAATTAGGGCTGAGAGCGAAGCGAGGCGGCCGGCGGGCTGCGGAGAGGAGGAGGAGGAGGAGGGGGTGGGGGGGAGGAGGAGGAGCAAGCGATGGAGTCACTCGAGGATAAAGTCCTTTCATCAGGCTGCGCTCTCGGCGAGCAGAGGAGTGCGAATAATCAGTGCCCTTCACTGGGGGGACGGGGGAGGGAGCGGGCGGGGAATGTGTGTAAAGGATCATTAAGGCCAGGCAGAAGGGGGTTTTTGTTGTTGTTTTTAATTATTACGGCTGTTAAGGTGTTGTCTCCGGGCTCTCTCGGGCGCTGTTCTCAGGGACGGAGCGGGGAAGAAGCGAAGGGGCCCGGAGGCACCTGCTGCACCGCCACCATCCGCGCTGCCTCTGCGGATAGCGCTCTCCCTCCCACTGCAAAAAAAAAAAAGGGGGTTCCGTTCCCCCCCCCCCCCTTCCCCCTCCCCTCCTCCGAGGGCGAATTTCCTTAAAAGCCCTTTCCCCGGGTCGCCTTTCCCTGATGCCGAGCGCTTCCCCGGCGGCATCCCGTCTCCCAGCGCGGCTCCGCGGGGGGGTAGTGGGGGGAGCGCGGTGCCCTCTCCCCACCGCCCCCACTCCGCGGCGCAGCCCCCGGCCGGGTGCCAGCCCGGTAGCCAGGGCTTGCGGGGGAGAAGCGCGGAGCTGGGGCCCTCCGGGACAGGGGCCGAAGACTTGAAGGTGTCCTCCTAGGGTTCAAACTTTCCACGCTTTCGCCTGGGCAACCTGCCCCCCCTCCTTAGGGACTCGCCCGCTCCAGCTGCCGGGGATGGGGAGGGCGCAGGGCAAAGAAATAAAAACTCCAGATGACAGGTGGGAGCAAAGGAAGACGCTGGCGATGAGCCCCCCCACCCCGCTTCCCCAGGGTTGCGCCACCTCGGGGACACGCCGGTGGGAGCCCGGCAGCGGCCGTGACCCTGCCCGCGGCTTTCGAGACATCTCCGGTAGCCGCCCGCAGCGGCCGCGGGGTCCCGCCGCTCCCCGCGGGCAGGAGCGGGGAGATAAGGCTGTTGGGCAACGGTACCCCCTTTCGCCCAAGAGCCGCCGGATCTTTGCACCGCGGGGCAGAGGATGCTTATGTTTTATTTTTTTAACACGGCAGGGCCGGCGGGGGGGGGTGGGGGGGGGTGGAGGAGGGGCGATGTTTGCCATTCGCACCGATGAGCATCCCCGCTGTCGGGAGCAACCCCCCCCCCTTCCTTGCGCGGAGGGACTCTCGCCCCCCTTCCCGCCTACCTCTCCCCACTCCCCGGGCCACCTCCTCGGGGCCGGGCGGCCGGGGGGGGTGTTCAGTGCCTCCTTCTGCCTTTCCCCCCCCCGCAACCTCCCCCGCCTCGCCCCCTGCCCTTTTTATGACCGTGCCCCCGCCGCACCTTCCCTGTCCCACGCTTACCTTTCCGGCCCGGCCGCCGAGGGGCTCGCCCACCCCCCGCTCCCGCCCCCCGCCCCGTCTCCGCCATCCCCGCCGAAGGGGTGCCGCACGCCGCCGCGCCCGGCAAAGAGCCCCGGCTCTCGCCTTGCGCGCACTCGGCTGGCGCTGGCAGCCCCGCCGGGTTCATCCCAGGACAGCGGCGGCTCCGCGCCGCGGCTCGTCTGGCTGCCAACGCCGCGGCGGGGCTGACGCTGCCGCGACCGGGGGGGTGACTCACGGCGGGCCCGCCGGTGAGCGGATCCGCCGGTCAAGCGGGGAGCGGGCACGTCGCGGCCGCTCCTCGCCCCCCTTCCCCCCGGCACCGCCGCCCCTCTCACTCCCCCTTCCCCTTCCCCGGGCCCTTCTGCTCCTGCAAAGTGGAATAAAAGCCCGGTTTCCCGGCAAATATTCACCCTTCCGACACCGAACGGGAGGTTCCCCCCCCCCCCAAAACACACACACCCACCGCCCCGTCTTTGCCGCGCCGGCACCCCCGTCGGAGGTGGGCCGGGGTCCGGCCCCGCGGCCGGCAGCGCTCCCGGCGGCACCCGTCCCCCAACGTAAGTGACCGTCGGGTCCGGGAGGGGGTGGCCGTCCCTCGTGTCCCCTGCCCCGGGGTATGTGGCCGGAGGGGCTGAGCTCAGGGGCCTGTTGGGGCAAGCTGGCCGGGACCGACCTCCGGCCCTGGCGCCCGGCCCGGCAGCGTGCCCCGGGGAGCGTCGCCTGCCTTCATCCGGGCAAACCCCACCGGGAGGCAGCTGAAGGGCGGGGAGGTGGGAGGACGGGGGGAGGGGGGGCTAAGACCTGGCAAGGGACCCGGAGTCGGAGTGCCCGGGAGCATCGTGTGATGCACCGCTGATGGTCTGCCCTGTTCAGCAGAGGAGCTGCAGGGTTTTAGCTGCATGTGGTTTCCGTGGCCCAGCTGGAAGACATGGCAGATGTCTTCATGGCAAGCGTGCATTGGGTCTCCTGCTTCTGCACGGAGGTCCCAGGTGGAGCCTTTTCACTACAGAGTTCAGGACCTGCAGTGCTTTAGAGAAACGTGCTTCGTGTGTGACATCCTTTTTCTGAAATAGGTTTTTGAAGTGAAGCTGTGGCAACATCCATCTTCTAGTCCACCCTATCGGCTGGATGCACAATTTTAAAGGCAGTTGCTCCCTAAAATTAAGAGATTATTAAAAGAAACTCAAGGCATGAAGGTGATGGGAATGAGCTCTATGTTCTCTGGATACACGTTCTCTGGATATACTTCTGGATATAGGAAGAAGGCACGACTGGGCCTGTACTTAAAAATACTCCAAAGCTACTTGTCAGAAATGTGCTAAAATGATAAGCCATGGATTTATGGACAGGGATTATGTTGTCAGTGCTTCAACCTTAGGTTCATTTTTAAATCCAAATTTCAGTCCTTTGAGAAAAGGGGGTAGTAGGAGGAAGAGACTATTATAATAGAAATGCTGACATTGCTAACTGTGGTGGTGTGAATTCACTACTGTAATAAGACCTCAGCTAGCAGCCTAATTCCAAAGAGGTGATGTTATCCAGTAATAATGTAATCAGTTTGTTGGCTGTAATATAGGAAACTGGGAATCGGTCTATTTTATTGATATTTTTGGCCAAAATTTTTTTAAAAAATAAAAAGCTATAAGATGTCAGGATCAAGGCAGGAGATCTACCTTTGCTATTTAAAATAATAACAAAGTTCTTCATGAACATTTTTCACTTCAATGCAGTTTTTCAAAAGCATATTTAAAAAGGGACAGCTAGTAAGAATGCAGGCTTTCAAGCTGGGGATTGGAGGATGGAAAGGCCCAAGGGTGGAACATTGTTAAAAGTTTTCAGAGAGGTTCCGAAAGCACAATGTTCACTTTACAAAATAGAAGTTTTCTCCTGGGTAATTGCTGAATGAGTTCGCATTGATTTGCAGCTGCAAATTTAAAGGAAAAAGACGACAGAAAAGAAATGAAAAAGACAAATGCCCTGTTAGTAATTTAGAATTATGCTGCAACCATTAAGAAAATTGCATCAGATATATGACGAATTGGAGTTGACTGCTTAAGCTTTTGAGTTTATATATTCAGTATTTTCCAGCCCTCGCATCTTTCTTTTGATAATTATTTTTAAGGAGTAAACATTCTGACAAGTTTTGAGGCAGTTCACTCTCAAATTAGAAATAGCAGTTTAAGTGAATTAACTTGTAAGGCATATGCACCAGTGAAACCTTTTTGGCGAAATCTTCTGTAGAAGGTTAGTTAGTGATGTTAGTGAAATCAGAATTTCACCCACTGTGAAGGTAGTGCTGTTGCAGAAAATTGCAAGGATAGAGACAGACCATATCATCTGCCTAGTTCCAGTTTAGATTCTGCTGTTGCTCTTGATGTTCTATATGTTTAACCTGATCCAAAATGCACCGAGATCAAAGGGACTCTTCAGGTTCTTCATGTTGCTAGGAAGCCCAGCAGTATCAAGAGCAAGATATGTGAAAGTATGTTAAGTCAATTAAAACAAAATAATGAGTATAGCCATTATAACTGTCCATTTTTACAGAATGCCTTGTAAATTACAGAACCCTACAAAAATACTTGGGTGTGTCTGAGTCAACGCGTTCTGGAAGTCCTATGATATGCAGCTGCAGAAGCTACACAAATTCTTGAAAAATTGTCAACAAAACCTGAAAGGACCCTAAGGGGTTTTATTCAAAATTTGTTGAAATTTCTTGAAAGTCATGTTTCCTGAATTATATATGAGCTCTGTTGTGCTTATAAATATATCGCATGTTGTCCAGTAACTCTTGAAAAGTAGGCTAAGATTACTACGGTGACTTCCTTGTTCCTCTGATCTTCTTAAGGCAACATTAACCCTTTGTTTAGACTTTCCATTTAACAAAGCGTTACTATAAGTATTACAACCATTGTGAATGTGTGTACTCTGGGCTGTGGAAAATCAGGGGCTGCCATTCGCCTTTGGGCTTACATCCAAAACCGTACAAATTTATTTGCATTGTACGGCCACTGGCTCTACAGAGGGATGAATTGGAAAAAGCATTTTGAGAAATGTGGACAGTTCCAGAGTTGCCCTTAAACACTTGCTTTAGGTGAGAAAACAGATGTGATATAATGATAGTTGTTTTGTTTTTATTGTGGAAGATAATACCGGCTTGTGATTACCGATTGGCTGTGAAACAAAATGTTATGGTTGCATGGACTGGATGTAGCACATCAGTAGTCATACAGGATGCTAGTGGAAGCACTGGGTATTAGTTCTGTAAAAAGATTCAAACAACAATTAATCACTGTTTCTCACAAAGATGAAAATGAGAGGGCACTGAGAAATTAAATTAATGTATGGGTACGGAGTGTGGTAGTCTGGATGCCGGCTACCGCACAAGAAATCCCCAAACCACTAATTGATGGAAATTTTAAGACCTTATCAGGTTAAGGATTGGTCCAAACAATGTGTTTTCACATTTTTGTTTTTTCTTAAGTGTTCACTTCTGGCCACCACAGAGAGATTACATTAGCCTGGTATAGACATTTTTGCTTCCTCAGTGCATTGTTCTTGAAGTCCTACCTCCTTTGAGGCTCACAACGGAGTAACTGTGAAGGAACAAGACAGGAAGAGAGTGGACCTCTGAGCACACAGAAAGGAGTGTTCAGAGATCGTGTTTAGATCGAAGTACCCCTTATTTAACGTGCCATGCATTTCTCAGTGGGAATGCAACATGCAATCTACGTGCAACAGTGAAAGACTGAAAAAGTAAGGAGAGAATGAAAAAGCAACAGGCAAGTTCCTCATTTGTTTCTTTCCTATTTCTAAAGTCTGCCTAGCCCACCCATTGGGTAGGGTACACTTAGAGACAATCTTGGACAAAACTAAACTGGAGCTAGGACAAAGTTGGAAATAAATTCCAGTAAGTTTAAAGATGATAAGGAAAAAATATCTGACCCCCCTCTGAAGGTACTTAATGTCCAGCAAAATCATCTACCCCTAGGCAAATGCCTGATAAGAACATGGGATATTTATATACTCTGAAATCAGAATTCAGGGTTTATTTATGTAACTGCAAGTCATACTTTGTCTTTCTGATAATATGTTGACCTAGAACTTTCACACTGTCATATTTTCCTACTTTCTTTTTCACTCTTTTTTTTTCTTTGCTTTTGGGACAGAAGATCCCTCATACAGTGTGGTCCAGGTTATACTGGATGTCTCATGCAGGGCAGTATCTAATTCTGTGCATGACTTACTCATGTTGCAAAAGCAGGGTGAGTAATGGGTGCTGGAATTTAGCTCTATATTGTATTTTGCATCTGGGGTTTCTCTAATAGGCTCATGAAGTTCACACACCACTGCTAGTAATTTTTCTACTTTTTTACCTCCCATTCCTGCTCTTTTTCCATTTCTCCAGAGATTTTCTGCGGTCCTGGAGGACTTTACAACTTTGCAAAATGATACAAAGTTATATAAAAAATGCTCCAAGTACTGTATAAACACAAAAAGTGCATTTGTGGTGTGAAGAGAGAAAGACCAGCATGTGACTGGGCACGATCCCTCATGGTTCTAGGGCTGTGGGTTAGCATCACACCTTTACCAGCAGCAAGCTTTGCAGTGGCTGGAGGTCTTAGGGTTGCATTTTACATATAGAGGAGAAGTGGTGCTGGACTATTCCCATTGCAAGTGGGATGCTTTGTACCCTGCAACATCATCCTTGGGTCCACCAGGAGAAAAACTGCTTTCCATGTAGCAGTGATACTCTCAAGTGTAAGACTCCAAGTACAAGGGTAAATTTGAAGCAACGAATAAGCTCTAAATGCACTAAACTGCTGATGTAGCGCTCACAGTGAGACATAGTCCTGGTCCAGATGTACTTTCGGAACTACATGCAGGTCAGACAAAGAGGGTCTCAGAAAAAGATGCAAAACAAGCAAACAAAAGTGTCCAAAATCACAAGCAACTCATTATCTGATCCAGAAGCAGAACAGAAGGGTTGTCTGTAGCTGCACTTTGCTCAAACTTCAGTTGGGCTTGTGCTGTAACTTAGTGCCAGTCCACAGAGTTCATGTTAGACTCTGTGCTGTGGGTCTTCTTAGTGATGATTCTGCAGCGTCCCAGGGTTCGTGGGGCCTGGGGAGAGCTAGTGTACAAGGGTGTGTTTTGTTCAGGGATCTCTATTCAGTGCAAAGAGGTGGTGACAGGAGTTGCTGCTAATTGTTGCCGTATGGGTCAACGTTGGGGGTTGCTGTGCAAGCGAGTCTCCTCTGCCCTGTTCCAGTTCAAAGTCAAGCCATCTAGATGAAACTAGGGAAAAAGTGTTAATACAGATAGTGTTTGGTCTCAAAAGATGAGAGGGAGAGAGAAGGAGGAAGGTATGCATCCGAATCTATACATAGGAATGGTAAGCCTGATGGGTCGAGCCTCGAGCTCAGACCCAGAGGGCACAGGCAGTATGGATGTGCTGAGTCCAGTCTTGTGTCCTACTAACCAGATCACAATCAGTTGTGAAAAAGGGTCTGATGCTTTCCAGGATAAGTTGGCCATTTAGCTTGTCTTTCTAACTAGTCAATAAAGCTCAAACAATGCTCTTCTAGAAGTTTTCTTTGTATTAAAATTGCCTTATTTCTATGTGTCTAAGTCTATATTTGGATGTGAATTGTAGGACCTTGGGGATATAAGTAGAGTTCAGTTAAATTTTGACACAGGAGCAACTGCATTATTTTCCTATTCATTTTCCTAATCTGTAAACAAGCTTTTGTGCAAGAGTCTTGGCACTAAAAGTCTGTTTGAGTTGTGGAAGCGCAAGAGTTCATAACCCTTCTTGCAGCAGCTCAATCAGTGCCATCTGGGTACGGAGTGCCTGCCTTAGGGAGGAGTGGTGAGCTCTTCCTTAGCTGCTGGGGCAGAGGCTGAGGGGAGGGCAGCATTGCTGCCAGCTGCACAACAAAGGACACAGATAGTGCAGACAACATTCTTCTCTTACCTCTGCCAGGAAGAATTAATGAGAGACTTTGTTATCCAAGCACTCTCTGAGGCTGAGCTTCAAACTCTTTAACCTGAGAATGGATTCGGCAGCATGTATTTATTAGTGCTTTGCGGTTCACTGGGTTCCACTTTTGACAGGAATCGAAGAGTTTTCCATTGCAAACCTTTACTTTCTTGTTTATTTATTGTGCATGAATCACTGCTGCTGGCTTAGTATGTTAACAGTTATTTAAAGAATGGTCTGGTAATGTACGGATTACAAAATATAATAACCGATAATATATTGTCTGGTCACTCACTTTATGTTAAGATTTCATTAATATGCTTTTTCCAAATAACAAACAGCTCCTGCAGAGCTTGTTAGCCATGTGACGACCATGTGGTGTAAGCAGTTATAAATACACCAGGAAAAAACATTCCAGAGAATTATAAATCACTATAATGTTCAACTGCAGTAGGTTGATGAATAGTATCTTTATTAACTTATTAACCACGTATCAAAATGATTTGTCTTGTCCTTAGACTTAATTTTATGTTCAGTGTAAATTTTATATAAAGCCCGACTTTGTTTTCTTTCGCCAGACGTGTTTATTTCTGAGTCGAAACTCAGGTCTCTTTTGCGAAAAGAGGCATGATAATCAGCCTAAACTCATCCAAAGCACTTTAAAAATAGCCAGCCCACCTACTGCACCGGGAGATTATATAGTGCAGTGTACAGAAGCACAGTGTGGAGTAGCTAAGGAACCGTGCAATATGTAAGCTTTTCAAAATGCACTGGAGGCAGTGGCTCTCTTACCAGAACCACATTTGCTCCCGCTAGGAGCAAATCAGACCCCCCCTCCCTTACAGCCCGGTGCCCGGGATGTTTAGTGCTGCTTTCCATGAGAAATGGCCCCGCACGGATATTTTTTGGGGGGGTTTGTTTCCAAATCAGTGACTTGCAGTGGAGAGAGCCGTGGCAGAAGGTGGTCCGAAAGAGCGAGACGGCTGTGCAGCCACCGGTGGGGTGGGCGGTGGTGCACCGGCGTTGTCACTTGGGCTGTTAAGGCAGATGGCCTGCCTTAAACTCGTGTAAAATTCTAGCAGATAGGGCTGCAGAGGGATGTAGGCACACAACTGCCCCGTGTGTGGGCCTCGCCAGGCTCCACAAAACCATGCCCGGCTGTCAGCTCGCTCTGCGTGTGTGTCTCGGCTCTGCCAGGGAGCGCGGTACAAGCTGCCTGCAGGTTCTGGTAGGGATCTGGAGTGAGACCTTTGCTGGGAAACCTGCTCAGAAGAGCCCTCTACAAACCTGTTGGACTCTTTGGGCCTCTGCTCATACTGGGATACTGTTCTTTGATGGATGGATGACATGTAAATACACAATGTATACATACATTAATCAAATTGAATAGGTCTAATTTAGACAGACCATTTTAATCTTTTTTTTTTTCCTGCTTTTCCCCCCATCAAGCTTGCTCTCTCTTGTTATAAACCGTTGCATGTCTGTTCTAACCGGCCTTTATCAGTGTTTTACCTTTAATTGGCACACACAGTTGGCCAGTTTACCTAATTTCCCAATAAACAGTCTATCGGTGAAAGAGCTTTTGGCACGTGAACAGCATACATTGCAAAAGATGCTGTAAGAGGAAGAGTAGTAAGTGTGTGTGTTACCACACTACGGCTTAGGTCAGGTGGTCACATTGCTGTATCTGAAGGGAATTTTGCACCAAAATAAACTTTGAAGTTGACTAAAACAAAGGGGATTTTCCCATGACAGACCAAAGAGAACGTACTGTGCAGGGAAATGACAAAATCCAGTCTCATGGTTTTCAGCATCACTGATTTTGAAAGGGTTAACTACCTGCCAGTAACTGCATATTATTAATGTAATGCATATTGGCATTTCCTTTGCATATATCTATTACGGAATTTGATGAAACAGCTTTTGTTTGTTCACACTTGTCTCTCTTAAAATTTGTATATCATCAGTAAATGTTATTTTTTCTGCAACAGCTTGCACTTTCTTCTCTATGCAGACGAAGTCAAGTCATCCTATTGCTTTAGATTATCATTTTCAGCTTGATTAAAAAAGTAAATATGCAGAGTTTTACTGCTCCCGACAACAAGGCTTGTAACCAGTTTACATGCTGAGATTTGTCAGTTTCTTTGCCTTGAGAAGTTGATCACGACAGGAATGCAGGGTTTTGCATGGACCTACAACAAAATATTAAGCCCTTAATACAATTTTGAACGCGTTTTGTGGAGGTAGGAAAAAGCAGCTGACAGCGTGAGACCAAGGTAACGCACGGAGTGCTCTTCACTGTTTCCAAAGGGAAGGAAATTCTCTACTTCTTTTCAATGTTTCAAAGACTTCTGGTGTCCATTGGTGGCAAATATATTCTCAGGATGGAGTGTGTCTAGACTGTGCACTTCAAATTATTTTAAGCATTTTATTTAGCTGAGAGATGGAGTTTTCTAAATGGTTGGTGGGATCCAAGAAGACCTCAATGTGCACAGGGAGAGAGGAACTCACCGTAGCTCTTTTGGGTCCCAAGCTGCCAAATATATAAATATGGATAAGCACAGCCCATTGACTGCAGGGGAATTTCAAATTAAGCACTTTCAGAGTTTTTTTCAGAGTTGGGATTTTAAGCAATTTCTGTGTTAAGCTACAGTGTAGGAGAGAATATACGGTGAGCTTCCTCAAGTCAATGCAGAAAATCAGATATCGTTGGTGAATATTATAATTTGAAGAATAGTCAAGATTTTTGTAGTAACAGAATACAAGAAAACCTCTAAATTTAGAGAAAAGGTAATAATTAATCCTGTTGTGTTACAAGGAAATAGTCACTGCATTTTTTTCTACCAGCTTTTGTTTCCTACTAACCACATCATGTTTAGGAACGACCTGTTGTATTTTTTTCCAGCATGCCTCTTAAGGGTAGCAGAGACAAAGCCTTGCAGGGAGGTTGTTATGCAATTATCACTGTATATTTTCCTGCTTGTAAGCCTCAATTCAGCTCTGATTTTTCTGTGGTTTTGTTTAAGTCCTTGAAAAGATGTCATTCTCTCACTGAATGTGTTTTGCCTCCTAAACACAAGCTGTAAATACATACACAGATAATATTATGTGATTCTTCGAGTCAGCTGCTTGCACTTCTCATGTGTTCTATCCTAGGCAACTTTAGAAAATTATTATCAAACCTCAGAAGCTCAGACATAAAAGCTCCTTGACTGTTTTTTGCCATAGAAATTGCAAGTTTTAACATGTAAGTGTATATATAAAGGAAAAATCCCAGAGGTAACAGACAAGTAGAATTTTGCAGGGTTGTTATAGACACAGTGACATCTGTTTTTTATTGCAGTTAAGGATTCCTAATATTATGTGCCATTTTGTGTTACATAACCATTTATTATTAATCTGCATCTCGTATTACAAATCAGTTTTCAACGCTTTTTTCCCTCCCAATCATATCTTGAGACAGTATGTGGGTATATATTTATGCCTACTAAAATAAAACTAAAGGTGTTCCTCTATATGAAGAATTTTTGAAGTACTTGGAGATGGATGCTGTGTTCTCCATGAAGTAACTGTTGTCCTAATCATTACCAGGAATTGAACCTGGAACTACCAGAGCTAGAGGATAGCTTGACAATTTGAGCTCAAAAAGGCTAAATCCTCTGGCTAGCAATTGTAGGAGAGTCATGCCTTTTGTGGCTCTGGCAGAAGTTACTAGTTGGAGAGGGAATTATGCTTGTGCAACTCAAAATTGTCAGTGAAATCCAAGGGAATTTGGGGGTTTGCAGGGAATGCAATATTGGGCTCTTCCAGGAGCTTCCCAGTAAGCATGAAAGAGGTTGTTTTTTTTTTTTTTTGTATGTGTGTGTGTGTGTGATGGGTAGTGAGAAATCCTAACGTCTGACATCGTTCTGGCTAAGTGCATTCTTCAGTTTTCCATTAGTGGTGGTGGAGTCCATCAGTGAATCCTTTCAGAAGTAACCAGCTGGTATTTCCTAAACCCTTGTCTGTGTATCATGTAAAGCTCAGTGTTACCACTCTAAAGAAGGACCTTGAAAAGTTAAATGCCATTTGAATTTAGTAATGTAGGCCACAGTGTAAACTGTGGTTAAGTTGAGCTGAAGCCTGCTTTAGAGAAAGAACCTGTAATTGATTAAACCCTGCCTCTAGCTAGATAAAAAAGTTTGAAGTAGATTAATATAAAAACAGTTAAAAGCTTCCTCGTTGTTGTCAGTTTTCAAAATGAAACTTGTCAAGAGTTTGGCAGAAAGAGCTCAAAGGCAGATCTGATTCTAAACTGAGAAAAACAAACCCAAAGGATCAAACAGCAGTATGGACCTTCCTATGTGTGGTTGATTTAAATGAATTTTCTCTGTGAAGGCTGTGACTCTATGGCCTTCAATTTACCTGCCAAGCTATTTTTCTCCAGACTACGATCCTTCATGAGTTGTGTCTCATAGCTTTTCTAGCACAGAAATTTCTTCTATGCTGCTTGGCCTATCTTCTCATGGCCTTCATGAATCTTCCCTGACATTTACTGTGTGTAATTATTATGAGAACATAAACCAAGGGCAAAACTCAAAAGATAGTCTTGGATTCAGTGAGAAACTGTCTGAGAGAGAATTGAAATGGAGACAGCACAGCCTAACAGCTAGAATGATGTCAGACTTTTTGCTGGAATCTGCTTCCATCTGTAACTTTGGATGGCACATGACCTCTTTGTGCCACACAAACAGTTGGCCGGCTGCAGACACAGCCATGGTATGGTGGCAAGGTGGTGCAACTTTCTGAAATGGATTTGGACATAAATTCTGTAGTCCCAACGATGAGTGAAAAGTGAGATCCATAAACCATCTCCAACAAAAGCTACCGAAGCGTTTATCAAAAAAACAATGTTGTTTTTACTTAGTGTCACACTGGAAAGTCATTTTAGAACATGTTTGGGCTTTGACACCCTTTCTTAATGTTTTTTTTCCCATATCCTTTTGTATATACAACTAGGTCACGTTAGCGACCACAGGCATGAGTCTCCATTCCTTTGCACTGGTTTTATGCCAGAGTAACCCCACTGGTTTTCACAATGTAAAAGACTGATGAAATGTGGTGAAAAATTGATCCCATACATATTTCAATCTCTGAGTGACTTAATATTTAGTGCTAAAACATTTTCAACCTTTAAAAACAACACTTCTATCAGTCATGTTACAGTTTTAAAGTTTGCTGTCTCACGACTTGCCAGAATTTCAGCAAATGCTGGGAAGCAAGCATGTGCTTAATTATGACAAATTATGGGATATTTGATCCTCAAGTTTGACAATCCTGTAGGAGGGTCAACTAGTGCTCTTATATATTGATCTCAGTGTTGAAACACGTACCTTTTCCCCCCAGTCTCTATTTCAGGGTAAAATAATAGAATAATTTCCCTAGATGTAGGCTATTTGTTCCTTTTAAATGGTAGCAGTTTGAAATCTGTGTGAGACTTGCAATGTTATGGACTAAGAGATAAGTTAACAGAGACCTTGAGAAAGTAAACAAGGCAGAAGTTAGACGCAGGATGTTTCATTGCTCTGTAGATTGCTCCATGGCTACAGAAGTAAAACTTAAGCCTGTTGTTTCAACAACATACATATTGTAAATATATATGTTTCTATTATTACATACATATATACATAGTCCCACTAACTAACCTACTGCTCTATTTGCAGTGCGAGGGAAGCATTGTGGTATCTTTAAATATATGAAGCTAACGAGCCTGTTCCTGTTCAAATTAGTTGCAAAGCTGTAGTTGATAGCAATAGGAGCAATTCCATTATTCTTGATGATCATAAGCTACTATTCATGACAACCAACTTGGGAAATGGAGATGAACTGTAGTCTCAAAGGACAGATCATTGAGGAGGTGCAGGTGTGTAAAAGGGATGCAGGAGAGTGTTGTGCTTAAGACCTTGTTACACCACAGATTTCCTGCATGGCTTTTAGGCTAGTTAATATGGTTCCTTTCTGAATCTGTAAACTGGGCATAGCAGCACATCTTTAATGTTAAAAGAAGTGATATGCTCAGATAGTGATCTGTGGCACATTCTGTGGTTGGGAGAGATTTCTTGTAAGACTCAGGCTTAAACTCAGTCTGAAGCAGTTGGGTAAATAGTACTAGTAGTTAATTAGTTCAGTTAATTAGTAACTGCTGGAGTAACAGCTGTTGCTCCTGTTTGTTATGTAAGAGACCCTTGGTCTCAGGTGGTGCTTCTAATGGCATCACAGTAGAGCAGCAAAGTAATGGTGCTGCAAGTCAACTACTGCCTCTTTTCTTACAGATATATTCATATTGCTGCAGATTAACAAGGTAATATGTGTCAAGTCCCTTCCAGCTTGAGATGTTCTACGATTCTACAGGTGAAAAAGGGGGCCTACGCGAAAGATGGGGAGAAACGTTTTAGTAGGGCTGGGGGGGATGGCTTTAAATTAAAAGAGGGAAGATTTACACTAGATATAAGGAAGAGGGGTGGTGAAACACTGGAACAGGTTGCCTGGATATATATGCCCCATCTGTGGAAACATTCAAGGTCAGGTTGGATGGGGCTCTGAGCAACCTGCTCTAGTTGAAGATGTCCCTGCTCACTGCAGGGAGCTTGGACTAGATGACCTTTAAAGGTCCCTTCCAGCCCACACTATTCTATGATATGCAGTAAGTATGTATGCATTTAGGCTATGGGATATTTAAGGCAATGAAACTTGATTTAGCCTGTAACAAAAAAAATTATGTTAAACTACTTTGCCTTGCACTAGTTAAGGGCTGAGGACGTACAAAGACTACTTGGTTCAGCTGATGTGGTAACTTGTTAAACCTTGGCAATTCAATCTTAGCTCATATAAAAGTTTAGATAAGAAATTGTGGAATTGTGGTTGTTCTTTCTGGTATTGACATCTCTGAGTACATGAAAACAAGTCTGGCAATATAAAGGTCTCAAGAAGATTCATACTGGTTAACAGAACTCCTCCCTCCTTTTCCCCCTTCCACTTTTTACCAATTGAAACTGGCTGAAGAACAAAATTTCTGTTTCATAGGAAATCTTGGTTTTGATTTTTTTTTTTTTTTTGGAGGGGGGGGGTGGTGTTTGGTCCAAATTAATCAGTGAAATAAAAAGAATTTTTTCTGCCAACCAGAAATTTTGAGATAATTTCATTCTGGAAACAGAAAACATTTTGTTTCTGAAACAGATGTGCTCCCTGTTCCTTGCAGCTTTTCAGTGAAAATGGTATTTGACAGGTGACTATCATCTGCGTAGAGCAGTTGTGGGTCTATATGGGACTGGTGGTGCTTTGGCAGCTCTGCTCTGTGGACGTCTTCCGTCTGGATGTCTGTTGAAGAGCTTCCAAGCTTTCAGTTGGCATTTACTGGTAGGTGATAGGAAAGTCTGGAAATTTCTGGGACTTCCATGTTTTCTGTGCCTTTAGTGGGAAGTTGCTCCTTTTAAGGTTGGCGTTTCCAGGACTTCCAGCTTAGTGGTTAAAACCATGGAAGCTTGGTGTTTTCCTTCCTTGGGACACTCTGTTGAGCATATCGGCCTCCTGACTCACCTTTATTTCAAGGGAGCCACTTCACACCTTGTTCTCCAGCATCAAGGTGGTGGTTCATGCTGCAAGATGCAGAAAGAAGGGCCTTCTGTCTGAATATTTAAGCTGTCTCCTCTTTCTGGAGACGTACCTACCTTGCTTCCAGCTAGCTCGCTGGGGCTACGGGTAGCAATCCAGCTGTGGAAGCATGGAATTTAGTGTGGGCTAATTCCTCTATGCAGTTTACCCAGCTTCTTTGGGTGCGTCCTGCACGGCTGCTAGACCACAATGGAAACTACCCACGCAGCTTCAAACAGCTAATGGGGCGGCCTCGCACCCACCACACCCAGCGTCTGGAAGATTCTGGCCCATCTTGGAGAGTAACACTATGCAGTGTTACAGCATCTGGCTTTGGCAAGTCTGCAGGCACAGTCTTTGAAACAAAAACAAAACCATGCATCCTCACCACTGTTTCTTCCCTTATTTACATGACTGAATGCTGCAACGCACACACATGGGTAAGAGCAGGAAGAACGTACCCCACCAGTGATGGTGAAGGAGCTGTAGTGGCTCAGCACCCTGCAGGATCTGCTGCTTGAGCTGATCCACAGCTTTTTCTAGCCACACCAAGGGTTTCACACATCTTAAGCAGAGTTGTCGCTTGCAGTGTGAAAGCTACCTAAAAGGTGTCAGATTTGGCCTTCAAAATTGAAGGAATTTTCGGAGACATTTTTACAGGAAGATTGCAAGTGCACCAGTCCTTGAACTCTGAATATCCATACATTTCACCAGAGATGCAGCTCCTTTCCTTGTCATTTTCATACATGAATGATATGGATCTCCTGTGAATGATGTGTTGACAGAAAAAAATTATTTCTTGCAATCCTGCTTGTGTTGCTGTGAATCTGCTTCTCATGCTGAGGAACTGAGCACCTTTTATTGCCCCCATGACTTGCACTTCACAGGTCTTGGTCTATGGATGTCTAGAGATGGCAGGAGATAACAAATATTTTAGATGAAAGATGATAGAAGAAAGCAGGAATTGTTTTCAGTCTTTGTTGGCATACTAATTCTTCATCTCAAGCCCTGGCAGAAAGCCTTACTCTGGGAGCGTTAACATCAAATGTATCTGATCTTTCATGGTTTAAGTGATTTCTGCATGAATGCATTGTGTTATCCTTGTGCAAGCACCTGTGCCTGTGAACAGATTTGAGCCCATAGACTGTTTTGGCTTTTCAGTTCGTCTTTGAAGATGTCTGCCAACCTTAGACTTCCACAGCAGGAATCTTGTGTAAGACAAAAAAATCATCCCATGTAGCATTTAAAACCCATTGTTTTTTCCATTAGTTAAGAGGAAACACAGTTAGACTAGTTTCTTGCCGAATGTGTTTTTTATGGCCTTCTCGCAGCTTTGATGATCTTGTGGGAGCATGTAATCATACATTATTAAAAGGAAATCCAAGCTACTCAAAGCTAAACACATCAGTTGTCTTGTTAAGGGGAAAAAATGTATGCTGATGCATTGGTGGGATTAAATCACTGCAAAACGTCATAACCTTCTGTTGTGACTGCATATAGGGAACCTGATAATCTTAGTTGGCTCTGTCATGAGGGAGAAGAAAGCTATTTTTATGCATATATTTTATTACTAAATGAAACATGGCACTCTAGGCATAAAGTGGAGCAAGAGAGCGTGTGTAAACACATATGTACATACTCATGTATACATTCTTTTGGTACATGCGTATTTCCTTCCAGATGCAGTTAGAGTCCTGGCTGCTGTGAGGGTTTGGCAGCTTTCTTGTGCAGTGTGGGTGTTTATCATTCTACTGTGATTGTTCACGTTGTGATGAGTTTCCTCTTGGGTGCAATTTTCAGGCACATGTTCCTGTCAACCAAGGTCAACGCTGAGCCAGAGAAGCAGTGCACAGGTGGTATGTCAGAGTTAGCCTCTTTCTTTTGGCTGCAGACAGTGGCACTTCTTAATTTAACTTATGATTAAAGCATTGCCCTGTTATAATACCAAAGATATTAAGAGTCTTTCTGCCTGGATTTCAGAGAAATGGTTCTTTAAATAAATAAGGGAAAAAATGAGTGAATGAATAAAAATAGACTCTCAGGATTTATCCAAAAGCCTCTTGAAGTTGATGGAAAGACTTCTTGGATTTCAGCAGGCTGTGCTTCAAGCCCTTAATGCACACTCCTCGTTAGGCAGGAGGTGGCTTCTTACTTTACTCTCACAAGGTGTGGTGCTGGTGATGGTGGAGAAAGCTCAGGGTGATGGGAGAGTTCATGGCAAAGAATGATTTTTCTGCTTGGGCGGCAACTGGGTTCTAAACAAAAAAGCCCTAAGGGAAGAAATGCATCAGGGTCATTACAACTGTCATTTGGCAGTTACTAACACATATTCTTGAAAGAAACTGTTAACACAATTTTGCTGTTTCTTGCCAAACAGCAAGGGCAACAGTTTGGAGCAAGGATTGGACTGAAAGCTTTAGAAATTCTCCCTAGGATCAGCTGATCAAAAAATATGGGAACCCGAACATGATTAACACTCCTACCTGCAGAATTCCATGCTCGTCCACTCATAGACACATTACTGTGTTTCTGTCAAACTTCAGAAGTAGAGATTATGGAAAGTTACACCAGTTTTTTTCCTGTCCTTGAATGACAGTAATAAGAACCTATGATGAGGCAATACTTTAAGATCGAGGAGGTTGATATTAATTGACTTGGAAGAAATTTGTTCAGCTTTTTAGACTCTATAATGATTTTGATTCCACTAAGAGTGGATAAAAGCCAGATTTCAGCCTTGTTGGCCAGATTTATCCTGTTAGACAGCACCTCCTATCCAGAGTAAAGGAGGAATTGCTTATTCCTCCAACGACCTTGATGTTTCTCTGTTTGTCCTGTTTAGCCTGGAACAAACAAGTCAGAACTTGCCTCTCACTGTGTCTAAATTGCCAACATCCATGACCTGTGAGAAATTCAAGGCCTGAGAAGGGACACTAGTTCCAAGGGTTTATCACAACTCGGGATTCACTGTGACTCCAGTACTGCCACTGTGCTATGGCTCCATCAGCCCTTTTAGAAGGGCTGGCAGTAAAGTAGTGGTAGCCTGGAGTTCAAAATCAGCAATAAAACCTGAAAAGGGACAAACTATGTATGTGATGGCAGGAGTAATTATAACGTTGTACTGAAGCTGGACAAAGAAGGTTATATAAAATGCGGGCTGGAATCTAACTCACTGTGTTTTCCCATTGCTGTCTTGGTTCACTTGGGCAGTTTATCTGTGATTCTGTATCACTAGGTTACGTAAACTAAATATTGCTTAAACGCTTGACTTCTGCAAGTTCAACACAATCTAGTCCAGCCAATACAGTTAGTGAAGTCCCTAGAAGCTTATAGAACATTTTTCTTATTGCTCTGAAACGCTTGTTTTGTTGAGACAAAGTTGGTACTTTTTGATGTGCTTTTGAGTTTGTTTGGAGCACTTGACCGTGCCAAGCCTTGCAAAACTGGAGGAAATGTAATTCAGGAACTCTACAGTATAGGATTTCTTGTATGTGCTGTGAATGTTGGCACAGATGAAAACTGGATTAGGTGAACCGTGCTGATCTCTCAGAGTATTTTGTATGTTTCTTTCTTGCACATACAAAGAAAAATATCCTGAACTCATTTACTCGATGTCATTCTGGAATAAATCCACTTTAGTCAATGGTGTTAAACTACTAAACCATGCTACTGATATGGTTACGTTTTATTACCTGCTTCGTGCACACCATGAGTAATATAGAGCACACTGGGTACGTGATTTTGGTTTTGGATGCAGGATGTGTGATGCAACACGCTACAGGGTTTATGCACATATGAGCTGAGCATATTTTTGAGCTACTGTACTTTGAAATCTGTGCCAGACATCTATGCAGCCAGACAGTAAACAAAGAAAATGATACCTTAGGCCAGGAACCTTCGACAGCACATAGGGCTTACCTCAGAGACTACAAACGGGAAGCGCAGCATGTGTTAAGTCACAAAGGTTAGTAGGCCATCCAAGAGCAGTGCCGTGCCTATGAGCTACACATATGGGATCTGAAGTCAGTGGGAGTTTTGCCACTGATTTAAAAAGGGATAGGACTGCCCCAAGTGGTTCTACAGCAGTTTCATTCCGTTGGCACCAACTGAATTACTTCAGATTTGGTCAAGGATGCAAAAGGTGAATTCGATCTGCTGTCAAAGGAGGTTGTGAAATTTTATATTTATTGCTTCATTCAAAAAACATTTTCCTCTGACTATCAAACACTTCATCAACATTTTGCCTTAATCTATGTAGAAGTGCTTTTAAACTAAACCCACATTTTGATGCCATTGAACACAGATCGCACTGCATGATGAAGTATTGTAATTCCAGTGAATATTAACTGCAGACTCTTCCAGATCCCCAAATGGGACTTTAAATTACAAAGTTTTGATATCTGGCTTATATGTTCCTGGAAATTCTGTGAAAGTAATGAAAAGATCGAAGAAAACACTGTTTGGTGGTTGGTTGTTTTTTTTTTCCTCCCAAACCAAATGTGAAGTTAATATCTAAGCTTGAAACAACCTTGTCTGGCCACACAATTCATTGTAGGCTTCAAGGAGGCTTGAAGAACTATTTCACATTCCTCAGTTGCAAGTGAATATAGCAATGAAGAAGAAAAAATATTATGGAAATGAGAAACCAAGCATAAAATGTATTCATAGAAAACAAGGCTGCGGAAGCATTATAATACTTCTGCTGATTTCTTTTTTTTTTTTTTGTGGAGATTTTATATTTAATTAGGTTTCAGGTGATTATTTTTGATTCTCTTGTAAAAATGATTATTATGATATGAGTAGAGTAATGTGTTGGCTTCAGAACCATCAAAAGCAAGTTGTGATGTCTGATGGGAAATGTAGTTTCAGATCTTTTTTTTGCCATCATAATGAGAAACACTCATAGTGTCAAAAGTTGTTTTCCTTATGTGCCAAACACTACAATGGAGAAATTTGGAGAGTGTTTAGAGCTCTTGGCTTCTTTCTTTGGAATATCTGTACACTGGCTCTATTGAATCAGGAAAACTAATGTTCTTAAGGAGGTAGAAGATGAGTAGCAGAAGACACTGAATTGCAGAGCAGTCAGATAGGAGGAAAACTACAAAATGGGATTTCTCCCAGTGGATGATTTCCATAGTCCACAGGGTTCAATATGTGAACATCATCCAATATCTGAGGAGACTGACAGGGAGAATGATGAAGGATTTGTGCCAGTGATATGCTGTCTGAGAAAATGAAAAGTATTACCAAGAATTGGTCCTTGGACTTCAGTAGCAGTTTTGCAGAAAGAAAACTCAGAGCTGTAATTGACTAATTTAAAGATATTAGTTATACTGATATTGGCCTATCTTTTTTTCTCTTTTCTCCTTGTGTAATATCATTGCCTGAAAAGTAAAGAAAATAATAATCGTGGTTCTTCTGCTTGCTTCACTGGAACGTGCTGCAGCCAAAAGACTGGTGCAATATTGTGCCCAGAGAAACCAACTCTACAATCTAATCTCGAACTGCCAGCTCTAATATAGTAAAAAAAAAGAATTTTTCCTTTACAGTGGTTCCCCCATATGAAAGGGATTTTCTGAGCAAAGTCTTGTGTTTGAGATTCTGTATTCTCCTCAGGGTTTGTCCAATCTTCAGCGCCTGTTTGGTTTGTCCCAACCTTCAGCACTTAATAGCTGGATGAGACCTGTTAAATCCAAGAATTGGGTTTTGTCAAAAATGTAGAAGATCATAACATGGTCGGTACTAGAGAGGTGGCTAGCCTTCCTAAGATCTTTTTAGCTCCATGGTGGCAACTGATCCTGATTATGTGAAGAAGAGACTTTTACTTAAAGGGCTGGATTTGCTCCCTCCTCTCCAAGCTGCTGGTCAAAATTTTTTTACCAGATTGAGAGCAGAGTTAGTCCTGAATCTGCAGCTTCCCTGCACTTTATAGACGCTGGGTTGTATGGTGGTCATGTGTGTGGGCTGTAAAATGATGAAAAAGGTTCTTTAAACAAATAACAGAAAATGAAATGCTCATTGACTCTTTGCAGGAGGCCTATTTAGCTAATACAAATAATGTTTTTTTTCACATGTTAACTAACATGGTTTCAAGTTTGGTTTAGCTGCTTTTGTTATAATTAATTCTGGCTTTTTTTTTTTTTTAAACCCTTGCCCTTTGCCATCTCTGTTTTCCTTCCATCTGTAGCTTCCTTTCCTACATTTCTCTCAAGCAGATTCCTTCCATCCACTACAAGAATGGGTACTCAAATCAATTGTTGATTGAAATCCTGGCTCCCTGGGTGTTTCCCTCTGCTGCCTTTAGTAGTGTCAGGATTCAAGATACATTTGTTTTCCTTTCTTGCCATTACACAAATACTGCTCCCCAGTAGGACTTTGAAGTTTGTATTGTATTCATTAATAAGATGTTAAATCTTTTCAAGACAGTCCCTCATAGCCGTCCTCCACCAGCAGGATGTGTAGCCCATTGCATATGAATTGGTTCCGGGAGTGGGGCCAGGGAGCATGGGAGTGGGGCTGGGCCAGGAAGCGGGAATAGCTGCTTCCCAAAGCGTAGGAGAAGGGGCTTCTGGATCCTAGCTTGTGAGGGCTGAGGAGGGAAGAAGCGTGACCATCTGTGCTGAGTATGGGTGGATCAGCTTCTCAAAGAGCTGCCAGCAGTAACAGCGAGTGGGGTCTGCTAGGACCCTAGGAGGTTCACAATTTGTGAACCAGCTGTGATTTCAAAAGTTAGTTTGACCGAACCAGGACGAACTGTCTCCAGCACAGTTTTGGCTACCCACGACCTCTGTTGGCTTAATCCCGTATTTCTGATGCCAATGCATTGCCTAATGATGTCAGCGGGTGTTTTGGGTTTGCAAGGAATGCAGGAATGGGATCTCTGAAAAACAGAATCTGTATGTAGAAATGTCCTAAAACAGAAAGATGTTTTGCAGAAGCTTGCATTAAACACTTTAGCAAGAAAACTGAGCTTCTTCAAGTCCCTTGGCTATTGTTTTTATGAATTGTCCTTGCAGGTAGCTCACATTGTTCCAGGCGGTCTTCAGATACTTTTGTGAAGTGCTTCTGAGGGGAAATAACTCAGGAGAATCTTTTTCACCAAGACAGTATTCAGCCTGGAGACCCCTGAAGTTTGTGAGACTTCAGAAACTTAAGGAGTTTTTTTGAATTATGCCGTATAAGATCAGCATAGATATTCCAGTGGCCCTTTTGTGGAGATTATAATGTCTCTCAAATGTTAAAGATTTTAGCTTCACTTGATTTTTGTCCTAGAATTTAACAGTATGCTATTGTGTCCATCCAGGCCTTTGCTAGTCTTGATGCTTTCATCAATTTAGTGGTGTCTCCACACTTACTTCTTCAAGGGTATTTCCTGTCATAGCTAGTAGTACTGCTGCCTTTAACATATCTTCTCATTCTTGTAAGTTCGTTTGAGTAGTCTTCCTTTCTTTTTTCTTGTTTTTGCTCAATGGCACGTAAGGTCTGAGACAGGAGTTGAGTTCTTTGTAGTAGATATGTCACACATAGTATGAAGTGATGCCTTTGTCAATGAGTCTGTAATGGACTCTTTGGTGGGGCTCACAATCCACAGATGCTTTCTATGTCCTTGTGCAAAGAACTGATTATAGTTTGATCCAGACAGCAAGTATTCACTTCTCTAATGCAATGCTCTAAGTATTCAGGGATTCCTTACTTAATAAACGTCTGATATGCTCAATAAATTCACCAGGTTCATCAGTTATAAGCATCCCCAGGTAGCTTCAGGATGAAAGCTTCTGAAACGCATCAGCTTGTTAGATAGTAGTTTTTATACTTGAGATGTGCTGGACATCAGACAGTTCCTGCTGTAATTGAATCAGTTTCCATGTAGCCTTCAGCCACTGCTGTGTATTGGCTTTTGTCAGACTGTGACAACCCCAGCTGTATTGGGGTTTTCTTACTTTCCAACAGGGAAATGTCATTGGCCTTTTCTGACCTTGTCCTGTAGTCGCATGTGAGATTTTAAAAGGTCTTTTGAAATGATTTGGCTTCTCCCTTGGTACTATAATATTGCAGAGTACTACTTCCTGGATTTTCCTGCTAGAACATAACACTTTTTACAGTGGTAAAGTTTTAAACAGCGTTTGAAATATTTGGCGTCAGGCTAGAGATTTTTGCATGCAATATATTAGTCAGTGTGACTTCTTAAACCCCTAAAAAGAGTGGCTTTTGCAAGAAACTGCATATTCCCTAGTAAATCATAGAAGTGTAGGAATGGGAGGGAGCTCAGGCGACCAGTCCATCTCTCTTTTGCAGCTGAGCCAAGGACTATTTTTGACAGTGATTTGTCAAACCTTTCCACAATGGACTCCAGTGATGAGGATTCCATGACCGGCCCCAGTGAGCTGTTCCAGTGTGTGGCTGTTTTTGTTAGTTGTTTTGTCCTAATAGCTAACAAATCTTCTTTTGCCACACGGTAAGCGGAACTATTCTTCTAACCTTGCTAGACATGAAGAACAGTTGATCACTGTCATATTTATAACAGCATCTTGCATACTTGAAGACTTATGTCTTCCCTCAGTCTCTTTTCTAGACTAAACAAACCCAAATCTTTCAACTTTTCTTCCTAGATCGTATATTCTGACCTGGTGTGGGGTTTTGGTTTTTTTTGTTGCTCTACTCTGGTCTCTTTAGATTGCATAAATCTTAAAACATATTATTCAAAACTGGACAGTATTTTTCATTTGAGGCATCACTAATGCCAAGGAGTGTGGACTAATTACCTCTCATAAAATGCCATATTTGCAAGAGAATCATACTTCTTGCTCAGTTTGCACACGGTTTTATCTTTCTGCAGTTCTTCAGCTAACTTGCTTTTCTCTGCTTTGTAATTGTGCATTTGATTTTCCTGCTGAGGTGCAGAACCTGTCTTTTTATTTCATCCCCCTGATTTCACAGCCAATGATTAGTTGACAGCTCTTTGAACTTGTCCTGTGAAGGTCTTTCTACTCTTCACAGCCAGACCCCTGAAAATTTGAAGTGTGGCTTAATATTTCATCATTCTACTTCTAGAATCATAGAATGGTTTGGATTAGAAGGCACCTTAAAGATCATCGAGTTCCAACCCCCCTGCCATGGGCAGGGACACCTCCCACCTAGACCAAGTTGCTCAAAGCCCCATCCAGCCTGGCCTTGAACAATTTCAGAGATGGGGCATCCACAACTTCTCTGGGCAACCTGTTCCAGTGTTTCACCACTCTCACAGTAAAGAATTTCCAGTCTAAATCTAACTGGGCTTTAGTCCATCTTTTCAAAATAAAGCACTAACAATACAGTTTTTGTCCAAGAATTGTATAGTAATGTGTTCTGCAAAATGTACTTCTCCTGGTTTGCTGAAAAAAGTGTTAGGGGCACATTGTGCAGCATTTGTCACAATCTTACTAAACTTGGGATCCTATCTCTGTTTCTCCCTTAACCTGTGGGCCATAAACATGGAACAAAATAGGATGGTCTGGCATGATTTATTTTTCCCCTCCATTAGGAAGGTTGGCCAGGATACTACCTGTGTCCCTGGTTCCCCCAGCCCTTCCTCAGTGCCAGTAGTCACTTCTGGTCAGTCTGGTCTGAGTCACACCTGACAGTTTTATTAGCGCTCACGAACAGCATTGGGCAATGGCTGGATCACTAGCTGAAGCTTGGCAGTATGTCTGTAATATCATGGATTTTGTTTTCTGGCAGGCAGGCAGCTAACACCCTAGGATGCTGGGTTGACAATGGATGTCTCTGTTCATCTCAGAAAGAATTGTAACAGAAAAAAAAAATCTTGCCGTGATAGTCAGACGCAGACAAAAATGAAGCAGACAAAAAAAAATAAAATAAAGAAAACATGGCAATTTACCTAGAGTCTGGTCTATTCAGTAACAGGTTTCTCAACACTGAAATGGTCCCTCTTTGCTTCCCAGATTATTTAAGAGCAATAAACATGCTCGTCAGCTGATGTGTCCTTTAACCGCTTTGAGAAAAATTTTAAAGGGCTGCTTTATTTCTCCCCCCTTCACTCCTGGCAAATGCACAAATATCTAACTGAAGTCACATTACTTAAATAGAAACTAATAGAAGAGCTGGTTGTACAAGTAGTTCAGGATCTGGTCACAAATATGCACTAAGCTGCTGGTCCTCCTGGGGTGAAATTCACCTTGGACAGAGACAAGAATTGCACCTTTTTAGCTCAAAAAAGAAAAAAAAGGTAACTATCTCCCTTGTATTTTAGTCAATCCAGCTGTAGAGTGAAGTGGGAAGGCAGAAGAGGGATCTCAAGAGTGTTGGCCTGGTAGCTTGGCGGCTATTTATTGCAAAAGAGAATTATCCTAAAATAAGATGAAAATATTTTGGTTTTATATTAAGTTATTCTAAAGTGAATCATAGTCTCTGAACCAGCAAATGATGGAGTAAAGTGTTTAAAAAGGAAAACTATTAATGAAAAAATTATTATTTTTGTCTCTTCTGGAAGCGTATTGTGCTAGTTGCAGTAGTAAACATACCTCCTTTGAATCACTGGAGATGAAGAACATCCGTATACTTGAGCTTAGGTGGTTCATATGGGTTTATAACTGTTTTGTATCTTTTGAGCATTCAGGAAAATCCAGCCCACAGATTTTTAAACTATGATTCTGGCTACAGAGGCTCCACGCATTCTTTTCTGTTTTTAATAAGTCTTTCTCTTTGTGCAACAAATCCTTCTAAAAAATTGTACCAGCCGTGCTAACCAATGGGTAGCAGCTAGAGGCCGGGGGGAGAGGAATTGCTTTGGCTGGACAGAGACTAAGGGATTTGTACACCCAAATTTCTATTGTTTTTAATAGGAATTTGGCTTCAAAAAATCTTAGCCCTCATATGTATTCAGTCTCATAACAACTGGAGGTCTCTTAAGCACGCATTCCTATCTTGCTGGATCAAATCCTCCACTGGCTGGTGCACCAGCTGGGGGAAAGCAGGTATGCTGCTGGGCACATCCTCTGGAGACATTCCTCCCTTGTCAGGTGCACTTTGCTGCCTTTTTGATTGAGAGCACCTACCATCTGCTGGCTGGAGTTTACAGCTGAAGGAAGGAGGAACCCATATCCCACCAGGAGCGCAGAGGTTACTCAATAATCTTAAGAAGGTTTACTATGTTATAATGTGGATTAGTTTTTCTCATTATTTCAGTGGATTTTCAGAAGATTAGGAGAGACTTTATGAAAATACAGGGCACTTGTTCATTCTAACTTTATCCCATATGCTCTGGCATACTGTCATCCTGACTCTGCCATGCAAATAGATGAAGGAAACAGAAAGTTAATAAAAAAAAAATAAATCAGCTCCTTTTGTTATTCAAGGATTATCTCATTTTAGTTCAGATGGGAAACCTGAATGAAAACCTGGAAGCTTAAGTATATAACAAGAGGATGCTAACAACCTATATGATTATTGAGAACTCTGTAATTTAGGATTATTTATAAGAGGGCTAAGTATTACTGTTACTTTATTGTATTCAGTTCATCAGTGGCTTACAAGTAAATAATGTAACACAGTAAGGTGGGTTGCATTTTCACTACCTTTTCAAGTAACTAATTTGTACAGAAGAGGACTGGCTATACAGGGGCAGCATTCACTACTGTATGTGCTGATGGAAAAATTGCAAAAGAATAGATTCCTGAGCAGAACTCTAGCAGTGGTGCCATTAGATTAACATATGTTCAGGGTAAGTTTGTTAATGTGGAGGATGTCAAAGAAATGAAAAACTCTGAAAACTTGATCAAGGCATCAAGACAACGGGACACATCATTTTGACATAGGAATTTTTATGTATCGTATGGGACTGGCTGTACTCCAGAGTTAGTTCCAGGCCGAAATGTAATTCCATTCTATATCTTCCTTCGTGTTAGAAACCTGAGTAGCGAGTGGTTATTACACTGAACTGTATTACGTGCGCTATTTAAGCACACTGAGTACAGTACATGATTACAACTCTATTTTTAAGTACACTTCTTTTTAATGTGTTTTTACTTAGAATGACTCTGTAGGTTAATGTTGGACTCAATCCGTACACGCAGTGCATGTGGTTCTAGAGGGAAGTTGTATTATCTGCCAGTGCTGAGCATAACGAAGAGGGGAAGTGCTCTCCAAACTGTATGAAAAGAATATATGAACAGGCATGGTATTTTTGTTTCTTGCCCATTGCAGCTGCTGCTTTCATCCCAAGAAAATAAATGCTCAGTGCAGAGGTGATGGCTGAAATTCTTCACCTGTTCCCATAGATATGCAGCTTTCTGGCAGCATAACACAATTCTTTGTGCAGGCAGTTCAACCACCAGAGTTAGTGGGCTAGATTAATGGTAGGAATTATGTTTAAATGCCTCTTTAGAGCTTAAGGATGTCTCTAGGTGTCACTGGCATTCCTCTGCCTTCCCACCTACCATCTCTCTCCCTGTGCCAATACTTTCTGGGCTAGTTTCTGCTAGTGGAATGCCCACAGGACCCGTTAGTCTGTTTCTGTGTTTGTGCCACCTGCCTGAGTCCTGACCACATCAATCCTTGGGTCTGTAGCCCACATCTTAAAACTGAGAGAAAGGTGTTCTCATCCTCTTTCTTTCCTGTCTCACCTGTGGTTACAGCAAAGTGTGTAGAGAATATCTACAATTTAATGAGAAAAAGGCCTGGTTTGTGGTGTTGAATCAACCATTCATTAAGGTTCTTACCTTTCAGACATGAGATTTTGATTCAGATCTTTTGCCTGTTTTGGTGGATGAAAAAAATCTTTTGCCCAGGAGAATGCTGTAACACTAGCCAGGCTTGGGGTTTTTGTTGTACATGGCGCCCTTCTTCTGTGTTCCTGATGTATTTTCCCTATGCAGTATTCAGAGGGTGAGAAAAAGGATGATTTCTGGAAAATCCAATTTAGGACATTTACTACGGAGGAAGGAGAGGAAGGTCTCTATCCATGGAGAACAATAAGCAGGTAGAATATGGAATAATTGTTTTAAAAAGGAAGAAAATAAAAAGGTGTGGGTGTATGGGGGAGGGCAGGACAGCAGGAACCCGTGGTGGCAGTTGCAGGATGGTAGGTTAAAATCTCAACAGAGAAAAATAGGAAACCAAGGCTAGGATTGACATCTCGGTTACAGAGTACAGTCCCCAAGCCAGTTTGTAAGAGTGTGTGTGTGCATGTCTCTGTGTGTGTGTGTGATCTTATACTGCACTTGTCTTTGTGTTTCCTACTGGCCAGCTTAAGTAGATTCCTGCTTAGTTTGCTGCTGTTTTCCTACCCCATTTCAGTCTGCCTGAGGCCTCTGATTGATTTATGTGTTGCTGCCAGCTCAAGACAGTTAGTGTGGTTATCACCTCTAGCTGTTTACCCCACCCTTAAAGTGCTAAATAACTCCAGTGGTTCAGCAGCTGGTTTATGAGCAGCTCAAATATCAGTGCAGGGAGGGTGAGGGGGACACTTGGGGACAGTAACCTCATCAGCTGTCTGAGGCTGAGCCATCTCTTCTTATGCATTTGAAACTTGTCTCCCCTTGCATGGCACAGCCCAGGTACAAGGCAGAGCTTCTGTGCCCAGCAGCTCTTCTGAATCTAGCTTAGATGCACGAGAATTATATTTTATAGTGATGAATGTAGCCCTTCTAGTACAGTTTTCTGAATTAAATGCCTAAAATCTGTGCATAATGAGGAACCTCATTTGATAGATGCTAAATTGGGAAGCACTGTTAAGACTGAAGAAGCCTGTTCTGAGTATACCTGGAAGCGGGCACCTCAGGAATGTCACTTGGAAATGAAGACATCAGAGGTTGGGATTCAGTTAGCTAAGTATGTCTCTATTTATAAACATAACAGGAGAAATGAACTCTCTTTCATGACACAGAGCATCTCTGGAAATGGGTGTCTCAAACAGGCCCGAAGAAGTGTGGCCTGAAAGGGCCTGTTTCTCTCCATTGCCTGTCAGGAGCCAAGGGGGCTGCCTCAGCTGCAGGCATTATATATCAGACCCCCGAAGTGAGATGTGCTGAATCTCTCCTGTAGGGACTGGAGCTGAGCTAAGCAGAAGCCTGTCTGGAGATTCAGTGGGTCAAAATAGCCAGCAGGCCTGCATGGATGACAAAGGAATTGCTGGACAAAGTCAGGACCAAAAGGGAGGCCTATAGAGGGTGGAAGCAGGGAAGGGTAGACTGGGCAGAATACAGAGAAACTGTCCGAGTGGCCAGAAACGAGATCAGGCAAGCAAAAGCCCAGGCAGAACTAAATCTAGCCATTATTATCTAAGATAATAAAAAGAACTTCTATAGATATATCAGGGATAAAGGCAAGACGAGGGAAGCTGTGGGTCCCCTCCGGAAGGAAATGGGAGGCCTGGTCACCCAGGATATGGATAAGGCTGAGCTACTGAATGACTTTTTTGCCTCAGTCTTCAGTGGCAAGGGCTCAAACCACACTGCCCAAGTCACAGAAGTCAAAAACAGGGGCTCTGAGAGTGAAGAACCACCCACAGTATGAGAAGATCAGGTTTGAGACCTCTTAAGGAACCTGAAGGTACGTAAATCCATGGGACCTGATGAAATCCATCCACGGGTCCTGAGGGAGCTGGTGGACGAAGTTGCTAAACCCCTTTCCATCATATTTGAGGAATCGTGGCAAACTGGTGAAGTTCCCACTGACCGGAAAAAGGGGAACATAACTCCAATATTCTAAAAAGGAAACAAAGAATACCTGGGGAACTACAGACCAGTCAGTTCACCTCTGTGCCTGGCAAGATCATAGAGCAGATCCTCCTGGAATCTTTGCTAAGGCACATGGAAAATAAGGAGGTGATTGGAGACAGCCAACATGGCTTTGCCAGGGGCAAATTGTGCCTAACAAATTTGGTGGCCTTTTATGATATTGCCACAGACTTGGTAGACAAGGGCAGAGCAACTGACGTCATCTACCTGAACTTAAGCAAAGCATTTGACGCTGTCCCGCACAACATCCTGCTCTCAAAATTGGAAAGTCATGGATTTGATGGATGGACCACTCGGTGGATAAGGAACTTGCTGGCTGGCTGCACTCAAAGGGTTGCAGTCAACAGCTCAGTGTCCAAGTGGTGGCCAGTAACGAGTGGTGTTCCTCAGGGGTTGGTACTGGGACCAGTACTATTTAACATCTTTGTT
>JAOQGH010000040.1:10554203-10614991 GCA_025769975.1 Gallinago jamesoni | reverse complement strand
AGGCCAGGCTGGATGGGGCTTTGAGCAACCTGGTCTAGTGGGAGGTGTCCCTGCCCATGGCAGGGGGGTTGAAACTCGATGATCTTTAAGGTCCCTTCCAACTCAAATGATTCTATGATTCTATGGAAATTTGGGTTTAGGCCCTTCTGTCCAGGCACAGTTCATTTGCAGATCCAGGCCTTCATGCCTTGCACCTTGGAGAAAAGCATAACGTTACCAAGTGCAGGGATTACTTGCAGCAGCATGGGTTTGTCTTCCTGGTGTCTCAGGGGAGATGGAGGACCACAGAGGTGTGTAGGGTCTGTTCTGGGTGTTTGCATCTGTAGAGCCTCTGCTGCCGCCTTTTGCCATACAATGAGGCATTAGGACGTGGCCCTTGAACATGAACGTGGGTGTCCCTCTGCTCCCTGTTTCCCCTCCACATTTTAAGTACTGCATTACGTGAAGCATACTGTGGTCTCCTAATTGGGCATCCTGGCATGTACCTTCCTGTCCTGTCTTTGCAGCTGCCTCCAGCTTATATAGAAAATAAAATGGTTCCTCTTAGCCACCTAAATAGAAGTTAGAGAAATCTAAGTGCTTACTTACTCCCCAGTGGGTTTTTTGTGTGGTGTGTGTCTAGGGTCACTTGGCTTAGGGTTCTCAGCTCAGTGTTATGATTTAGAGAGAGAAGAGAAACTTCTGGGTAGAGATGACAACAATATCAATTGCTCTGTGTTTCTGGGAAATGTCTAGCTGATATAAACTGTGAAAAAAAAATCTGCTGCGGAAAGCTATTTTAAATGAGAAAGTTTATGTAGCTGAGGGGAAACTCAAGTGTCCTTTTTCTGTCCGTGTTGGAATTACAAAGGTAGATGCATACAAATAATTTTTTTCCTTGAAACTTCTATCTAGTTATTTTCCATTTCTTTCTCTTTTTCTGGTTTGCAGATTATATAACAGCTCTCAAGAGGAAGCTGCTAACAAGCCCATCTGATATTCTGTGCCAGCTTTTTTAGTGGAGGCGTGCTGCATTAGACTGAGCTCCACCCTGTTTGTCGAGGTATATTATACGAGTAACACCATAAAATATGGTTCAATCAGAATGATAGCCTACTTAACCTCTTGGCACTCTTTTCATTAATTTCTTCTTGGATCAATTATTATGTTTTGTCTGTCACAGAGCTGGGCTGAAAACTCCTCTGGGCATGGAATGTGTCATTCATTTAAACAACATCAAGGCACACTGTTCATGTCTAATTATTACTTTAATGCAAGTGCTAAACTGTTTTCAGTCACATCTAACAAACATGTTTTCTGGGACTGGTTGCTGCCTGACCTCAAGTAAGGGCAAGTTAGGCTAAGCCTTGAAATGCTGCATCAAGCTGTCATCTCAAATAGGAGTGATCTCACTCATCCTCACGTGAACTATTATATAGATGAACTGATGGAAGCGGGATATATTAACTGCCCACCAGAAAGGACATTGCAGTATGCTGATTTATGATGAGTAAATTCTAGAGTAATCCTATTGATGATGCTTAAAAACATCTGTTCACAATGTTGCAGTAGCTAAGCTAGCAATATTGTGTAGTAGATGAAAGCCACCTGTTGATGAAGTCTTTTAAAATATATATAAAAATATTTCTGTTGGTACTGTTGCATCAGTTCTTTTTCAGGATATGCATTATGGCATGACACATTCATTTGGAAATGGTCAGAATATTTATTGGCTCAGTTCCAGCAGAACGTGAGCATGTGATCAATGCTCGCTCTTTCATTTGCTCAAAAAGCCAGTTTGATGCAATGTTTAGAAGTGAGTGCCATGCTAAGGTGACTTTAATGTCAGAGATAAAAAAAATCTAAGTAGAATTTTTTTTCAGGATAAGGTGCATGTAGAAAGCAAGGTCTAAGCTGTGTCCGTTTGAGAGATCAGTCTGAAAGATTAAAGGCAGAAAACACCACGATACCTAATGCCTTGGTAGCGGTAGGATTTACTGGCTTTTGATGTATTCCAAATAAATTACATTCTGAGGAATGAATTTTGGGACATCCACAATCCCTTCATAAAGCTGACGTGTTCCTATTTTAAACTGAGTCAGTCAGAGGACATGTCCACTTCACTGGACCTGATCTCATCATTACTCTGTATTAGCAGTTGACTAACATAATGACAACACTTACATAAAGATGCAGAACTGACTTAAAACTTCCTACAGGCATGATCCTAAGGCTTGAGAGTCTCGTTTGTTTCTATGTAACATCTGTTGGGAAAATTCATTATATGTGGAGGTAGATTTGTTTTGGCATGTGAGAGCAAACTTTCCTGGGTTTTCCTTTTTCTCTTCCTTCCTGCCTGTCTTTCCTGTTTCTTCACTGAGCCACCTTACAGTCATTGCTGATGCTCATCACTATCCTTTCTTCCTGCTGGTGATGGTGGGAGCAGCCAGCAGGGCTTGGCTTGACAAGTACCAAATGAAGCTTATATGTGCCAGAGACATCTGCCTGAGTTAGTGACAGCTTACCAGATATTGTACCATGATCTTTCAAAAGAGGACTAGTAAGTGTGAATGACTGCGAAACCAGTTGTCTTTTGCTGCTCGTAATGTAGAACTGTTAAGAGTTTTAAAATTTCAGCTTTACTTTTCAGTTTGAAGAAAGCTTTCTTTGTAAATTTCCTGGCCCAGAGTGCCCTTGCTTCATGCTCTTGCCACGGTACTCTGTTGGTTTGTCCCGGTTCGAAGGAATAAATCCTGTTTTAAATTTCCTTGGTTTCTTATAACAAAGGGCTCTGGAGGAAAGAAAATCTTTTAATCCTCCCAGCAATAACCTGACATGACCTTCTAAACACACTATTAACTCAAAAATATTAGCAATATTTTGTAGCTGTCTTAAGAAGAGCTTACAATAGAGATGGACCAAATAGTTAGAAGAATAATTATACTTGGATCTGGGGAAATTAGTATCCACCGCACAATTACATGTTTAAAAAGGGCTAAATGTTAAAAACTATTTAAAAAGCTGTGCAGTGGGGTATTGTTCAGTAGCACTGGCAGAGCACAGCCAGTTTTCTGCATGCTCTTTCTAGGCTTGTGATTTCCTGACTGCTCTAGCACAAATCACTTGCCTTTTCTATGTTCTTTAGTTACTCCAATCTGTTTTGCCTTTCCTTCATAAGTGTTAAGCTTTTAGATGTTCAGAGCCTTTTTTTTTTTTTAATACGCTCAATATGAGATATTTCTTAGAAAATTTGTGAGAGAGTTTTCTGCAAATCTGGTCTCTCTGCTGTGTCAGTGGGCTGCCAGCAATTACACACAGCTTAAATGTCAAATAGGTGTTTTGTAAAAATTGCATACTGTTGCATTAAAATAAGTAAATTAACCTATCTCATTTGAAAGGAAACTCATGGCACTAAATCATCACAAAGCTAGCAACTTAAAATTGGGTATCCAGCTCTCTACTCTGGGGGCAGAGAGAGATACCATAACATTGGACGCATAGGAGAGAAATTCAGAGAAAAGTCAGTAGGAAAAGCTAAAGAAAGGAAATTCAAGCTTTCTTTCTGTCACCCGAGTTAAGATACCTGAGAAAGCTGAGGTCATCTTCAGTGCCTAGCTGGCAGTGTGGGCTTTCCCCTCTCCTGAATGGGTTTGAGATTATCCTCTCCATCCTTTGTTTTCAGCCACAGCAGGTACAGCCATGTAACTCTACTCCTTGGAGACAACCTTACCTAACATGCTAAGAGGTCGTTTAGAGGAAAGTGTGGCAGGGGCACATCTCTGTCCCACTGACACTATCAAATTTGCAAGAAAGACCTCTGGGATCTTACCATCCTGATTATTCCCCCTTAGCCCCAGTAACTACCCAGTGCACGGGCTTCAAAGGTTGCTACTGCAGTGAGGAGATTGTGGTAACTGTCACATATGTCCCTGATACAGTCCTATTTCATTAAAATGATATTCCATTAGTTTTAATTTCTATGAACACCCTCAAGTGTTTCTTTGTTCAGTTCCAAGTGCTCCAGCCAGCCCTTTGCCCAAAAAGCTTTCTGCTTTTCTTTGAGGGCCATACTGCTGTCTTCACTAGCCTCTGTGGACCCATTTCTGGACTGTCTTCTTGTGCTCCTGCATGCTTTTTGCTTCTGACAAGAAGTAGTTGTTATAACAAGCAAAGTCCAACTCCCACGTCTGCCTTTGACTCTGGGGAAAATCCCTCAGGATGCATGGCCCAGCTCCTCCTCCAGCCTTGTCATGCTGATTCGTGATTTAGCCTGTAGCTTCTATTGTTATGTTTATTGTTAAACAAAAGGAGTATTTTCTTAATCCCTTGCTTAGGCTGAGTAGAAGATAGTTATGTCCACCAGCTTCCATGGGCTTTGTGGCTGCCCACTGATCAGAAGGCTTGCTTGTCGAGCACCACCTCCTCTCCAGCAAGGAAGTATGCAAGGAGCTTGGTGACCTGGCAAATTCAGTAATTTTCTCCAAGGCCATATGGATCTTATATTATCCATGGCTTCTAATGGGCTGCATATTCCTCACTGATTTAGTGGTTGACTTGTGATGGTTTTGGATGAGTCAAATCTCTGTAATAGTGACACTACGTCTATGTATGTGGTAAATGTGAAAGGAAACAGATGTCCAGAAAAAAAATCACTGAGTCTGATTTGGAATGGTGAACAGTATTATGATTAATCATAGCTGTACAGCTAATATGTAGTATCTCTAGGATAGGGTGGGGTGATAGGATGGAGTGAGAATTGCTTGTTTCACGCCTACATGACTTTTACCTTAATTTTTGGATTTCTTTTTAAAATTAGCTCAAAGTACTCTAGAGTTAAGTATAGAACTACTTATTTGGGGAATCATAGAATCATAGAATGGTTAGAGTTGGAAGGGACATTAGAGATTATCGAGTTTCAACCTCCCTGCCATGGCCAGGGACACCTCCACTAGAGCAGGTTGCTCAAAACTGGGAGTAATGGTACAATCACTACTACTGTGTTCTAAAACTTTTAGTACAGTCTCGCAACCTTAAATTTATTTCAACATTGATTTTTTTTCTAGCAAAAACAAACAGTAGCCACTGAGTAAGTGATATCTAGAAATGTGGAAAGAGAGTGTAGCAGTTGTTCCCCAATAGGTTTCTTCCAATACAATGTAAATTTATTTTGTGCTGTTCTTATATGGTGTCTCACATCAAAGCTGAAACATTTGCTGAATGCTAGATTAAGGACAGAATCCTAATTCAGATTTAATCAGACACTCTGAAGCACAGAGTTTCAAAATTCCTGAGATCAGAAGGCAAAGAATTTCGCAAATAAGTATCAGCCAAGTCTTATTCCTGTAAGACTGGAGGTTGAATAATGAAAAAGCAGTGGCAGAAAGTAATAGCTGAATAAGAAAAATGAAGGGTCTGACCCAATGAACTAGCTTTAAGGTCATGAATAAGATCTTACAAAATCAACACAAATTCATTACTGGAAGAAGCCAGAATAAAATATTCAATGCAGGACATGTGTGAGGAGTCAAATCTGGTCAAGTGGTGTATACGTGCAAAATTCTGAATAAACTGGAGTCTGCTAATCAAATTAACAGACATTGAAGAGAGAGTTCCCATAATGAAGCCTGTAATTTCCTGGAGAGACTTCTCTTGATATGCTAACCATGGTTTCGACAAATCCCGAAACAAAAGAATCACTTTTTTTGCAGAGTTCTGTGTGCCCTATAACAGGATTTTGAGAGATGCACATTCTGCTGTGCAGACATATTCTTTTGTTGACTTAACTGCTTTGGTGTCAGGATTAAGGAACTCTCATGCTCTGCAGAACCTTCTTAAATCGTGTCTTCTGGCTTAAATAAAGACTATAGAATGTTCTAAACGCAGTAACAAAGATCTTTCTCAGAAATACATAAGATGTAAGTTGGTAAATGGACACTGAGTGTAGGTGTTAGATATCTTTCATTTTTTTGTACTAGTTTTCTCAGAATAATATGAGAAGGCTTGGAACACTGATTTATTCCTGTTGGAAGATCATTCTGCAAATGACACCAAATTGCAGTAATTTAGAAATCTTGAGGTTCTTTCTATGTTTAGATTTGTACATTCAGCAAGCTTTTAGTGCAAATATATGAATCTTTGATAATTACTTTTATTCGTGAATAGAACTTTAACTGAGCTGAATACATGAATGTACCTTACAGTGTTCAGGCTTTGTGAGACATTTCTGCTAAATCGGCTTATGAATTTCCTTTTGATGAGCTTAATTGTTGACAGATTTTTCAAAAGCCAACAACAGCTTGCTCTTCTAGCTAGTGTTCACATGAACTGGATAGTCTTGTGAAGTCCTTTTTTCAATTTGCATAATATTTTGCTTCTACTGTAAGATGAAGTGAAATCCTTTGTACTGAACCTAACAATGTTAGACATTATAAAAGCATCAATACAAATAAAATTAAAAAAAAAAAGAGAAAATCACCCTCCCAGCTTATTCTTCAAGATCTCAGAATATGCAAAGCTAGAAAAAATAGGTAATATTGTTTTCCAAAGGCCTATTTAGAAAAAGGTCCTAAATAATGAGATGCGATCTCTTACTCAATGAAGATATTTTGCTGTTTTCTTCAACAGAGCTGTAACTAGGCTTTTTGTTTGAGAACCCTCAAGTCAGAATGCATTGCAAATGCTAATATATTAATTAAATCAACAAAACAAACGAGCCATTTTGTCCTTTCATGTGAAACAGACAAATTTCTCATCTTACCTATCCAGAACTTTTTGTTGTTGTTGGTAGTATTTTAGAATTTCTATCTTTGAATACTATTTCCTGGGAGTATAGGTTGTAAGAGAATGAAGCTGAGCAGTGGGATCTCTAGCCATAATGATGGTCGTGGATGTGTGAGTGAAGTGAAGCATGTAGAAACTTCAAAAATAACTGACCCTGTTTTCCTCCAAACATTTCTGAAGAATTCTGGTCCGTTAATAATGCCTTAAAAGTAATAAAGACTGGGATCTGCCGATTCTAGCCAAATGAGGCTATGTCCTACAGTCCTTGCTTTGTCTTACTGGAGTAAATTTCCCATTTGCTTATGACAGGATGGGGACTAAGGACTAAGTAAGGGTGGAACTATGGGAATTGGTTTGTCACCTCTCAGAATGCGTTTGCAAACTGCTGGAACCACAAATGAGCTCAGTGTTTAGCAAGATGGTGGATGCCAGCAGGAAGCTTGGAAGTGCCAATTTTAATTAAAAACTGCATTTTCAAATCAAGTTCCTAGTTAACAATGGGTGGGAAATTCTTCCCACCATGTAAGCTTTCTGAATGCTGTATTGACTGGCAAGATGGGTGCAGCTTCTTCTTCCACAAAAGTGCTGCTACCATCATCTTCCCCTTCACCTCCCCCCACCAGAAGAAAAAGACTACATTGTTTGTGGAATCTCTTTCTCATCCTGTTCATGCCCTGCATTTAGGCCAGAATTGACAGATTTTATTTTGTCCTCCCCATCCCCCTTTCTTTATTGTTAACAACAGAGTGAACACATGAGATTAACGTGGCTCTTGACATGGCTCAGTTGTTTGCCATTTGGAAACTACCGATTCTTCAGTTGTATAATTGTAAAAATAAATAAATAAAAGGTATCAAAAGATTTAGTCATTTTCTGTTTCCTCCAAAGATGGGGAGAACAGAGTAGTAGGGGAGAGATGGGGGAAGCCAACAAACAAAAACCAAATTAGTTTAAGAACCAGCATGTTCCCCTTACTTTAAGGAACACAGTAAACATTTCAAAAGTGCATGCCAGCTCATTATCTAACTCAGTCTTCATTGACTTCATGAAAAACAGCAGCAGTTAAGCAATGTTTGCCAAAAGCAAATTCGGGTACATGCATTGCTAAAAAAATGTGACATCCGCTCTGTACAGGTTCCTTAATCTGCCGCACAGGGGCAAATCAACATTTCGTCATTATCATTACTCTCTGTTGTTTAGCCCTTTCATTCCTCTTCTAGTCTGTTTTGATCATTGTTTATCCAAAACTGTGGTGTGACGTATGATTTGAATTGTCCAGAAATGAACCTCTCCAAGTGTTTAAAGATGTAGAGACAACTTCAGTAATATAATCTTGAATGTAATATCTGTTTGCAAGTATCTTTTTTACAAAGCTTATTGTTTGAAAAAATATTAAATGGATGTGGGCTATTTCTGAATTCCATCTTTACGTAAATTTTAAGACTTAGTTTGTCATTAATTTCATGTATTTTTGGATCAACATTCTTTTGTAGTTTATGAATAATAGAGGTATCTTTCTTTTTCAATCAGTTTGGTGTGGCATTTGCAATTGCATTATTGAAATTACACTGACAAATCATTTGGATATACTGTATAATCAAACATCATCATTTATTGTGATAACAAATTATATAGCATATTCCCTATCTATAAGTTATCCATTCTTTGGGAAACTCATACCTCTGTATATCCAAAATTTGTCCACAGGTTGAGAGTAACTCTTGAATAAAGAGAAACGCAAGCATCTGTTGAACAATTGTGTTATTAAATAGCTTAAAGAACACTTCCCTTTATAAACCATGCAGGCTTTTTCCCATAGTTCTCATGTTGTCTGGTGTGCACGTTTGAGTCCTGTGGGCATTGATTTCTCTCATCTTAAGTGTCTCCCTTTAAAATTAACAGGCCATTTCTGTAAGCTTTATTTCACTTTGGAATCTGCATACTCTTCTGCCATATGTTTAAAATTCAGAGTTAGTGCGCAGTTCTGAACATTAGTTATTCTATTCCACATAGAGTACATCATCATCTTACCTTTTATGAGTAAAGGGTCTTGGAAAAATCTTGTTTACTTGTTTTTTACATATACAATTTCGGATTTTGCCTTTTTTTTTTTTTTTAAACCCTTTGATTCAGAATTTCTTAATGAAATGGGGAATTCTGTTGGTAGAAAACAATGCCGCTTTCTTATGGTCTTTGAAACATTTATCTCATTTTCCTTCAGGGAAAAATAAAACAGCTGGTAAAATTAGGATTTCAAAATGGAAAAAATTTTGTTTAAATAAACATCCATTTAACATTTTATCAAAAGCTGGAAAATGCTGGTGAAATTTAAATCTCCTCATCTTCCCTGATTCTCCCCTTCTTCAAAGGTTCCCTTTGTTACTGTTGAAATTGTAAATCCTCATGAGAACCAGGTGACAGAATGCAGATTTGCAGATTTTCTTTTTCTCTCTCTTTTTTTTTTTTTTTAAGGTAGTTATGTCCAAACCAGAGTATATCAATATGTTCCAGTATTTATTTCAGGCTTTTCTTTGTTGTTAAGTAAAGATTGCTTCACTCCCATGGCGTGGTTACTTCAGTCAACGCAGTACAATCTGGAAAGGACATTGACATGGAAAATCAGTGTTACACTTTGAAAGCGTTTTTTTAAACAGCAGTAGAGAGGACATTGGCAATACATAACTTAAAATAACTGGACACTAACTATTAGCGTTGATCAGGGAAATGTCGGAGGAAGAGCATAAGGGGACCAATACACACTTGTACCAAAGGTCCCAACGCTTTGTTCCTGATAGCAGCCAGCAGAAGATGCTTATGGAGAAGTGTAAGAAGCAGGGCAAGAACAGAGTGATTCTTCCTGCTTGTATACTTTCCCAGCTTCTGACAGTCAGCAGTTTTGGGACTCCCTGTGCTGAAGTTGCATCTTAAGCATTGTTTTTATGAACCACTGAGTGCGGAAGCAACAATAGGAACAATGGATCACTGTTCAGCATCAGTGGCAACTGCACTTAGAAATAAGTAACAGTGCCACTTCAAAACGCTTGACATGGACAACAGAGACAGAAGAGCCAGGAAATTATGGCAGTACTAAAGCCACACCCATGGCCAGAGGCAACATCTCACAGCTCCTCCAAGCTGTGAACTCCTTGGGAGCTGAGAATCCCTACCATGCAGAGAGGTAGGAGCCAAACTCACCATTATATAATGCAGCAACTCCTGCCCCTGTGGGATCTTAATGGGACATGGTGTCTTGTTCTTCAACGTAGGGGTTCCTGCGTGTGTGTTCCTGCTGAGATTTTTGTTTGGTGAGAATTGGGCGACCTTGCCTCATACCAACACATGATGCTACCAGTCAGCTGATCTCTGGTGGTTAAGACTTCCACATTCTCTCAGAGTTAGTGCCTCTTTCTCTAGTTCCCATTTAAGCATCTGCCCCATGTAGGGTGTAAGCAATCCCGTGTTGTTTCATCTGGCAGCCCTCTTTGGGGGCTGTTAGCAGGGGTCCCCAATAAGTATCTTGACAACAGTCTTCCTGTATGATTCTTGACCTAATATGTGATCAGCTGTCTGTTTCTTTCCCCAGCAAAGCGTTTGGAAAATGACACAGCCTGAAGAAAATCGGAAATTCCAAATCTGGCTCCAGATTTCCTTGTGAACCAGTCTGCTCCTCCGCATCTCTAGAAAGGGACAGGTAGGCTGCTGCAAGAGTGCTCTGCTCAGCGTGTCCCACCATTAGCCAGTCTCTGGGCTCCGCAGCAGGCAGTGACTCCTGCCGAGTTCCTGCAAATTTTTTGCGTGCAACGCTGCTCCCTTGCAAAGCGGCAACATGCTGGGACATAAAATAGAAGGTCCTGTCCTGGTGTGAGCACTGCGCAGAACAGGAGGGTGGTTGTGACGGATAGGGTCTGAGCCGTGATGGCGTTGCAGGGAGTTCCTGCTGTGTTTTGCAGACAGCACGGGTATGTTTGTCGTTTACTTGGGCATGCAGAGTAATATGCCAACACAGGTCTCTGAACAGTTCCTCGCTGCATAAATAGCTCCATTCATCTCAGCAGACGGCTCTGAGTGTTACCCAGCTTCCAGACCATAGTCATCTGCTTCTGCAGCTCCTTTACTTAATTTTGCCTTCACGAAAACGTCGCTGAACCCCACAGAAATGTTGCTTGGGTGAGGACTGTGTTGAATAATCAAAAAATTTCAGGAGCTGAGACCAGATAGGAATGAAAATTGTAACAGTGTCCACAGTAATCACAACTGAAAGCAGTTTTTGCACTGTCAGCTGTCTTCCTTTTCCTGATGCTGTGATGTTGTGAGTGGCAGACCTTGCTTCTTTTCACAGTCCCATTCTTTTTATTGCATCCTTTATCTTTGTCTTTTGGAAAGAGCAAATAAAAACAAAGCTTTGCTTTACATTTTTGCTTGAAGGTAAACTGGAACATTCTAACAGACTAACTTTAAATGACTGTTTACTTTTGCAGTGGTCAGGGCTGGTACTCAGGGCTACAGCTACATGGCTAAACTCCCATGCGCCTTTTTAAGAATTTAGGGGCCGATGTTTGGGAAAGTGTGGGAACGATGGCATTGGTGCAAAGCAGTGGATACGCTGCCCGCTTTGCCTGAGAGAACTGCAACACTGAAAGCACAAAAGTGATGTAGGTCAGTCTTGGGGCAGTGGCAGAGCACAAGCCCTGAATTACGGTGATGTACACAGATATGTGAAGAGGGTTTTCCTTTCTCTCTTTCTTTTTTTTTTTTAATGGATAAACTTTCACTACCCGCTAAATTTAGCCTGTGAAACTCATTTCTGTGAAGCCAGAGTTGAACCACACCCTTCAAATGTGAAGAGCTGTTGCATTAATCTATTGTGCTGCCCAGAGGACTCAGTCAAATGAGGACAAGTTTGCAGGCAGGTGCAATTTCCTTTTAGAAAATTGATAGATAGGGCTTCTGTATTTTGTAATGTGTTGGTTTTAGTCCCTACAAAATACAGCTTGCATTCTGTTATAACTAGTAACAAATCACGCATCTGGAACAAAGAGGAATGTAGCCGAGCAATATATTACGTTTAACTGCAATCTGGTTCAGATCCCCTGGTTCCTTTCAATTTAAACTGTGCAACAAATGTACTCCCAGTCTTCATTTTTATCGCTTGTTGTAGCATTTAACAAAGGTCATCGTGACCCAGAGGAAGCTTAAGAGGAAAGTGTTGTGGTGGATCTTGGAAATGGAGTTTGACTGTGATGACGGTGGGCATGAAGCCAAGCCCAGCTCTCCTGCGTGTCTTTCCTTTGCACTCTTTATTTTTCTTTATGCTGGGCTGGATTCAGTCATGCAGCCACATCTATGGATGAGGCAGAAATCTGTAATAATTAGTACATCTCTCTTTACTGATGTTTTTTTTTTCAAAAGAATACTTTTAAATTGTTTACTTTTTCTGTGGTTGGATTGTTGAATTAATAACAAAAATGTAGCCACTTTTGAAAACAGTCTTCCAGTGAATGCCTGAACATTTAATTCTGTTCTCAGTAACCACTCTCTTGTCAAATCTGGTGACAAACTTTTTCTTAATTGGGATTAACCTGCTCAGGTCACTAGATTCAACGCCTTATTGCCCATTTTTTTCATTTTTCATTTTATCATTTTAGATTTTGCCTAATTAAGGATGGCTGATTAGACTGGTGTAAAACTCTCTGGGATGTGACATAAATGCTGGTATCAACTAGTATTCACTTAAGGACTTTATAGTGTTTCTGTTTTATTTAGTTAGTAGTTTTTTAACAGCTAAAACATTTCAAAGCCTGTAAAAACTAGTAAGATATGAATCAGTAGAACTCCATTAGATGTTCTGATGGTAACTTATTTCATCGTTCAAAAGTGCCAAAGCTATCCCGATTTCCAAAATTTTCAGATGGAAGCCCTTACTCTTGTTATTAAAATTTATTTCACAGACATTTGTGATATGCTTTATACCATCTTTTGCAACGATACAGAACCTGTTCGTAAGGCAGGAGTGTATGTATCTAGCCAGATTTGTAGCTGCTAGCGTTTCTAGGCACAAAACACTCAGGAGGTCCATTTCTAAAAAATTCTTGTAGCTTGGGTGTATCACACAGTTTAAAAAACTTTTTCCAAGCTTTTTTAAAGGGCAGTCCATGTCTTGCATGTTTTTCTCAAATGCGGAGGTTCTCCTGGCACCATGACAGACCTTGTTTATCAACTTGTTTGTGCTCAAATCTTACTAATTTCTGGATTACCATACTGTTGCATTGATTACCATTCCTCTTTCCCCTAGGCAAGAAATAACCTGTAGTGCCTGAGACGTATGTGTTCAAAAACACGACACACATTACTTATGTTGTGTCCAGTGAAAAATGTTCATATTTTTGAAATGCAACCAATTTTCTGCCTTTTCTGTGGCTGCAGTCAGAGCACTTTCTCGATTCTTCTGTTGCCGTAGTGAAGGGATTCTTGGGAGAGGGGTTGGCACTCTGATGTACTTAATACATTCAGTTTCTTCCCCTGTGTCTATCTGGTATAAATATTCTGTATTTCTGTGTTCCTTCATATTTGCAAATATATTTATGGATTACTGTTTTTTTTTTTTTTCCCCCCATGAGTTCTTCCATGCTGTAAATGATACCTGAGGCATGACATCTATGCAGTCTCAAAAGACAGAATCTAAAAAGTAAAACCTACAAGCTCAGGTGAGCTCAGCTGCTAATATGCAGAAATAAGCCAATAAACAAATAAATCATGATAAAATCATTTTACCATGATTTTATGAAGGTAGGAGATACTTTTTCAAAGAGAAGTCCTTTAGTGACTCAAAGTACATAATTTTTATTCTAAATTTAAATATCCTTATTTTGGGGTTATATACAATCACAAATATAAAGAATTGATTTTGTTTTACTTCTAACTGCATCATATACATATTATTACATAGGAAATACACTTACTGCTATTATTGACATTACCTTGTAATGATGTTTCAAATTGAAATGGTAGATATCCAGATCTTTGTGTGGTGATATTCCTACTGCTGCACTTAATTCTAATCATTATTGCATATTCAGTGCAGTGGGAGGCAAAAAGCCCTTTAAAAACATATTAATAATATTAAAACTTGTTACCAATGGTGTTCATAACAGCTACAGGACATATGTATCAAATTATACTAATATACTTTTCCAGTATTCTTCCCTTTCCTACCTCCCTCCTACCATTGTGATTTGTATTTGGCTACAAAAGCAGCTGTTTTCTCTAATCAAAATAAGAAAATGGAGTATTCATAGTTTCAGTATGCTGTGAATAATAAACAGTACATTTCCTGTAGTTCTGTGATTAGTTTGTGATAAAGTGTAGCTCTGATGTCTCCAGTTTAAAAAAAAAAAAAAAAAGTTGTATCTGGCCCTTTATTTACCAGAATCACACTGAGTAAAAGTTTAACTATTATGTCAAGGCCATCTTCTCAGCAACACAACAGACAAAGTTAAATGAATTAGAGAACAAAGTACAAATGTGTTTGCAACCAGCATTTCCGTAAGATAATTTACATTTCACTATGTACTTACAGAATGCCGCTGTGACACTTGGTTGATGTATACATGCTGAGTAGATAAGGGAGGGGGAATCATGGTGTAATATACTTCCCTCGTTGACTCATGTGCCCTTCTGCACACATTGTCTTCTATCCAAACCCAACTAATTTCTTCCCATTTTAAGTCTACTTACCCCTGTTTCAAGTAGTACATACAGTTGAAAGTGTTAGAATTCCACTTACTTATGAGTGTACTGCCTAGTGAGTTGGCCATTGTGATCATGGTGGTCAAGTTGGCCATCTCACCAAGTCATCTCTGGTGAGCTAGTAGAGTTGCTATGCAAAGAAGAGACTTTAAAGAGACAAAACCTGGCCCTGTTAAAGTCAATGATGGTTCTGCTGTTGATGGCTGCAGAATTTGTAAGAATCGTTTCAATATGTGCTAAGATCTGGTTTCTCAGACCATTATGTGCAAACAGTTCTCTTCTTCAGTAGCACTGTGACCCTCTGGACTTTGGGATGAGGGTGTTCACATAGGTGACAAGAGCAGCTAATTGAAAACTCCATTCTGGACCATAGAAATGGGCAAGTATTTCTGAGAACACAATTAAGAAGATGCATCATGCTATCTGGTGTATCTTATAATTTCTGATTAAGAATTTAAGAATTTCTCCCTAAACATGCCAGTTCTTTTAACTAATTGACATGTCACCACATTGGTTTAGAAGTAATACAGTCCCATTTTATTATCTTGCATGGTTCTGTGGAACAAAACCCTTTAAAATCTTGTAGGATGATCTAAATACTTTTTTCTTAGTTGCTGCTATTATTTTAAATGCCAGAACCATCACAAAAGAATTTTAATTTCATTAAGGAAATATATTTTTTAAAAGATTAAAGCTTTGCTTCTAATTGTTAAAGTGGTATTAAAACAAGGTGGAAATGTGTTTGTAGTTAACTCCCAGGGGACTTGGTGTCAAAAAAATGTTATTCTGTGTTTTCCATTTTAGGAAGGTGGCCTCTACCAGATGTAAACTTAGAAATGGCAATTGTCATTCACGTAAATGACTAGCAGGTTTATCTTGCCAGTCTCTGGGGCCGTCTTGAAATTTGGCAAGAGGCAAAGAGCAGGCCCATAAGAAAAAAGTAGTCCTCTTGGGAGCAGTAAAAATATGTTGGTATTGTTTAATTCTTTCATAACATACTAAATTAATTTATTTGTTTTTAAGCCTTTTAAAGTATAATGCCATCAGGGAATGTGTTTTTCATATAGTTCTTTTACAAATATATTAAAGTTTTTGCGAGAGCAGTCTATGAGTAAACACCATTGGTCATCCACATTGGGTGACTGGGAGACAGAAGGTTTGATTTTCGCTGCTTTACATTCTGTATAGTATTTGGCATCAGTGCAAAGTGATCGTATCTGTACATTTTGCAATCTTGTTGCACAATGTAGACAACTGTGGAACACGTGGGATTATAGAGTATCAGATTCCCATTGTTCATAAATTATTCCAAAGCACCCTGTCATAATATTTATCGTTTAGTAGATGCTTTTGACAATTTTTCGTGTTTGGCTAGTAATGTATACTTCAACTGTGTTTCTTCCAAACCACTCAAACCTCTGCATGATATGCTCTGGTCTAGGTCATTAATTCTGAGAGGTGAATGAAACTTGCTCTTCAGTTAACTCATTATTCAGTTGGTTTACCTGAGTAGGAGTACCTTATTACTTAAGTAAATTGAAATAAATGGAAGGGAAACATATTCTCTATTCAATATACAATGTATAACAAAGAATCTCTCATTTTGTGTTCCCCATTGTTCCATTGATCTTTCTCAAGGTAATAGCTTCAAAATGCCAACACTGCAAGAAAAAAATAAGTTTACATTTTCTGTTTATCTGAAGCGCTTTTCGATGTTTGAAGCTGTACATGCTAAAGAGGGACACCTTCCTCCCCTCCCCCTCTACCCCCCCTGATTTTTCCCAGATGATTTACCATCTTTGCCCATTACTGTAAGTAGCTTGTGCTCTCTACCATACATCCTGGCAGGTATTTTGAAGAGAGGAAAAAGAACAGAAGCCATTGAAAGCTTCTGGAACTGTCAGGTTTCAGCAGATACTATCTGACTGTCCATTTATAATCTGTAATACATTTCTGTGACTTTTCATACATATCTAGACATACAGAAAGCCAGGGTATCAATCATTTTATGACTACTGCAAAGATCAGAGCTAACCTATGGGTCAGAAACACTTCATTTATTTGGAAACATAGAAAGAGGTTGATGCTAGGACACAGCTTGGCAGGTTTCCCTTAGAATCAGTGGAGCTCTGCCAATTTATGCCATGCTTCTCATTTGCAAAACCCCCTTACTGAGTCCACTGACTATTCTTCTCAGCAGACTTCATCTTTTTGATTTGCCCTTGATATCGTCATGAAATAGTAGTAGCAATGGTGAGAATAATAGGAGTTATATTCTTTACAACAAAGGCAAAAGAGTCTTATAAATTAGCAGACTGAAATTAGAAGGACCCATTCCTTATGCGCTATTGAATTTAACTACTGATTTTTTTACCGACAAATAATATACCTGTTTTTCTCTACCAAAGCTGATAACAAAACATGTTAGTCTCCATCTAACAATTCATGGGTGATATCAGCCACAAGTCCACTATGCCCAAACTTGAACTTTTTAACTTCTCGTCTAAACATGTATAGCTCTTCAAGAACATGAACCTTAAATTCACTGTCTGTATTTTCCTGTTAGGAAAATCAATGACTAAAAGGGGAATTTGTTTTTCCAAACTGTGGAACAAAGAGTTTAATGTTGGAGAGTAAACCAGATTGCTTATATTTAAGAACCTTTAAAAATACTGTAACATACAAAAGAAAAACACCCTTTCCTGAGGACTTGCAAAGCCTTTGCATCTTTTCTGGTTTATAAGAGACTCAAAAACTTAAGCTCCTTTAATTTAAAGCTCCTTTTATTTATTTTCACTGAGTTTTTATTAGAGTAATAAAGTTTTTCATGGGCTTAAGAAGTAAACAAGTCTTAAAACAGCTAATTGTTTGTAAACTGCTATTCTGAGATTCCCACCTTGAGGTAGCTATGGAAAGCATGAGCAGTCCTTCCAATATAGAAGGAAACTAACACCCCTGCTGGTTATCAGTTTGTGATGTGGTGAACATCAGTTGAATTTGCCTGAATGCCTTCTGTGGTGGAAAGTGTTAGAATCCACTTTAAACTGTAAAGAGTCAAATACTTAGGAAAGAAACTCCAACAAACTGTAAAATACTTCATTAGTGTTGTCAAAAATTAGTTGCTATAAACCAGCAACAACTCAGATTTTCCCTTGTGGTATGTTGCTTGCAAGAAGAGTGCAGACTGTGTCACGCAAGTCTGAATCACAGGCAATCCACACAATGTGGTATGGAACCACATTGTCCCTATACTGGCCTTTGGGAAGAATGGATGTCTTAGAGTTCCATAGTCCAAAGAGATTGCAGACAATGACTCCAGGTAGGTCTCATGACTGAAGCAGATATATTTTGAAAGCCTTATTTTCTAAGTCTGTCTCCCCTCTTACCTCCTTTGGATCCAGTGAGATGATCAGAAAATAAAAGGGAGTAGTTCCTTCAACCTTGGGGATGTTGGGCATATAAAACTAGATTTTCTAGCAGTGTGCAAGAAGGAAAATGTCAGAGGGAAACATCTTGCTCTCACTTTCCTCCCCTTGCCAAACCCCACTACCAAACCCAAGAAATACTGTACACAGGCCAGGGACAAACTCACTGTTTATTTCAAGCTACTGTTAAGAAGCTGTTATTTATTTAAAACATCAAACAAGTTTACAAAATCATAAGCATAAAAATCAGCAAAGGATATGCTCTTTCCCGCCACCATAACATAAACCACAGTATGACAAATTAGGAGGGGCCTGCAGCATTCAGAAAAACCCAAATCTTTGCTCTTTCTTCACAGAGGTTTTTAAGAATAAAACTCATAAATATTGAAACTGCCCAGGATAGTAGATAAAGGAGCTCACAGTGTCATGATCAGAATGTGGTTTTCTCTTAACTGCCCTCGTAGTAAAGGTTTTCAAGTTGGATCCAGGGAAGACCTGTGCATGCAGAAATGTCTTTGGTTTTACTCGGTAACAGCCAATAGTGGATAAAATACTTCTAATATGACAATGATAATTTACACATTTCCCTTCATCATAGATGCCATGTGCCTGTTGTACTAGCCTGACTGCAGGTGAAATGAAAGGAAGAAGGGACCAAGGCTCTTATTTTTTGCTCTCAGCCTGTTTGTCTTGTGCATTTTTATGCATTTTGTGTAGAATTCCTTCTTGGCAATGATGCAGCAGCAGTAACGTGGGGAAATGGCAGAGTGCGTGACTGGACAGGTCTGTGGCCATTCTGTCTATGTATTGTAGAAGAATCTCTGCAGGTAAGACCACCATCAATACTTAAGTCTGGAGTGTGTGTTGGCATGGTGCCCAAGAAGGGTCTGTTACTTAGCATGTCCAAGAGGCCAGCCTTGCAGTGTCTCTGGCTTCTGTGTGGCACCCTACAAAATACCCTCATAGACGTCTCCCTTATTTCACAGTCCATATCACCACAAGGTGTTGGGGTCCTCCTAAGAAGCCCCTTCTGTCTAAGTTGTCTGCTTTTTGTGGGCTCCCTGAGATAGACAGGGCTAAACACTTGAGCCCTGCTTGTTCCAGGCATAACAGCCCTGGAAACATGACTGCTTTGCTACTGGGGAAAGCGTGCCCTGCCCAAAGGCTGAGTTTGACTACTGACTTTATCTCCATTCTGGGTATAGCTGCTGTCTTAGTCTATAGGATAGAAAAGAAACTGGTGGAGGAGTTAAGGTCCTACAAGACTTGGGTATCAGGTTGGGAAAAGAGGTGAAATCTCTTTCTCACATTAGCAGTCCTGCCGGGTAGAGCCTTTAGATGTTGATGATGAAGAAGGGAAAATGTCATTTGGTTTGAATAGGCAGTTTCTCTGCATGCCCTTTGGTGTTAGTTTCCCTTGTTTAGTGTGTGGGTATCATACATGACAATGGGAAAGAGAGAAATACTTTAGAAAAACAAACAAACAACTCCTCCCTCTCTAAAATAAAAAAAAAAAGGGAAAGAAAAAAAAAGAAAAAGCAGTAAGAGGCTGTGGTTGTAAAACCACAAAAATTGGCAATGAGGCTCCAAGGCAAGTGTAAGCCTTGAAATTTCTTTTAGCTCTTAAAAAAAATAGTCCAAACCAAAAAAACCCCAAAGCACAACAACTCTCTTTCCATGGATTCCAGCTTAATGATGCTCCCCCCTGCTTTTTTTTTTTTTTTAGGAAGATTTGGAAGATTTTTTTTTTTAAGCTTTGGCATACGTCTTCTTTGCTGCTTTATGTTCTATAAAGAACTTTTAATGATTTTTTTTCCTATTTGATTTTTGCTTAGAAATTTAAGAAATGCCAAGTCTGCTCTGTTACGGTTTTCCCAGTGATTTCCTGGATATCTCAGAGGTTAGGTATTGATTTCTTTCTCAACAGAACAGCAGGAGTGAAAATGTTGATTCTTTAACAAAGAAAATGTTAATCAAAGCCTGTGTTAGTTGCTGAAAATAAAGAGTAATTTAAAACAAAAAAAGAAACAAAGACTTTAGAATAGTCTCATTTTGCAGTTTCTTTTCCCCAGTTGTTTAGTTTTCACCCTCTTGCCTTTTGTAATATCATGTGGTCAATCATGAGAGTCATTGACAGCAGACTCTCTAATAGAAAGGGAGAAAGGGGAAAGAAAAATCTACACGGAGGGCTGATATTTAGAGGGGAGCTGTTCTTTGCGCTTCCAGCTCTGCATGTAACACACCCTATGACCCTTTTGTACTTCAGTTCCTCGTTAGGTAAAGTATGGATGAGAACAGTATTGTTGAACTGCATTGAGATACAATCACGTAAATTTCTTCTCAAATTGTTCTTCCTGTGTGTTAGAGAAGTGGCATTTGATGCTGTTTGTGTGTGAGGGTGACACAGCCCTATTAGCCTTTGTTGGCACCTGAAGTACACAGAGTAAAAAGTGGAAAAAAAAAAAAAAAAAAAGATATTAAAGGGGAAAAGCAAATCTGATAATTTAAAATTGTGTCCATTAGGTAATCTGGTTTGATTTTAGTGATACAAATAAAAAACAATTCTAGACACCAGTATCTTGTCCCTTTAAAGCATCTCCTTTTCACAGGTTACCAAAGGGGTGGAAAATAAAAAAGATGTTTTCGGTTGCATCTCTGAGGAAGAGGGTATCAATGATCAGTTTTGGAAATCTTGGCCAGTAATGAGTTGTGGATGAGAGTGGGCATGGTAGAGGGGTAATGCAGGGCAAAGTGCTTTTTTGACTCTTGACAATGCTGCTTTTTCAGTATGAGCTGATTAGAGTCTGTAAACACTGAATGGGGCAGCAGTCATCACTGGAGGCCAAACAACAAAAAGATCCCCCGTAAAATGTGGTGATTCAGCTGTAGGTATGCTCTCTAATGGCATGGGTCTTTAGTACATGTGTCTCAAAGAGCCGAGTTTAATTATCAATTATTTAATAATTATTAATTGCTGTGTAACTGCCATGTAATTAATGCCTCAGGACTGCAAAACTCACTGTATTATGTCGGAGACCAAAGGTTGATCATAAGCACTGCAGACATTAAGGTAAATGCTGCTGTATGGTTCCATGATCTTTATTAAGATTAAAGAAGTTGCAATTTGCATTCCAAATTGAAGCACAGCAAGTCCATTAGTCCAAATTCCTTCCTTTCTCCTCTCCGTCCATGTCTCATTGGTGAGACATGCTTAACCTTGAACTTTTGCCACGGTTGAGATGAATATGGTTGGGTTTTGTTGACCGTTTCTTTGGTCAAGAAAGAAAGGATGCTTTGTTAATTTCAAGAGATAAAACCAAACATGTTGAAGCAGCATATTTTGAAATAAAATAGTTGGTGTCTGAGCAGTGTCAGAAGACATGTTAGCACTTTTTTAAATTAAAGAGTTTGATGATACATCAGTGTGGGAAAGGGCAAAGCTGGCAGGTTTGTGAACTCATGATGAACTTAATCTATTAGGGGTGTTTTCCTGCTGAGAAATTCAATCATTTCACAAAGCACTGGAGTGGCAGCTGTTTATTTATTTCTAAAAGCCACTGCAAGGGGTTCCATCCAGCCTGTTGGTGGAAATACTTGAGCAGAAAGAATGAGAAAGATTCAGTCCCCTTCATCTAATGGGATGAAATACTACATCTTCTATTGACTGAGTTATACCTAGAGTCTAGGCTGTAAATTAGTCTTGGGTTATGTGGCAGAGCATTCTTCATCTTACTCTATGAAGCTTTACTAATGTGTATGCAGTAGTGAGTACTCTGACTATTCACTTTGTCAGAGGAAGAGCATGCAAATGAGGAAAAAAGACTCCTTGGACTCTCAGATCGCACCAAGAGACCCGTGTTTCTTCTTTCTGCTCCCAGGATGTATTGTCCATTTTGCATGAAATTGCTGCTTGATATTGTACAGAAAAAGTCCTGGTAGAAGGGGAAAAAGGGATGACTCCTTACTTCCAAGAAAGCTACCTACTGATCTTGCTGTGCTTCAGTTTTTGATGTCTGTTTTGGGCCCAGAGCTTTTTGACGGTGCTTGAGGCATTGAGCATACTTGTAAGTAGGAAACTTTTTTGGAAATGTGAGTTTGAGCTCCCTTGAGCTAAGGGAAGAAATGAGATCCTTTACTGCCAGGGCAACCACTGGGTGATTATATGAAGACAGGAATCCACCTACTTTCCCAACCTGTTTTTAATAGAAAAGCATGAAGCATGCTTATTTTTTTTGCAGAGGCAGATATGGAACATGAGTAGAAGCTTCTGGGCTCCAGATACACTGTAAATCAAGCTGCCTCCCTGAGTGAGCAGGTTTTAAGGCATACTCTTCTTAACATTTGCCCGTGGTTGCCTTCTGAATATGTTGCCATCAGGTGCTTGCATGGTGTGTTGCCTGCTTAGATTAAATTCTGAGGCACTAACCTATCCTGTGAATTGAATAGAAAGCTTGGCACTTCATTCCCTTTTTGAATTTTCCTGTGAGATCTAAGGTACTGAAAGATGGATGTTGTAGTGCCTAGTACTGATTATCTAAATCTCTTACTGGATCTTGTCCAATTTAGCTACAACGTAAATTAACATACTTTACTCGTGAAGCATGGCTGATAATTTTAATGCATTCTTTTATGCACATTTTAAAAAAGAAAAAGGTCTTAATAATTGATATGTTAGCAAGAGGCTCATTCTGTATAAGATTCCTGAAGGATTACGCTGCAGAAGAAGCAAGAGAACCCCATTAAACTGTCAAAATGTTCATATCATGAAATATTACCACGCAAAAATCTAAAAGCAAAAACTCAAAGGAGAATGAACAAAGCGCAACTGTTACTGGCATTCTTCCTGGGATATTTTTTTCTTGCCTTCCTCATAAAAACAATTATGAAAGAAGGACAAGTAGCTTACCAGATTCACTGGTACGCTCTGGGAAATCTTTATGGTTAGCATTTAAGTCTCAAGAGCATGCAAGTGAATCCTCGTCGTATACACATGCATGCTGTATGAATTGCTGTCTGGAGATCTGTTTTCTCTTGCCTTGCACCTCATATTTCCCTTCCTACCACTAGAAAAAGCATGTAAATATCAGAATATTAGCGATTTATGTACCAATGTAAATGACTGCACAGAAGGAACTGGGTAATTTTACAGTTGTGATACCCCTAGTGGAAATAATTATCTCCAGTTTAAACACTATAAATCATGGTTTTAAGAAGTGCATGTTAAAGTAGACTTGCCTGTTTAGCAGCAGGTCTGCTTTCTTTCAGGAGTCAGTATCTGAATTGTAGGTTATCCTGCTACTGCTTCTCTTCATTGGTCCTGTATTACTTCTTCCCAGCTTGCCTCCTGCTGAAATAATTGTGGTGCTAATAACAATGTGTGGGGAAATGACCAGATGTGCTAGTTTTCTTAGACAATTATTCCATTTTTTCCAATTTTCCAGACATTTTTTCATTTTTTTATTAACTCACCGGTGCCAGGAATTGGATTTTTCCAGTACATAAATCCTAATTAGTGAGCCAGAGGATTGAGCGCTCCATTTTACTCCTGATGTGTCATTTCCCCTCTGTTCTTGCTTAATTGGCATATTGAAAAGCCAGTCCTTGTGTTTTTAAGGGTGAAAAAAGAAATACAGGAGTGTTTTGGGACAGAAATGGAAATCTGGTAAAGGGAAGAAAAATGAGAAGAAGGTGTCGTCGGAATCAGGGCCATCTGGTCATTCTGGGATTGCAGGACATGGAGGCCTGCAGAGTGGCTGAGCTGCTTAATCTTCAGCTATCTCTTCCTGGCACTAGGTGTGACTGAACCCCATCCTTCCATGCCTGTGTTGCTGTCATGCTTGCCATGGACACTGTGTGAGTTTAAATGACTCTGGCCCTGAGAAGCATCTACAGATTGAGTCCATAGAGGAATGGCATCATTCTGTGCACTGCTGATGTGAATTGCTCTTACAGGCTTTCCTACAGCCTCGGTTTCTGCTTATCAAGGATCAGAAACAGAAGGGAGAAGGAGGAGGAGGCAGAGGCTTGTGAGGCCATCCTCAGATTTTGAGTTTAAGGACTCTTTCAGCCCAAGTATGTGCTTAGGGATGCACTTGGGTTGGTGGAGGGTTGTCAGGGCAGGAGGAGTGGTTGTGAGTCCCAGAGAGGATGAAGTACTACATTGTGTCTGAGAGACGTGAGACTGAATGGGCTAACTGTGGGAATTTCAATGGGAATTGGATCAAAAGGTGTTTCTCTGGATAGATAGAATTAGAAGGTTTGTGAGGTTCTGAGATTCACCCGGGTGGCAGAAGTAATGTAATCAATTTATGAGTGAGGTTAAAGAGGTTGTGGGTTCCTGTCGGCATTGGTATGTTGCAGTTTGGGGCCAAAAAGGTCCATCAAAAGGTCAGATGATGAAGTGGGGGTTCTTGGTACCTTGTACTGGACAATTTGCATTCTGGGAGGCACAAGGGAAGTGAGAGTAGAAGATGATGCCCTTTTTCAGCTTCTACCAGTGTGATGTGGGGGACAGAGGGAAGGGAAACAAGACAGCTGCCAGCTGGTAAGAAGGGAAATAAATAGCAAGACTTTCCGTCAGCTAGGAAGGGGTAACTCAGTTCAGATCTTACCCCATCTCCATAAAGGCCTGTCCAAAATTTGAATCTTTTGAGGTTCAGAAAAGGATGATTAATTCCCTTTTTTTTTTTTTTTTTTTTTGTGCTAATGCATTAATTGTTTCCAGGCAGACTGGGAACAACAGAGCCAAGACATTGCAAGGAAGGCTGCAGTCCAGGTAATTTGAGGGCTGTCAGGAGGCTGAGAAGCACCAGAGAATTCATGATAAAACCTGGAGTCTTTCATTCTCCAAAATGTTTTGTAGGTCCAGGAGGTCTGAACAGTGCGGTGTTTTGGGGTGCTCAAAGAGAAAGAAAGACAAGAAGGGAAATGTCAGAGTACTTAGGACTTATTCCAGCACTGCTGTGCTGCCTTTAAAGGGAACCTCAGGAATTTTTTGCCTGATCTGGAGGACCATATTTCTGGCTCCTGAGATTGTCCTCCCAGCTGGGCAAGATCAGCCCTTAGCAGTGCACACTAGCATTCCTTGACCCGAGACATGAGCATTACCTTTTCTTGTGACTCAGTTGAGTGTGAGCATTCTTGGCTGCATGCGAGTGGCCCTCTTTGTTATCCAAAGCTTCAGCCTGCAATCTCTTCACTGCCCGCTTGGGTTCTTGCTGGTTTAAAACCTGTCATTGCAGAATTCATGTTTACCAGGTGCTCTCCCCTTTCAGGTGTCTGATTTGGCGTGTTCTCCCAGTATGATTACTGGGAGAAAAACAGCGTAACAACAGTCTTCATGGGGTTGCATCGCCAAGTCCTACCCTGCCAGTCAGCAACAGCACAGTATCACCAAACCACAAGAGCTTTTATACAAGGCTTTTATTTAAAGGAAGTAAAAAAATGTTGGCTTTAGTCATATTAATGTCGCCTTTTTATTAGCTTTTAGGGAATGAGCAACAGCTCAGTGAGTTGTGTTTGTAACAAATACAGGTTATGAAATAAGTGTATTTCATTATTTGCTCATTTTGCAATGAAAGGCTCTCCAAATCTGCCTCCTAAATGGTTTAACTCAACATTAGAATTGATGCTGCCAAATACCGACTGATTCAATAGACGATGAGTTTCAAATTCCTCTTTTACATGAGGAATGTGATATAGAACAATGACCTCAATTTTCAGCTGTGTCCTCAGATTCACCTCTTTTTTTGGCTGTCTCTTTTTCTGTTTCAGTATCTTATCATAATTTTTCAAGTCCGGAGGGTCTTATAAGGGCACTACTGTTTAATAATTAGACACTATAGCTCTGATGGCTCTTCTGGTGACATCTTTTACAACTAACGAGTATTTAATAGAATGTAATTAGGAGCTCTGATCCTTAGACCTTGACCTCTCTAGACCTTGTATACAACTAAGAGCCCTTAACACTCATTAGGAGTTATCTGCACCCCACTTTACAAAGCTATGTGAGGAAACTGTTTAGATTTAGCCTCAAGCCACCTGCTTCGTAATCTGTTGCTGTGCACTTAGTTGATCCTGCTGTCCTTATAGTAACTGGAAAGCTACCAATGATTTCATTTTAAAGCAAATATTCTAATTCAGGAAGCACAGAATGGAAGGCTGGTTGCTATATTTGTCAGCATGTGACCTTCAGAAAGCCTGTAATTAGGAAAGATTACTTCAGTGCTATGGGGAAACTGATCACATCATTGTAAAATGGAAGAAAAACGTGTAAAGAAAGTTAGGGAAATCAGCTAAAATGTGTTTTGATAAGTATATTCAGCTGGGGTATATTTAATAGTGCATTTTTACAGATAATATATTTGTCTTGTTCTTATTTCTGAAAGTCTCTTATATCTTTAAAGTAAATTAACACTTTTTGCTATTTTTTAAAAAAAAAAGAAATAAAAAAATCTACATATACATTTCTGAAGAATAGCCTATTGGGCATGTCACCAAGAAACACAGGGAACAGGTTTCCTTCTTCTTCATTAATTATTGAATGTATCTGTGCCTATATTGTCAAATAATGTTAAATATCCTTTTAAGTAGTCCATAGACCTATTCCCTCACTTTTACTTTTTCCCATTTGACTTTCATCCTAATGTCATAGACTATTTGTTGTCTGAGTTTTTAACTCAGACTTCTGCATCCATGACTGTTGCACAGGTCTAAGGGTAAAGAGAAATGTGGTGAGTCATTTAACAAAAAACAAGGAAAAGATAAAGTCTTAAGATTTCTTTGATAAAGTTTCAGTGGCTTAGGAAAGAGATACAAATACATTCTTAATATATTTGATCTTAATCCCTTCTGGAAACTCTTATATGGTATCAAATGCATCCATGTATAGAAGACAGATTTTATTTAAGAAAGTGTCCAAATGATCTTGTTAATTATAATACAACATTTCAATTATTTGTCTTTTGAAAAGTGTTCTGCTTTGAGATGTTAGTTGCAAATGGAGGAAATGAAGTGTTGATGTAGTAAGGAATAATTTACTATGTCTGGAGAGTTCTAAAGCAAAACATCTGGATCAATTTGTTTACAAAGTCCCTGTAGATAAAAAGCACTATCTCTCCAAGGAATCAGTTTCTGCCCTTTCTGAGGAATCATTAAAAAAAAAAAAAAAAAAAAAGGAAAGTTGGCTATCATCATACACAGAAACCTCCTGGGAATTTGTTTATTAAGGAATCCAAAGAAAGTTTGAAATCCTGTTTCATAGGAGATCAGCTAGTTGCTGAAAATGTGGCGTGATTTTGTGATCTTAATTTCGCCTGGCCTGCCCTGTTTATCTGCTTCCCCCACAGCCCTCATCTAAAAAAATAATACATTTTAGAAATTGAGAGTAAACAGCATGTTAGAGATATGCTAGAGATGAATGTGGAATGGAGATAAAACCTTTCGTTTCGCATGGTCATGAACATCCTATGATAACTGAAGCATTTCATAATGTAAGAAATAAACCTTTCTTTTCATTTTGAAGATCTAGCTCTTGGTGCTATTGAATTATGTGGGAGGTGGTCCCCAACTCAGAGAAAGACACTTATAGGCTGAACCTGTGCTTGAAATGTTCTTTAGCAAAAGAGCTAAGCAAGAGCTTTTCTGTATTCAGGTGCTGCAATCTGGAAGAGCACAGAACGCCATTTGCTGTTATCGTACCTGCTCTTGAAAGGTATTTTGAGTTCCTCTTTTAACAAATGGAGCCACAGACATTACTATAATCACAGTGAACTTTGCCATGACTTTATCACTAGGTTAAATTACAATGGTATTTTTATTTAGAATGCTAGATTCTAAATAGTGTCTCCTGATGGGACTGTAGGTGTTCTGAGAGTATAGGGTGTCTTTGAAAGACTTCTGTTATAGTTAGTACAAGCAACAGTTTAGCTATGTTAGCAGTTAGTTATGGCCATGGTTCCCGAGGTCTGTATCTGAACGTTGTATATTTTCAAGAGCTGCTTCAAGCACTTCCCTAATTTGCAGTATTTTTTCAGATGTTTTCTGCATTTTTGAATCATAGAATTGAATCATAGAATTGTCTAGGTTGGAACAAATAAAGAGTTAATGTATATTTTCCTCTAAGAGGACAATTTTTACAGATCTTGCATGTGACCTTAATTTTTTCTGTTCCAAGCTTACCTTTTATGCATCCTTTTCATATAGAATACAGTTGCAAAATACTAACATTGGAATTTAATTTTTTGGCTAGAGATTTGACATAGAGGTTGCACATTTGATGCCTCTGTTGCTTTCTTGAAAAGATCAGAAACATGGGCCGATATTGTCTATATATCTATCCTTTTTCAACTCCAAGGTGCATGTGTCTCCCGGTAGTAGATTTTTTTCTGCTATTTAGAGAAGTGAAGTCTCCATCCTTCCTGTGGGACATTATCCTTGGAGCTTCAAGTGAATTAAACACTTGCAGAAGAAGAATGGCTCTGGGACAGAACATGCATCTAATTCCATCCTAAGTTTGGTCATGAATCTGAAGGTTGTGGTTCAGACAAACTTCAGAGCCATATAAATTCAATTGCAACTCAGCATCGGCATCCACAAAGCCCAGCTGAGAGTCCTGTTGTTGTTGACAGTCTACTGAACTCATAAAGAATCTAGGCTCAACACAAACAAACAGGATCATTATATAAATCAAAAGAAGATGAAAGTAGAGCCCACATCTTTCAGCTTGAGTACTAAAAGTCTGCCAGGAGGAATAAAAGATACTTCCTCTAAGGGTGATGAGTTGCAATTTCCTTTTGAGTTCTCTTATATTATATAGTAAAGAGAAGGGGAGAATGGTCTGATTAAACCATATGGGTATGGATTCCTTCTCATTTCAACATGCAGGTTTATTTAAAATTAACATGCAGTTTTAAATATTTTTGGTTCATTTTATGACTGATACACCAGCCCTGTGAAATGATACTGGTTATCTCCATCCTGGAGTTCTGAAAGGTGAAAAGAGAGTATTTGTCTTTCCCAAGGGAGCACAACAAAGCCATTATACTTGCCTGGATTAGATGTCCTGCTGTTCTTAGATCATACAGTATTTATTTAATCCTGTGTTCTTTTGCGGAGGGAGTGTGTTTTCACGCAGATGCTGAGTAATCTCCCAGTAGCGTAGGGGACATCACAAAGATTTGGAGTTTTATGCAGCGTTTCTGTTTCTTGGTGTGGATGTGTGAGGTGTGTGCATAATAAATGGTTAATGACGTGTATTTATACATTTGTTGATAACAATTAAGCAATAGATCTTATGATCTGTAGCAGTAGGGCCTCAGAAGTCACTACAAATATATTTTGAAGTGATTTAATCACACAACCCAATGTTTTAGGTTTACTTAGCAGATGTGTTTTCTTTCATAGTACATTTAAAACCAGAAAAGCAATTTAATACTTTCTTTATTTTGTTGATTAGTGAAATATTCTCACAGTTTTCTGGTAATTGCTGGAGAAATTAATGGAGTATTTGGAAAAGGTTCTACGTTAAGTAAGAATTTAGAGTGAGATCCAAAAAAGCACTTAGATCCCTAAAGAAAAACTTAGGCAGAATCTAGGTACCTAAATCCAAGGGAGTGATTCGAAGGCCCTGTGTGGAGACACAGAGACTCAGCACTACTGAGGCTGCTTATATTGCTGAGAACCCAACGTTCTGCTAACGCATGTGCTCCGCAGTGCTGTTGTCTTTGTGGAGCTGAACACTGAGCTATCTCTTCCCTTTCTAAGATAACGTGATAGCCATAAACTAATTGTCCTACTACCTGCATCCCTTTTTAGAATTTAAATCTAGTTGCTACCCATCAGCTTGTCACCCATGTACTGGTAGTATGGAATTCATAAAACACAGTCTTAATTTTCATTCAAAATGGAGGCCTCTCATTTGTTGCTGTAATATAATAGGACTTCCAACTTCATTTATTATTGATTAGAGATATGTACTCTATATTTGCAACAATGTAACCACGTTGTCTATCCATACCAGAATTGAATAATTCAGGCAGTAAGAAGCAGTTGTAAGAGATTTTTCAGAATGCTGCCTGTCCCTGAATTTGTCTTGATCCTGTTGATTATGTTCAGGTGTTTTTATTGGAACTGGGTGAATTACTCTTTTATTAATGGTAACTTAAATAATATCAGGCTGGAACTAATCTGTCTTAATGGAGGATCCTGCTAGATTTGCTGATTTCAACATTGGCAAAAAACTTAAAAATGCACTACTTCTTACTTTCATTTCCATCTTCTGTTTTTCTGTTTTAACTTCCAAGTCTCTGCAAAGAGGCCTCATCTTTTTATGGCTTTTATGCTGTAGCCATCATATGGTTGAAAGGAAATGTAGTTTTGATGAAGTATTTTTCTTCACCAGCCAGATGAAGGAACAAATTAATGCCCTGATCAAGGCTTGGGGGTCTCCTATCAACACATTTGCAATAAGGTTTATATTTACCTTTCAGTATTCTATTGGTTTAAAAAGAAAAAGAAAAGGCAATGAATCCCTTCTCTTTGGCCACATCTTCTGGCTTTTAAAATGTAATGAAATGACCTTCTATACTTCCAATCCATTCTTGGAGGTGTGGTGGTATGAAACAAAGTCCACATCCACATCAAGTGTATGTGTACCAATGCAGGCAGCCTAAGGAATAAACAGGAGGAATTGGAGCTCTGTGCCCAGTCAGAAGGTTATGATAGGAATAACTGAATGACGGTGGGACAGCTCAGGTGACTGGAGAATCGTGATGGATGGCTATAGGCTCTTTCATAAAGACAGGCAGGCAAGAAGAGGAAGAAGAGTTGCGGTCTATGTTAAGAAGAACCTTGAATGTATATAAGTCAATTTCAGTGAGTGTGGAAGCCCTATCAAATGCCAAGAGCAGAGGGGTCATCTCCAAGGCTCATCTTACAGTAGGCACCTGCTGCTGACTTCCAAACCAAGATGATGAGGCCAATGAAGCAATGTTTGGGTCACATAAACAAAATTTGGGTCAACAGAACCTGGTTCTTATGGGTGATTTCAACTTCCCAGACATCTATTGGAATAATACTACAGCAACTCGCATGTCATCCAAATTTCTGGAATGCAGAGATGACTGGTTCCTCATACAAATGTTAGATGTGCCAATGAGGAATGAGGCACTGCTCGACTTGCTACTCACAAACCAAGAAAGCCTGCTTTGTAATATCTTGGTTAGTGATAGCCTTAGCTGTAGAAATCACAATATCGTGGAGTTTGGGATCCTGCTGAACATGCTGAAGTTTAGTACTAAGACAAAGGTTTTTAGAAGAGTAAACTTGGGCCATTGGAATAATCTCCCCCAGGAAGTGGTTAGATCCCCATCATTGGACAATTTTAAGATTCAGCTGGATGGTGTGCTGGGCCATCTTGTCTAGGCTATGCTTTTGTCAAGAAAGGTTAGACCAGAAGGAATCCTTCAGGTCGATTCCAACCTGGTATTCTGTGATTCTATGATCCTTGAATATGTAGTGCTCCCACCTCCTGATCTGCAGGAAAAAAAAAAAAAAAGGGATTAAATGCAATCCACTGTGTTTAGCATGGATAATCTTGCAGGAATGGGTCAAGTAGTTCTGTAGTTTATCAGGTCTTGCAAGTATAAATTGGGAGATACAAATTGTCATCAGACTTTAACTGATTTTTAGAACCAGACGTTTACTAATGTGTCTTGGGTAATGAAGTGCCCACTGAGTCTGCTCTGCAGTAGTATGGGCAGCCTCAGCTTATTGTATTTTCGCTGTTCTCAATACTGGTATTTTATAGAAACTGAAAATGGCACAAAGGTTAAAAGGTAACACCTTGGAGTTTCAAGCCTATATGCATTTTTTATGTACGTTGGAAATAATTTTTTGCAAGCATTATTTATGCGATCTGTGAGTTTACTGAGCTTTTAGTTAGTACAAAACCAAAAAAAAGCAAAAAAAGGAAAGAGACAGGGTAGTACTGATACAACACTTGGTTACGACAACTGTCTGTAGCCATGAAGAAGTGAGAACTGCTGCTGTATGGCAAAGAAATGTATTGTGGCTGGTCCCTCGGCTCAGAGGGGAGGGTGTGGAAGTGAACGTCCAGAGCTCCTCCCTTCTTCACAATGTATGCTGCTGCTTGCTGAAAAGAGAAAGTCGCAACAGAGTTTGAATTTCTATAGTATTCAGCTGCACAGAATGGATTTCCATTGATGGGGTGAATGACTAACATAGTGGATTTAACTGACAGTTACCATGATGTACTCAGACCTCTGCGAGGTACTTGACTGAGTTCCACATGGCATTCTGATTTAAAAAAGATTAGCACTATGCAAAATCAGTGTAGTCCATATTGTATGAATTAAAAACTGGTTAGCTGGTAGGTCATAAAAAGGAATTATGGAATTCTTCCCCGAGGAGAGCTTTTATAGTGCAGCCTTGCTTTCAATTTCTTTATCAAGGCTTTGGAATAAAATACATTACAGCTGGCAGAATTTGAAGATGGAATAAAAAAGGACGGAGAAGAAAATATGATTTATAATGGAAGTTGTGTTAGATTTTCCTCCAGATTCTGTCTTTAAAATGCTAGCCTAGCCACTGTGCAGGTCTGTGGAGTGTGGATCTGGTCACATTGTGCTGCTGTTAGTAGGAGGAACTGTGGTGATGATGGAGCTGGGTTATGTATATGCACAACCGTAAGGCTTGTTAAATGTGCCCCTCTGAACATTATAGATCGATATAGGTGAACTAAAGGTCATATATCTAAATACAACAAATGATGCTATGCTTAGAAAGTAGAAGTCTCTATTAAATATTCTTGAATAATATTCAGAGTAAAAAGTATATAACTAATTGAACATGAGCATCCCCTGTAGTGGTGTTACTGAAAGGGATAAAAATAATGCTTGGATAATGCTTAGATAAATCTAAGATAGAGTAAGAAGACTATATTATCTTCAGACGTAGCATCAGGGAGACCACTAATGAAACACTGTGTCCAATCCTATAATCATTGTTTTCACAGTAAAGTTGGAAGTGTTGAACTGAAATATACAAAGTGATCTTAGAGATTCTGAAACATAGATCTCTGACAAATGAGCTTTGTGAATTTCACTGTGTTTGTTAGAGGTGCTATCTCCTCTGCCCACAGGACAAATAGCCTAGAAAGCTAATGCCAATGGTAATTAATAGTGAAAGGGTAATTTACCTAGATTTGTGGTGCATTTTCCACCATTAAATCAAGAGTGGGAGTGTGTGCTTTCTAAAAGAGATCTATGGCACAGATGATAGCAGTGTGCAGGTATGACAGTAACACAGTATTATGAAATGAACTGCTATAGCTAATCACATGTAGAAGGTCTGATAAAACTTGCTCATTATAATTCTGCTCTTACAGACCGGTGCAGCTACATAATGTGTAGTCCACAGAGGACAAGAATTTGGTACTGGTACAACTGAATACAGTTACTGCTTTATGTCAAATTGTGGAGGCTTTTACTTTTGTTGTTGCAAGCTCTATGTCAGCCTTAATGAAAAAGAAAAACGAACAGAAGGAGAATTTTGAGGGAAGAAAACAGTGAGTTCTTAATGTTTTTACCTTCCCATTGTCAAGCCTCAGTTCATAATGTACAAACAAACTAAAATTCACTAATCGGGTTACTTAAAATATCCAGAAAAGTGCTGTTCTTCTGCACTACCAGTGGAAAGAAACTTAAGAATGGTGCATGAAACCAGGAAATGGTAGCAAAAGTGTTTAAAAAAAACTCCTCTGATTTAAGTTTTCTCTTTGAATTTTGAGTGCTGTTATTTTAAATTTTACCTATCCACTTGGGGAACAAAAGTGCCTTGGCTTAATTCTTACATAAGGTTTTATTCTACCATGTAATAGTTTCCACAAAATTTTAAGCGTTACAGAACATTTATATTTGTGTCATCGGTGCCCCAGACAAGGAACTACATGTTTTTGTTTATTGTACCTGGATTTGTAGTAAAAAAATCTGGATTAATCTTTATGGTAGCTAGTAGTAAAAATGTAATGAGAAAATTTGGTGACAAACCCATTGTTCTTTAGGTGACAAGCTATTTCCTTCTACTGTAAAGTGGATGGTTTTGGAGCATACCTGAACAAGCTGGAAAATCTTGAAATATTTCTGAGTGCAAATGGGCATAATATTAATTGAAGGCTGATTAACTTAAAATAATTTTTTAAGACCCATAATATGGGCAAGTGGCAGGGCTAGAGGATTTATAAGGAAGCTGACAGAAATCAGACCTATCTGCTTTAATTTATTGCATGTACATTTAACTGACTATCAGGTGTTGCTTTCAGTATGTGACATAATACAAGTGGTTTATTGCCTTCTCTGCACAGCTTTATACATTTCCAAAGAGCAAGGGATTGTACTTTCCTCACCCAAATATCCAAAGAACAGATTAAAACTTCTGTTTCTTCCAGAGAGGCCAAGATTTTCCAGAGTTTTCACTGCTTGTGCTGATTTATAGCATGGGCTGAAGTCCATTTGCTGGACAGGAGCAATCCCTGCTCAGTATGTTAGATATTACACAATTTTTCTCACTGATGTATTGATTGCATCTTGTTGACATGTGAGAAAGTAGTTGATTCTTTTATTTGAGTGACTTCTAGGAATTGTGTTAACCCACGTGCATGGGGTTCAGCTATGTACTGTAAAGACAACACTCTGGATGAAAATTTTAGTGTGACCCTCTGCTCAGGGTAACCTCCATCACACTTTTGTCCCTTCACTTGTAGACCTTGGGGAGAGGAGTCCAGTGGAACTGAGCAACTGATGTAGGTGACAGCCTGCATCAGGTGTAGAAGGGGACGTCAGTGCACAGTCTAACAGCGTTTGAACGATCAGTCCCAGGGATTTTCTCATAGGAAATTATTCCAGAGTGGCTCCTCCTGATAGGTTGTCCTAGATTAATTTCCTACCCAGGTTCTCAGGTAAGACTTAAAGACAAACTATACGAGAAGTTGCTATCTAACCAGGGGTCCATCAGGAAGATTTATATTTAAATTCATACTCTACCTTAATCCAAATTAGCTTCGCTGTGTAGGTGAGCCTTTGTATCTTGGAAGACCCTTGAATTTCCTTTACTAGTTTCTTCCCTTTAAAAAAACACCCAAAGCATTAGTAAGCATAGTTATTCCCTCACCCACACATGAAGCAATTGGTAATAGTCACTAGAGAAGGTAATTTTTGTTTTTAATTCAGATTACGTGGTACCCAAAGTTTTGATTAAATTAGATGGAATGTTAATTAAGTGGCACTAGCATTGTAACGAACTATTACTAGATCATTTACAACCAGGCAGCAAACATATGGCATTTACACGTGTATGTGCATCCTGCACTGACATGGAAACTGGTCCGACCCATGTGACCTATGTTAGCTGGGGAAATTCTATACTGAAGCCAATTGCCACACTTCCCACATGCCAAAGGCAAACCTGCTCTAATCCTATAATCCCATTTCATAATACAGATTTCCATGTAGTTTGGAGCACAAAACCAGAATGTATCTTGCTCAGTTAAAATATTTAGCTTGGTCTTCGTTCTGGTGGCTTCACTGCATTCCAGCTGCAGGAGAAAAGAGTATCCTGGAATTTGAAGATGGTTTACTTGAGCCAAATTTTGCAGTCTTTAATTGAGCAAAATATTCAGAGAGCAGTATCTTCTGTCCTTGCCAGTAAATTTGAAGGGCAGTGATAGGCAGATCTCTTCCTCTATGTCATTTTAACCTGGGAAATATAACAAATCTCTTCCTGTGTAGCTATATTTTCATAAAATCCCTTCCCAGATCTCCAAAACTTGTATTATTCCATGGGAATTAGATGAGAGATCCTCTATAAGCAAGTGAAGGTTTAAGGTTTGGCTCACTGATCTTATTCTGGAGTGCTATTGGAGTCTGGATTTCAAGGAAGCACTTGAGGACAGCAGCACATAGTCATAGATTTCTCCCACTTGCCCTCCCACTCCTTAACAAATACCTAAATCTGTCAAACTCAGTAAGTTTTACTCCTAAAATGCTTTAGGCAGCAAAACATGGATGGCTTTTACCAAAGCCTGAAGATTGGCATTGAGTTTTTGGGCTCATTTAATGTTCCTTTAAAAAAATATACAGAGAAAAGGAAACATCCATTAAACCATCTGCATTAATCACTGTGGATAGTTCAGTAAAGAACTGAGACTAATAGAGGCTAAAATGTTCCATAAAAAAATATTTATTTATAAAAATAAGCAGAGGAAACATTGTGATGATGCTTCTTAGAAGCCATTGTTTTGAGAATACATTTCCTGGGAATTTCAATGAATTGAAAATCTGGTTTACAGTTATTCTGGGCATGTTTAAATCCACCCCTCCCCCGGCTTTATTCTGTTTTCTTCTGACAGCCTAAGCAGCAAGGTGACTATATTTTGGAGCCATTGTTTTATTGATATAAAAATAATATCCTCTTACATTACTTGTCCCTTACCTCTGAGAATCTCAAAGCATTTTACAAACCATATTGTATTTATAGCAAGTCCTTTGCTTCCTACTGACAAATCTCCACTTCTGAGGCAAATGCAGCAACACAAGGCAACGAATTTTAGGGGTCTGTTCTGAGGTGTAAGTAGAATTTCTTTTGGTAAGAGGGGCAGACTTTCTTATGCAACTGAATTTGAGCATGAACTTGAGGATACAGGAGAGGCAGGGGTCTCATATCCAGGCTCTTTCTGTCACATGCAATATAAAATCTCATCAGTAATATGCCATTTGGTCTGTAGATGAAGTTAGTTATGTTCAATATTCAGTGCAGAAGTTGGAAAGTGTCAGGTGTTGTGGTTTTGCTCATATGAGCCTTCTTAAGAAGTAAATCATGAACTCTTCCTTTACTTTGGCTAACGGTGTAGGCACAGGGTAAAAAAGGGTTAAAGATCATTGCTCAGACAGTTTCTGCTCATCAGCGGGACCATGGGAACGTCACACACGCACTATCTCAATTGCTGGTTAAAATGTTGTAGATTAAATCACCTACGTGAAGACATTTAAACGGTACTGAATAAGTTATTGAGTGTGTACAGCACATCAAAGTGATAAGGAGAGATCGTTCTTTAGGATTCAGGTAGTGTTGTGTGGACGTAACGCTGCATTGGACTCTCTAGGTCCAAGAGAGGTTTGGAAAGGTTTGGATGTTCAATCAGTTACGTATAACGAGATGTGGTGTGACGAGATTTACAGAAAACTTGAGTTCCTCTGCCTGATGGGCAGGGAGGCTCTGTGCTGGAATAACCTCGCTGGTGTTAGAACAGAGAACTCCATGACTAATTGCAAGGCCTTAGTTTCTGTGAATGGGAGGGCTGAAAATTCCCAGGAAGTGATTTGTTTGTATTCAGAAAGAGTACTCACGCTAAGCCTGGTTTCTGGTTCAATTTGTATTGATTATGTAACAGCAGGTTGTACCATCTGTTTGGCAGTGGTATATCATCCCGCTTGCTTCCATCGTATATTTCCCTTCCTAAACTTACCCTTGGGTTTCAGTTTAGATTTGGGGTAATGGGTGTTCCAAGAGAAAAATGAGCCACAATCTTCTCCTGGTCTTGCTTATATTTTCCTTAAGTGATGGGTGGACAGCAGCATTTTTAACAGATGTTTTTCACAGGCTATTGCATAATTATTTTTCAAGTGGCTTCTAAAAGCAGATGTTTCCATGTCTTTGTTCTTTCCCCTCCTGACACTTTAACACAAACAGCAGATTCCACTGCTGCTATCCTTTAGATCTAGTGAAGAGAATACCATAGCAGTGATGCTGGGTTTTTTTCAGCCTATTTGGCAATAATAAATACGTACAGGCACAATTCTCCTCCCTTTCTTCCTCGTCACTAGCATTGCTTACAGATATTATCTCAGGCTTTCTCTTTTAGAAATGCTGTATTTCTCCATGAACTTTGTGTGCAGTTTAGTATTTGATCTTTACTTTCTTCCAAGACTTAGTTCCTAGTATCATCCTGAGTGAGTTACTGTGAATCTTTTACTCCATGGGACTTCACTTTACCTGATGCCAGGGTAGATCATAACTGTCACTCGTGGCATCTTGAACACGTGAAGACCCTTAGGTATGGTTTTGGATATTTTTTGGTCAAATACCTCCATCTTTTCCTCTCTCATGAATAGATATTCAACAACTGGACTTTCCCATTGTTTACAGAAATAACCCTGCTTTCTTGCAAACCATTTTGTAAGAGAACATCCTAATTTGACTACTTGTTCCTCAAAGACCAAGGGAATGCAACGAAGAATGAAATAAAGGGCAGGCCCAGACAAGTTTCATCCAGCCATAGTTTATCATTACAAAAGATGAACTTCAGCTGTTAGTCTAAAATGATGATAAATGCTTGGATCAAGAAAACAAAAGCTTTCTAGTAAATCTACTCTGTGTCTTAATTTGAACGTTATAGCTTTTATCTCCAGCATGTGTAACATCATCTGATGATATAGCGCTACAGCAACATGACAGACTTTATCTTGCTCTGATTCTGGGTTATTTAATAATCGGTGTGGGTGTAGTAGAATTCTGCTTTCTTCATCTTTGTCTTCCTTTTTACTGGATTTTTGGGAAAGCAAAACATTTTTGAAAGACATAAGTTAATTTAAATTTCATGAGAGCTTTACCTGGAGCACAGAATCACAGAATATCTGAGGTTAAAAGGGACCTCTAGACATCATGCGGTCCAAGCTCCTTGCTCAAAGCAGGGTCAAGTACAGCAGGTTGTTTGGGGCAGCATCCAGTTGTGCATCTGCACAGTAACTGCAATGGTAGAAAGACCTAATTCTCTCTAGACAATCTGTTCCAGTGCTCTACCCCTGTCACAGCAAGAAACTTTTTTCTTATCTTTAAATGGATTGTCAGTATTTCAGTTTGTGCTTGTTGCCAATGGTGCTTTCACTGGACACCAAAAAGAAGAGTCTGGCTCTTCTTTACAACCTCCCAGCAGGTATTTATACGCATGGGTTAGATTCCCTGAGTTTTCTGGTACGTGGAGTAAATAGTCCCAGCTGTTCAGTCTTGGTGATTATCTTGGTGTTTTAGTTTTCTGGCAAACTGTAGTAATCACTTTTCCTCCAACAAAAACAATTCTTTATCAGTTTTATTATGACACAAAAGTTTGGTGAAAAATGAATTTGCATTTGACTTCTCATGTTGTTTTCCTTTTCCTTGAACTATTTCTTCTGTATTTGATTGTTTTTCCTTCTGTGTAGTGAGTCCTGATGACCACAAAAGGGTTGGACATAACAGAAATATTTAACAGATGAAGATGCTTTTTGTTTCAATCTTTTTTGTTCTCCAGGTATCTATTGAATTTTCTAGTCATTTGTGTACTTGTTAAGATGTCTTATTTTATCTTGTCTTCCTCCTCTCTTTTTCAGGCTTCAATTTCTTTTTAAAGCACTGCTGGGCATTCTTAAGCCAAAAAAAGAGATGTTTATTTCAGCAAGTAAGGTTATAAAGGTAGTCTTGCAAAGGGGACCCAGGGGTCAGTCTTGTATAACCATGGGAAACTTTCTTGTAGATTACAGAAAATGAAAGACGAAAGACGAAAGTTTGGTAATTGTAGTTATAATATTTGTTTTTGTAATATCTATTAATGATGTGAAACAGTCTCACCATTATTCTAACTACAAAAAAAAAAGGGGGAAAAAAAAGTTAGTGGCTGCTTCACTGTAGTATTTCCTTCTTTTCCAAAGCATCATCCAACTTTTTCTTGAATTAATGTACACAAGTCACTTTAACTGCTGGCTGCATGACTTTTGGCAGTTTGTTTGATATTCCAACCAATCTTTGTGTAAAGAACTGTCTGAATTGTTTATAGGTTTGTCCTCCTGCCCAGAGTTTATTCCATGATGTCTTATTATGAAAACAACTCTACTTACAGGGATGCTATTAAGAAGTTCAGGCCTTCATTGAAAAGTTGTGATTAGTGGGCAGAAGATCCACAGAATCATTAGACATGGGTTTATCAACAGTTAAAAAAGAATATAGCAAATGAGGCAATTCCCCCTAAATATTCCCATTCAGTATGCCTACTATGCAGTATAACAATAATTTGTGTTTTCACAACAAACTCTGGTTTTGTTTCCTAAAATACTTGGGAATGTAAAGTCACTAAACAATAAGAAATGACCTGTCAAATTACTCTCTCCACATTGAATGTTGGGTGAAAAAGCAATCAACTGAGTACAAGATGAGGATCAGAATGACTATGACTATTTCTACTGATTCTTTTTCCAGCTGCCATGTATGGGTTGTGTTAACAAGGTAGGTAGGATTTTTTTGGCTCTTATAATTACAGAGTTATGGAATTCAGTACTAATCTGGTGTAAAGGCTGTATACAAGCGCTAACCAACATTTTCATGTCTTCAAGAATATACTTAGATGAACCGTGGCTTTGCGTTTTCTTATCTTGGTGAGGAAAGAGAGTAGGTGGAAGGAATTGACATTTTTTAATCGGATCTGGCTCTGGCTGAAATCAGTGATGCAGATCTGTGCAGAAAAAAAGTCCCTGAACTGTCTTTGAAGCCCTTTATTCCCCATATGAATGCATTGGTGCTTATGACACTGTTTTGTGTTTGGGATAACTAGCTCTGCAGAATAATAGGTTTAATTAGTTTAGATATAGCATTTCACTGATGCATCTACTCTGCTTCCAGAATTCAGCAGCTTTTTCTGCCTAGCGCTATACTGTTTGGAAAGTGAAGATGTGAACTCATTCCTTTTCAGTCATCAGAGAATCCAAACAGGGCATTTATCCCTTGTAGCCATAAGACCAAATCTGTATGTGAATGACCCAGCTTTGTTCCTAGTCAGTAACACGTTGCTAAAAACAACCAGTCAATTTCTCCAATTGTTTAAAAAAGGAGAAAGGTTTTATTGAAGGGGCAATCAACATTACAAAGTAAAACACTGAAAGAACTCAGAAAATTGGAAAATGAGCCTTCGTGCTTCCCTGTGTACTTTCATTAAGGTACAGATTTTAACTGCATGGTATTTAGCTAAGTTAATTGTTTCAGATTGGTTTTTTTTTTTAAATATCTCTAAAGTTGGCATGTAAATTCTAGACAGTCACAGAATAATTAGTAATTGATAACTCAGACAAGATAGGTGAGGAAAGGGAAAAAGGTAGGTAGTGACTACCTTTAGAAAGGAGGAAAAAGAACAGTTAGAAAGAAAAGACTGATCAATTTAAATAAAATTCCCCCAGATTTCTGGAGCAAATGACAAACAACCTAATTTTAAACATATAGAAGATAAAGAGTTGAATAACACCCACTATATCAATAACAGTCAGGAATAAATTGTGTCAGTCAAACCGTGTCAAGCCAATCCACAACAGAGCAGCAGGCTCTGGATGCAGAAGAATTAGCAAGTCTCTCCTAATTTTAGTAAGGTCTTTGATGCTGCTTTATATGACATTCCAGTAATAAATCAAGGCAAACATTCTCAAAGTAGCGTAGAGTGAGTGCAAAATGGGCTTGCTAACTCTGTCTAAATAGTACTTTTCAGTAGTTCTTTGATGTGTTGAATGAGTCTCTGTGGAGACTTCCCAGTATTCAGTATTCTCAGAATACTGGAGAAGAAGCACTAAGGTTACAGTGGATCTCAAGCTGAATGCTAGTGAACATGATGATATAAAAGGAGAGATTTGAATGTGCTTGGTTTGATCAACCTAAAGAAGAAAAGACTGAAGAGGGGATGTGGTAGGAGAAGAACTAATAGCATAAGCTGTAGCAAGAAAGTTTCTGATTAGAAGTAAGGAAAACAGCCCTAATGGCAAGGGAAGTGAAGTGCTGGAAGAGATTATCTAATGATAGCTTGGAGCATCCATCAACAGATGAGACAAACATCTGTTAGGAATGACACGGATATAACTGAGCCTGCCATAGTGTGGGAGGAGGGGAAATGGGTAACCTCTGGAGTGATTCTATGTTTCTGTTTATAACATTTTCCTGCAGAATTCTTATTAAAAACAAGAGTTGCAAGTGGAGCACTAGTAATTCCTGCCTTCTGCACACAAAGTAGTTTTACTGCAGTGCGTGTAATCTGCACAAGGTAGAAACACTGTGATGCTGACAGCTGTTAACTGTATTTAGCAGGTAGGTTTTTTAATTCATCCCCTCACTTATCATTCATATTCTGCAGTGCAGGTTTGACCTGAAGTCCATCAGCAGGCAGAATGGTTTAATAGATAGGGCACTGGGTACCGTCAAGCAACTAAAGTCTTCCTTGCTTTGCCAGTGACTGTTTTTGTAACCCAGCTTAAATCCCTTGGGCTCCCTTTGGATTCTTTCCCATGTCTTGTTTGCCATATTTTTTTTGCCCTACGTGATTCAAGGTCTTGCTTGATGCAAGCTCTTGTAAGAAGGGATTAAGACACTGTGGGTGTTTGTATAGCACCTGGTATTACAGTGCTTGAGCTTAATTGAATCTTCAGTGTGCTACTGTAACACAAGTAATGAGCCACAAAAGCAGACACTGAAGACCACAAGTCTTCCTGTTGATTCCAGTGGAAGTAATTGAATCAGGCCTTGAATGAATGAAGAAGGCATCTTAAAAGGACATTCTTGGTCAGTAGTCTCTCCAAATGTCTTCACATCCTTGTGCCATCTTATTCTCCCATTCTCATTTGCTTGTGTGAGCTGTCATCTTACTCTGATTTGATGTGTCCCTGCTGTAGCATTTTGAAATACAGAATGCATGAAATATGCTGTCATATGAGCATGCATTCTAGTTTTGCTCACACATGAGTGTGCGGTCAAAATCTGATATTCTCTGTCTAGTCATAGAGTTCAGAGACCTTATCTAGGAAAGCATATTTACCTAGAGAACTGGCTTGTACATGAAGTATATAGACAATGGAAAATTTAAAAAAATTATGTGTAACATACACAAATGCTAGGCTAAGAGCAGAAGCCATAGCTTGTTACATTTGAGAATCTTTTTTTCCTTTACTGTAATTTTAAAACAGTATTTCTTTAAGTTTTACATAATATATTTTTTCATTGGGGAAAAAAAAATCAGAGTCTAGCTAATGGTGAGACAGCTTAAAAATAATTGTAACTAGGAACTGGGCCATGATTAAAATTGTTCAGCTGTTCGTTTTATTGTTTGTTCCCAAAACCTTAAATGCACTCTCTGAGAACAATAACAACAGTTAGCATGTAACTCCGTATGGGCCAATTCATGCAGTCCTCTCTCAGTCCTTTCTTACTGCAGAAAAACTCCTGTTTAGGGGGCTTTGTAAGGAATTCAGTGTTGGAACTACACGTTTTAACTATTTTGTAATACTAACATGGAAGCTACTGTGGAGACAGAAGAAAACAGCAGGAAGAATGGAGAAACAAAATGATGTTTGCTTTACTAGCATATTTGGATTCAGGGATGTGTATAGAATAGAACGGGCTGTGATGTCTCTTTTGGATAATACCTGTATCTCAGTTAACCTCAGTTAAATAGGTGGGATATCTACTACTGAGTTTGCTATGAGATGGATGAAACTTTGCAATAAGGGTTATAATGGTAGGAACTACAAAGAAAGACAAAACACACAGGAAAAAGATGATGGCCACTTGCTACAGTGAAACATAAACTGGTTTCATAAGTAAGAAATAAAATTTGCTGTTGGTTGACTTTAGCTGATGCGTAGAAGGTGTCAGCTTGTTGAGGCAATGGGTGGTTGACTGTCACGATTGCTCAGATTTCCAGATTGGTTTGACCTCTTTGGACCTACAGAAGCTAGGCACTTCTATTATTAAAAATGGACTTGTCTCCTACACATCTTCTGAAATCTTGGTCTATGTTTCCACGTGCAGAACAAGTTTCTAAGACTGGTGGTGAAGTGCAGGGAACTGGAACCTGTTGTGGCTGACTTCAGAAGTGATGAGCTACATGTAGGGTGGGATTTTCAAAACTCCATTGCTTTTCCACAACTGCTGGAAGATAAAGTCTTCCAGGCACTTGTGAATGTTACATCCAAAGAGCCTATTTATAGCTATCTACAGTGCATACAAAGACTATATAATTCACAATGCCTTTCCACTGTGAAACCTCTTATCACATCCTTAATATTTTGATTTCACTGAATTTCAGTTGAGTTACCAAGTGTGCATGGAATGCACAGTTGGGCCCTTTTATTACTTAATTTGGGAAGAGCTACTGTAAGCATAATTTGAACCTTTTCTCTTGGGAGAAGTATTGAAACCTCATACATGTTTTACGATGAGTAAGGATGTGGTGTCACTCACAGTAGGAGCCTCATTTAGAGCCCATTGATGTCAATGGAAACACTTCCCTTTGCCTCAGTGGGCTGTGGACCAGCAGTACGCAAGAGAAACTGAACTAAGGATTCTGCTGACTGTATCATATAGTATATGCTGTACAGTTTTACAAAAATAAACACATTTACTTAGCCAAAAAGCTTAATGTTTAATTTAAAAAACATAATATGAAAAGAATGGATTTTGCTTTACTGATGTTTTAAGCTTTAATTTAATGTAGCATAGTGAAAAGGACACCAAATATTCTAGTTTTGTATCATTAGAACCAGATGGTCCATGAAGGACTTTTGGCTAAACTGGAGTTGGGAAAGCTTGTAAACTCTGGCTAGTCTGAAAATGTGCTCAAAATTGCTATATCAGATGATATGCCCAGTTTTATGATGTAAAATTCTTTGGCTGTTTTCCTGACATCCTGGTAAGGTGTTATACAATTTAAGCAATTACAAGAAACTTTTTTTGGATGCTACTGTCATTATTGTTCTGCTTTGGAATTGGAAAAACAACAAAATTGTCCTAATGCAGAGAAGTGGAATATCCCGGAAAACATCACAGTGAAGAACTAATGAGGAAAAGAATTGCTATTACTTATTGTGTTTATAGGATGGGTCAAATTTGTTTGTCTCAAAAAATTAAAGGAAAACACAAATCCACCAACCCAAAACCTCATGATGTTCATTCTGGAAGAATGACACATCTTTTATCTTTACTGTAACAGCAGTGCTGTTAATTGACCATCCCTAGCTGACAGTGACCAGGCAGGATATTAACTGATTAACTCCAGAGTGCAATATTGAAGTAATAATGACCCTCAAGAACGATACGTGCAACTTAACTGTTAAAATTTACTTCAATATTAAGCCTGCCCATGCAGTCCTGTGGCAGCCTGTCTGCATCCTGGAAGATATCTTGCCTGTAGCCAGTTACTCCTTACGTTATTTACTTGTGTGGTCTGAAGAGTGGAAGGAGGTGGCAGTTTCAATGAGGTAGACAGGTAGCAACTGACACAAATTGCTAAAGAGAAATAGAGGTAACCTGAAATGTATTTCCTGTTATTGATAGAGAGTGTGAGAAAAACAACTGCCCATAATACTTCAATAGGGTTCAGCTGTATTTAAGATCATAGATGACTTTTGTGGCTTTATTTCCTGATTTACATAACAGACTGCCAATTGCAGCCGGTAACCTGCAATTGAATTAGAGCATATCAAGTGTCTTTGATTGCTACTCTTATTGGTCTTGACGTTATACAATAGTTTCATACCTTGGGCATTAGAAATGGATTTTCTAACCTTTTTTTTTCTTTTTTTTTTCTGTGACTTTAATAATCCTTCTCAGGTGAGGACTTCTCGCCTCTGCTGAATTAGTGGTTTCATTGTTCCTAACTAAGCTGTTTGGATGCAGGAGGCAAGCAGGATCAGGTTCTCTGTGCAGGTATTTCTTAATTTCAATACTGAAACACGGTCTTGCTCTAAGTTTTGCAAATACAGATCAAGCTACTCACTGAATAAGGGCTGGAATGGAAAGTCCTTCCAGGAAGTTAAACTACCTTTTAAAGAAAACCACATTTGAAAACATGGTAATAAGAGAGCTATAGTAGGCAGCACAAGTGCTCAATTCAGCAGCATTGTGCCTCTGAACAAGCCAAGGTTCAGTTCTAACTTGTGCACAACATTTAATTTCTGTCTGTGTACTGGTAGTTCTGCTAGCCTGATTTTTTTTTTTTTTTCTTCTCTCCAAGCAGATGTATATATAGGTTTGTGTGTAGATGGTTATTTTCATGCATGTGGCTGCTAGGGGTTGTGAATTTATATTGGTGATTTGCACAACAAAGTCAGGTGGGTACACATAGCCCTGCAAATATTGACAAGGTGATATGGCCTTTGGTCTTCTGTAGTTTCACAGGAGGGTACTGGCTTAGGATTTTCTTTGCTTTTAATCTTTCTGGGCTCAGGACCTTTCCTTTCCTTTGAACATTAAGGTCTAGTGAATCAGGCTCCTAAGACTTCATCCATGACAACTGACAATTTTCATATATTATGGAGTTCAAATGAAAAATTTTATTGCCTCTATATGCTCAACCAGACCTTTCCAGAACTAAAGATAACGAAAAAAAATTAAGAATTAAATGATCGCTGTAGAGTCATGACTTCTGCAGTTCTCTTTACAATTCCATATATTGTTTTGGCTTTGCCTTATTAGGCATTAGAATTGTTTTGGAAGATCCTTGTATCCTAGCAAAGCTTTTGAAAAACTTAGACTGTGTTTCAAGTTTGTAAGGGAACTTAAAGCAAGAATAACTTAGTGTGGCTTTGAGTTAACATTTCTCAACACTGTCCATTTGAGACATTCATTTGTATAATTTGGCCTTAGGGTGTAGGGATAAGTGGCGGATAGGCAGTGGAAAATATACTGGAGGAGTAGTAGAGATTTGGATCAGAGAGACTGTGGCAGAAGCTTGTGAATTTGCAAAAAGCCGTGTGTCTTTAAAAAAAAAAAATATGGAAAGAATCTTGACTTGGCTATAAAGCATTTTTTAATGTGTGACCCACAAACTGTCCTTTAAGAAAACACCAACTCTTCAAGCCTTATATTGTAAAGTTACTCTGGAAATCAGAGCAATTAGACAGACTTTGGTACTAGCAATAAGTTTATGTTAAAAGATATCTGATTGTCGGTCCACCAGCTGAATAAAGTATCCAGAGAATACTGCAGAATATAGAAAAGCTTCCTTTTAGAGCCAGTGTATGTCTTTGCATTGTGCCTTGAGTAATTGATGGCGCTGGTGCTAGAATAGGCATCTAGTGGTGATACTGAGAGTACTTTTCTCCCTGACTTCTCCTCTTGCTGTAGAGAAGAATGAGGTAAATTCCAGTCAAATGATCTCTTCTCCCAGTATATCAGCTCAGTGCTGCAGGTCTTCATGATTACAACATAAACCCAGCCTTTGGTCAACCCTCTGTGAGTCTGAAGAGTGCTCCTTCACCCCACATCCTGGGAAGCAACCTGTGTGTGCAGAGTGGCTCTTGGAAGGATGTCAGGTAGTGACTCGTACAAGGTAACTCAGATGCTGCAGAATGCCACCCACCCACAAGTCTTCTTGGTAACAACCTCAGGCAAACACAAATGACCATGTACACTACGCTGAGCTGTGTAATTACTTTGTTTTAATGGAGATGCCAGAACGTGCAGCATGTGGCTACATATTCAAAGTATTTCTGCTCTAAATGTAAAGACATTTTTGAAAATACCTTAAAAGACGTCTTGTAAAGTAGGTAGAGGTTATTTTCCTTCTTTCCCGTTCACTTTACAGCACCCCCAGGAAATGTGAAGAGAATTAGAATTGTTGGTCTGGCAAATTTGACAAATTTAAGAAAAAACAGTTCTTGCAAGAGAAGAGCAAATAGTACAATGATTTAGTTGTGGCTCCTGTTTTGCAAGTTTATGTTTTGCCCTTAGGAAATACTTAAAAGCTGGTGCTACACAGACCTGTGCTTTTGTCCTAGAGCTAGCAAATCAAACACATGGTAAATACTGAAACGCCAAACAAAAGAAGCTGTTCTGAGAGTATAGGTTGGAGTCTAGGAAGTAAGGAAAGGGGAGAAGGGTGGGCAGACTTTCTTCATAATGTTTGTTCTAAATTTACCTTGCACATTAACTCACAGTAAGATTCTGTAGCTCTGCATATCAAGAATCAGTTTATCATAATGTCAAATCAAATTAGAGAAATATCTGTAAGTCCCCCAAGCTGTTTGAATCTATTTAATACCAAGAGGAGAAAAAGCCACCCAAATCCATGGCAGTGTTCTTGACAAGTTGTCCTAGTTAAACCTGGCTCGTGTACTTGAGGCTCCACATGAAGTAGTAAATGCAACATTCCTGGAACGGGCAGCCATGCAAACCCTCACAGCCAAAAGACAAGCACAATTCATTTGAAAGTTAAAACCCAGCATGACCATACTAGCCAGGAATTGTCAGGATATTGTGCAGCAGAAATTCTTTCTCTACTTTGTGTTCAGTGAGGAGGTGACACCATGCAGCGAGTGCTAACTCAGGTGTTGACTCTGTGTCTTGGGGAAGCTGCTGGAGAAAAGGACAAAGAGGAGTTTTAGCGCTAGTGCATTCATTTGGCGTTGGGAGGCTCAGTTCACATATTCAAGTCATAACTTCTAAGGGCAGAAGGAACCACAGAGAGCGCTCCCTGGCCCTGATGTAGCACAGAATTTTGAAGAATCATTGCTGCTCCTGACATCTGTTATGTGATCCTGTAATAGTTCCTATTCCAATGCATATCCAGAGACAGGATGGTTTTAACATGCTTCAAGTCGGCCAGCCAGCCAGATGTTTTGAGGCACATAATATAATTATTGATATGAAAATCAAAACAAGGTACCATATAAAGGCAGCCCCTGTCAAATCATTATGGATGAGACCATCAGTCTTGTTGCTGTAACAAACCCTGTATTCATTATCGTAGCTCAGGGCATTTTTTTCATTGCCAGAATTGGCTGTTCTCTTAATGAATATTGCAAATCGTAACCCAAATTATATGCCTTAAGCTGTCTTAATTTTTGATTTGCAATGAAGAGTTCAGGAGTTTAATTTGTGCCATGGCAAAGCATTCCCTAATGGAGGAAAGGGAGAGAGATGCCATGAAGGGACTGCAGAATTCTGTCTGAATAAGCAGTAATTCAGACCTCTGGTGCAGAATAATCCCCATGCTGTGTTTGGACGTCACCCTGGACTCTCTCTCCTGTGAGTTCTCTCACATGAGGTAGTGCTAGCTTTGGCAGTATTTTGATAAAGACCTAAAGTGTTTCACCAGAGAGATTTAAGTTTACTGCTAGTACTGTATGTCAGCTCTGTTAGTGTCATAAATTGAAGGTTTTTGGGGACTAAGTGGAAATGTATTGAAATTTTGCTACCACAATGATAAAAATTATTTTTTTTACTTACCATCTCATCTCCACGTAATAATCTTCCATTTTGAAATTTTGTGGACTAACTTTTGATTAAAAACCAAAGCAAAAGAGAAGAAAAATCAAAAGAGAACTGTCAAAACCAAATGTCTATTAAAATCTACTGAGAAACACTGTTGGTTTTTTCAGTCAAGACACTTTTAATTTTCAGTCAAATTATATGTTTTATGCATATTTGACCTTTTTTAAAAAAAGCTATGAGTTTTATTGACTGCACCAGTTGCAATAAAAATAGAGTTCAGACAGAACAATTCTGAGGATGAACTTTTAAAGACAAACTAATTAGCTTAGAGTCCAATTTTGTGTGCACCATAGCTTGCAGTAAACACGTAAGTCCAGTGGCAACTGGGAGCCGTATGCGGACACCTGTTAACATCTGTTTTCTATGTATCAGTTACTGTCCAAGCATGACAACCTCATTGTCATATTGACCTTAAACTAAAGTCACTCATGAAATAAGAACAATGAGTCACAGTAATTGCTTGGATCAAGCAAAGGACCAAGAACTCTTGGAGCTGTTCACCTTCAGGGCATGCTTTATAGCCCAGCTTCTTGAACAGATATCTAGGGAGAATTGGGAAGGGTTGGCCTCTATGAGATGGGGTGATATTGTGCAATGGGATGTTCTTGCTGGCTGCTTCTTTCATGTGGGTGGGGTTTTGTTGTTCTTATTTTTATTGTTATGGATTGTGAGATGGGGAATTGTTTTTCCATTAGAAAAGGCAAAACAACTGCTTTCAGTGTAGAATGACCTTTTAGATTATGTGCATGAACCACAAACAAAAAGAACACAATGAAATACACCATGGGCAAGCATAGTGAGCCTGACTCACCGTTATGTTACTCCAGTTCTGCACCAGCCCAGTTCAACTGAACCAAGATGGAGCTTTACTACCCATACTATCCAAGGGGAAGAGGTCTCATTCTGCCCCTCACCAGAAGGCTGTTATGCAGAGAATGACCACTGCTGATTCACTGTGGAAAGAGAATTACTGTCCATGGGGATCTTTTTTATGGCTGTATTTGCTGAAGAATCAAGACTGTGAAGAAAAGCTTGGCCCAGAGTACTGAGATGGAGGATGTATATCACGTGATATGTGTATCACCTATGTGACATGATGTTTCCTGACACAACAGGATATGTTTCATGAAGAATGTTCTGAAAAATTAAACTAAACAAAAAGGTCTGTGGAAGTTGCATTTCCTAGTTCACAATGACCTCCATAATATCAGAGAAGGTGTCAGCATGTTGAGTGTTTTACAGAAAATACTTGCATCTATGTCAGTTCTAGGAAACAGGCCTTCTAATGGGTACTGGCTGACATAACACATATGTCACACTTATCCTTGTTAGGATGTTTTGAGGCTTTACTTTGAGTAGCTCCCTACCACAGAAATAAATCATCTCCTCATAGAGAGCAAATGAACAACAACATGTGAAAAGAGGATTTATGGCTGTGGCTGCTTTTCTAAATGCCTTAGGTGCCCTGGACTGTAGTTCGATAGTGCCTCCTAGAGGCACAGACTATAGGTACGAAGGCAGTAAGCGGCAGTATAGCTGATGGTATGCAGTGACAATTGCGTATTTACCAGTGTGTTGGCCGATTTCCCTTGTAGCTGTTGTGACTCGTGAATATTTGATTCATTTAATGCAATGGAAATGCTCAGAACTTGGCCTCCGAACCACTGCAGACTCTGTGTTGATATGAGATAGTGCTTTATGGTTTCTGGCTTGCCTTTATTCCCCCATGGTGGATGCTACACCGATAGCTACACCTTCCAGGTGAAAAAGGATTCCTTGCTTTCCAGGAGATGGTGAATCTAGGTGAGAATTATGCAATTCTGTAAGGGTGAATCACAGAGGTGAATACTGATTGTTAGACAACTATGTTGTAAACACTTTTAATCTTCTGTCAAGATAAAGGCTAGCAACACCCAGGCTAATTTGTTTCTGATGACTGATTCCAGTAGGCTGTATTCCTGAAAGCAAAGCAAATTGTACACTGACTGTGCAAGCCATGACTATTCTTGCAGTCTCTGGACAGATGGCTGTTCCAAACCTATATTGACACTGAGTTGACTTCCAGTTGGCTAGTGGGTAGTACACAAAAGAATGTTGAAAGCAGATTTAATAGAGGGTAAAAAGGATGAGTTTGGACATTCACCCTGTCACTTGTTTGGGCACTTGGCATCCAGAGGGTACATTTCTGGCCGTTGCATCATCCAGGCTTTTTTCTGTAACTTGCCTCATTCAAAGTGGATGGGATTGGTATTATGTGACCCGCTATAGCCCCAGAAAGTCCAATGTTTTGCTCAGAGCATTAGACATATCTGAGATGGGTTAAATCATTTCATTGTGCTGCAAGGTTTCCAAATACTTTCTGAGAATGACCGATTCCTGAACAGAAAAACTTCCTTTTGGACACATTCCTTCTGTTTACAGCTGCTTCCATCATTGCTTCCCATCTGTGGTCCTATTGTCCGTTTTCAGTCCCTTTGTTTCCCTGTCACTGTTCAATGGTATATGCAGGATAGGACTACTAGTAAAGCAAATATTTAATATGTCTTTCATCTGTCTTTATTGTGAAAAGTGTTTTGTTCTTTCTGAACAGAAGCTAGTAATTTGCTGCAGTTAATGTGGCCACCTTCTAAGTTCATCGTGTTGTTCCTGCTCATGCTTCTCTGGTTCTTGCTTCCTGTATGTCTTGGTTCCTTGCTCCTGCTGGTGATTCCAGTTCCTGTGGCAGCTCCTGGCTCTTTTCTAGTTGTTAATTAGGGTCCTGGTATTAGGGAAAGGTGTTGTTGTCTTGTCTATCCAGAATCAGAAGAGGCATCTGGACCTTTATCAGGCAAAGAAGCAGATGTACAAAGCAGAAGCAAAATCAATGTAACTGGATAGATGAGGATGTAATGGGAATTCTGTCGGTACAGGACCATCAGAACTTGATGATGATCACCACTTCTGATGGGTGATAGTTGTAGTAATAATAAAGGTATACTACTGTGTAGAAGATCAGAGCCTATACATTGAAGGAGTTTAGCTTGTTGACTTGCTTGCAATCCTCTTGAGGTGTTACAGATTGTATTGGGTAGGCTTCATTTTTAAAAAACATTTTAATGTAAATAGAGTTGTGACCAGGAGTAGAAGGAGACTAGTAGAAAAAAGTACAGGAACTTATGAACACATTTCTGTGCCAAGATGGTATCTGATTGCAAAGCTTTGATCCTGACGGAGACTTTTTATGTTTTTCAGAGAACCAGTTCAGTCTAGATTCATGTGAACATACAGGGCTGGTTTTGGTTGGTTTTTTTTTTCTTTTTTTTTTTTCAATGAAGTCATCAGTTATCACAGAGGCTGGAGGGAAGACTAGACTGACCTCTGCATTGGCTCAGAAAAAAACATTTCTATTGGTCATATCTGCTTAACATCCAGTTCTTTGTGCAGGCAGACAGTACTGTCTAAGGGATGGGAAACAAAATGGCAAACAAGGCTGTATATTGGGGAAAAAAATCTGCCCAAATGCAGATTCTGTTTCATATATATGAGCAAAACCCAACCAATATCAGGAATGTGTGGTGCATAAAAGTTGGCTGTATGTGAAACCAGATGGGTTTGTAGCAGAAACAGTTCTACTTCTGAGGATGTCGAAAATCTGCCCTGACTGGGTACAGCCTACTCCCAAGGGGTGTTCCTCAAACACTTCTAGGTCTTGGGGCAATCTCAGGATTCCCCTGAAGCAGCTTGTTGTCCAAGTTCATCTGGGAAAAAACCCAAACAACTAAACAATCAAATGAACTTATTTTTCTAAAACTGAATGTGTTGAAATTCCTTCTTGCAGGAAACTTTGTGATGCCATGTTTTGACTCCTATGTATAATGAAGACTTGTTTGAAAACGTGGGAATTTCCTCCCCACAGAATACAATGTCCAAGTTTTTATCAGCTGTTGCAGAACTGTGGTACTCTCAGGCAATGGAGATTTTATGCCAGCTCAATACCTCAAGGGCAAGAGAAAGACATCATCAAGTTATGCAAGCAGACCATCTCACAGCTTCTCCTGTAGGCTTGGTCTTCTTTGACAAGTGATTGTATTTTTTAAATTTGGGGTCTTTTTCCTTTCCTAAGGCAAGTTAACAAGCACACGATATTTATCTTGTCATGGTATCTCAAGTGGAAACAAGGTGGCTGAAATACCTGCAAGTAGTCAGAATTACACCCTACTGTTGTGTTGACCTCCTTTAAATTACTTCTAAGTGTTCAGCAACTGATGTGAGCCATTTATTCTATAATAGGAGCATGCTTCTTATTATCAGTTAAGACAATCTTAAGAACAATGACTTTTGTCACTCCCCTTAAGCTCAGAGAAGGCTTGAGACAGTGGAGTAGTTTTGGCATTCCAAAATTCAATTTTTTTATTCTCTGATATTGGATTGAGAATGGCATTTGAGTGTGATTTTTTCATATGCTGAAGTGTGTCTGAGGTTGGGACTGGAAGATATTAGCTCATACCTATGAGACACCTGTAGCAGCAACTAAAGGACAGGTGGAATGTATTCCTTTACTGAGTAAGTGCTGAAGCACTTTTGCTGTGAGACTGCAGGTGACATACTTACCCTTCCTAGTTCTCCAACCATAGAATTTGCCATTGTTGTTCCAGACTTCACAGCACTGATTTTGAAGAATTTCTCATTAAACCAGTTGCCCCTAACTGACTGTCTCCTGTTTCTATTGGATAACTTTCAGCAATCCTTATGAAAAAAATTGCATTGTAAATATTCCATTTATGAAATATTGTCGTATATAATTTCAGATATTTCCCTCAAAGATAGTGTAATCACTTTCTTCTTTATATGTCTAATTGCAAATTTATCTGTAAAAAAATCATGTTACCAGTACCCAGTATCAGGCATGCCCCCGATTCTGCCATTGAGGCTCTTGGCATTTTAAAAAAGCTGCAGAGGTAAGAAAGAACAAGATAATCTCCCATAAGATAGTGCACATTGAGTATATTTATGGTTGTTGTCATGTCCCTTTAGAAAGAATTATGGGGTCTGTTCATCTGTCTAGGTGACTAAGTGATGAAACGTGTGTGCGATTTGCTGGTACAGACTTGTTATCAGAATTTATGCAGGTAAAGCTCTGTGTTTCAGAGGTAAAGCTTTGTGTTTATGAGCAATTTTTCTATGAATTGGTACTTTCCCATAACGAAACAGCTGGCTGAAAGCACAGTTTTCCCTGACTTAAAGGAGATCATCAGTATCCAGGAAGATTGTCCCTGGAAGTTTTTCAGCACTGCAGGGATGGAGAGGTCCCTTGAAAGCTCTTCCTGCTGATACATAAGTGAGGCTGCTGAGAGCTCTTTGCCACGTGTTTTTTTAACTCCCATAATCTGTAAACCACACTTGTGTGGTCAAAGTATCGCTGACACGGAAAGGAGTGTTTGTGAGCTTGTGACTGGACTAGTTGCAGTTTCACAGAAGAAAACCAGCTTTATCTCTCTAATCCTTTTGCTGGCAGGCAGGACATGAAAAATGAAGGTAAGACACTGTACCTATTTATTGCTTAATTTTTCCCCATAAATTCTAACCTTGTGGTTAAAAAACCCAACAAAATTCAGTAATTCTCAAATGTAAACAAGTAGAAAAGTAATACTCCAGAGTGCAAGAGCTTATAAGTATCCAAAACCTAAATATGCTAACACAGCTGCATGTTGTGTGATCCACCACACTTCTGACATGAAAATATGTGAAATGTTTTAAAATGTTCAGAATATTGCAAATTTTTGATGATCCCCTAATCAAACCAGAGAAATGCAACTGTTAAAAATCCAAATGGAATGAAGAGCTGAAATTATATGAACAGTCCTTTTCCTTATTTAATATTGAAAAACTCCAGCTAAAGCCATCCCACAGTAATGCTGTGAAAACTAGAGATGTTGTAGTGCTTGCTGAATGTATTACTCTGCCTGTGAGTGATCCAGCTGTGTTTTAAGGCGTTCTCATAGTCTGTTTGGGACTTTGGGGAGGTCATTGTGCCAGAGTTCGGTAAGAGGCAATGTCTTCAGGTGGTGCTAAACAAGGTAGCCCAGAACAAGAGATATGGTTGTGCCAGTGTGGTATTGAACTAGAGTGATTGCTGCTACTGGTTACCCTAATAGCTTGTCTGTCTTTACCCAGTATATTCTGAATGTAGCTCAGTGACCGGAGCTGTTTGCGACTCCTGGGCAACGTCCAAAGTTCTGTGCACTCCTGGTCTTGTATTGGCTGCTGTAAGCTATGCCCTCTGCTGTAGCTGGGTTCCTGCGGTAGGTAAAGTAGTGGTGAGAACACCAGCTGCACATGCACAGTTTGGAAATTAAAATTCATCTTCAGTCAAGTAGATAGCCAGTAAATATTGAATGCCTAAAGTGAAGGGCGCATTAAAAGTCACAAAATTACAACAATTACTTAGAGAAGTATTAGTGGTTAAAAATTTTATCTGCATGCCAGGTCTTCTTTCAAAGTCATAGGTTTTTTCATTTAGTTACTATTTAGTAATAAACCTAATAATCTTCTGCAAATAGCTACTTGCCCCAGAGCAATGGGCTTCAAGTATAATGATAACTGCAGGAGATTATCAGTTAAGAGCCTGGACAAAAATGAGAACAAAGGAAATTAAAATGTCTTTAGAAACCTTTGAAAAATAATTCTAATTCCATGCAGTTTGATAAGCAGTGTTTCCATGTATTAGGAATTCCAAACAAAAAATAACACTATTTTCACCTTTTTTTTTCCCCATACATTTTTCTCATCTCTACTACTTGAGTAAAAATATCATTTATTGGTTTAATCTAGTTCCCCATTTTCTTCTGTGTGAAGAAAAGTAGAAGGGAGTAGAGGGGCAGAATCACCTCCCTTGACCTGCTGGCCACGCTTCTTATTATGCAGCCCAGGATGCGGTTGGCTTTCTGGACTGTGAGTGCACATTGCCGGCTCATGTTGAGCTTCTCATCCACCAACGCTCCTGAGTCCTTCTTCTCAGGGCTGTTCTCAATCCATTCTCAGCCCATTTTCTATTTGTGCTTGGGATTGACCTGACCCAGGTGCAGAACCTTGCACTTGGCCTTATTGAACTTCATGAGGTTTATGCAGGCCTACTTTTCAAGCCTGTCAAGGTCCCTCTGGATTGCATCCCTTCCCTCCAGTGTGCCAACTGCAGCACACAGCTTGGTGTCATTGGCAAACTTGCTGAAAGTGCACTCAGTTCCAGCGTCCGTGTTAACAACAAAGATGTTAGGTAGTTCTGGTCCCAGTACCGACCCACAAGGAATGCCACTTGTCACTGCTTGCCACTTGGACATCGAGCCATTGACCACATTCCTAAATAAGAAAGAAGAAAGATAGGAAAAGAGAGACTCAAATGCTTTGCTGATGGTCAGTTTTCCTCTATGTCTTTTGAGACTCAGAATATATAAAACATACTTTGGAATTAAAATTTCAACTAGTTCAGGTATATACATATATTGTATATTTTTTCTTAAGTTAAAATCTGTATTTTTGGGGCAGGGACTGCTTTGATTCATCAGCAAGTGTGAGTGACTAGTATTACCTGACAATATTCAATAGTGTTTCTATGTCACATTATAAATTACTGCTTCTGATAAATATTTTTACAATATATTTTCCTACTACTTTTACTGTCATTATGGCATCTCTATAGATTTATAGTTCTTGCCAAACAGAAGGGCCATTCCTTCACAACCTTCATTGATTCAGACATTTGAAACAACATTTTGGCTTGTCTTGCAGCTCCCTTGTGCAAATAGTGTCAAGATGCAGAAAAAGGAATAGATTGTAGAAATGAATGGGAATGACATGAAGGCTACTGTATGCCAGGATTTTCTCCAGAACTGTTCTGTAAATCCTCTGAGCTGAGTTGTCTTGCAGCTTCAAGTATATAAACATTTTCAAATATGTATACTACCATGACATGTAGATGTGGTGCTTAGGGACATGGTTTAGTGGTGGACTTGGCAGTGCTAGGTTAACAGTTGGATTTATGATCTTAATGGTCTTTCCCAACTTAAACTGTTCTATGATTCTGTAAGCTGATTCTACTGATTCTAGGAGTATACATGTAATCAACTCTATTCATACTATCTAATATTTTTTATTTAGAAAAGGTTGGTATTCAATTTACCAGACTTTTTGCATTGCTAGATGGCAAGATATTCCTACTTGAAGAACTTTTCTGTCTCAAAGATGTGTGTACATGCTCTAGTGCCTAGGACATTGAGACAAAAATGTGTAGTGTCAAAAAAAAAGGTCACTTCTGGCATTGAGCAAATTATTTGGGGCAATTTGATCTCTATCTACCAGAAAGTTTCATCTGAGAAAAAAGCTGGTGGTGATAGAAAGGATACAGACCTCACCAGGTATGTGTTTCTCTCCTGTGTCCTCTTTGGGTGGTTAAGGTGTTCATCTACAATGGTTGGTGCCACAGTTTAATTCTGTCCTCTGCTCTGGAGATTTATATCCTGCTTTCCTGTCTCTTAAGGACAGGACTTGAGCAATTAGAAACAGTGAGGTCTATCACAATGTGTTCTCAAATGTTCCTCTTTATGCTTGTTTGCTTCAGAAGAGCAGTCAGTGGCTGATGCCCTCTCTGCTAGGGGAGTGTACTAATTACCTGGCTTTAGAGATGTTCTTAGTCTTGATGGTGGCCACTTAAGCACTGCTTGCAAAGTGAACCACTTTCAGTGCACGGGGTGAGAACCTATCTCACAATCCTTCAGTACCTACTCACACAAGCAAAGTCAGATCAGAGTTCAGTCCCTGTGTCATTCACTCTGCATATGAGTGTCTTAGCAATTACTCTTCACATCATTCCAAAAATGGAACCAGTCCCATAAGCCACTTCATACAAACTACTTCAATAATGCTTGAGAGTCAATGAGCAAAAGAGTAAGAATAACTCTCCAACCTGACGTTAATGATACTCACTTTGGAAGCTGGGGCAAACCCTGTTATAGTCAACACAGTGGGAAAGAAGCTTCCTTAGTATAGCAAAGAGAGAATTGGATATAAAAAGTCAGAGAGAACAATCCTTTTGCAACAATTTTGTAAATCTTGTATTGCATTTCCTTGCCTTTTATGTTTGCATTTGCCAAATGTTTACATTTGCAAAAAAAGTTTTTTCTTGAGACATATGGAACATTTCATGTTAAATGAAGTACAGTGGGCTGGGTGGGGATGGTAGTGGTTTTGGTGTGAAAACCTGGAAAAATTGTGAATTCGGTTTAGTTTGAACCAACATTCTTTTTCTACTGTTTGGCTTGGCAGCTGAACTAAAAAACCAGTTATTTGAACAGCCCTAAGCTCTCCTTTGCAGTTGGACCCCTGCGTTTTACTAGGAAAATTGTAGCATAGTCCCTGGAGCTCTTCATCCGTGACACAGAAGCATTAAATGGAAATCCCACTAAAATTTAGGGTTGTCTGAAGTTTTTGGAAATGAGGGAGCTCTAAAATGGGATTAAATGATGATATCCACAGTATGTGTACCACCTGACTTGTGAAGAAACTGTTGTTTTCACAGATTCCCTCTGTCATTTACTTGTCAAAAAGGTACCTCTGATGCACATCATTCTGAGAAATACTAGAAAGAGGAGAGCTCTTGACTTGTGTGCATTGTTAGCTGGGAACAGAAACATTCCTTTTTCTAACTTTTTCATTCCATGATGTAATGACAATATTTTAAACCAGGACAAGTAAATTGCAAGTGCCAAGCTTTTTCCTAGATGCTGCTTATGATCAAACACACCCATCCATGCTTTTAAATACCTCATAATTAAACGTGCAAAAATGGAGACTTAATTTGAACATGTAAATTAATCACATGTTGTAACAATTGGAATTCATAACTGAACATCCATTAGCAGACAACACTGTTCCTCATTCTTTTGTCTGCATGTTTATAGTAATCACGCAATAGGATTTATGGTGCATGTCACCCTTTGAAAATTAATTCTGCATCAACTTAGGAGATGTGTTCCCATTTCTATTGTGCAGCTTTGTTCTATAAATGCAAATAATTGCAAATTAAGCCCCAGATGTCTAAAGAGCAGCAGGAGTGACCATTATTTGATGTATGATGCACGTCATGTCATTTCTGTGTCACTCCTTTAGGGGTTAAATGAGTTTCATGTTTTGGACATCTTAGGAAAATAATAAACAATGTAGCTCATCCAAAAAACATCTGCTGAATTTTTTTTTTTGTTAAATAGAAGACAAAGATATTTAAAATGTGTTTTCAATTGCCTGCTAAGAAAATAAATTTACATAAAATAACCCTTTTTTTCATCCTGAAAATTTGTGAATTTACCTTCTGTGGCAATTTAGAAAAAGCCAAAATTTATCCACATTGTGTTAGCGAGTTAAGAACTCAGTTGCTGTGGTGGACTACATTAAACATAGCTGGATGAAAATGAGGTCAGTGGAGTGAATGCAAGCTGTACCCCTCAGAGCTAATGTGCGAGCACATTATCTTAAAGATGTTTACCTGGTGGATGTCTGTATTTCCCTGTGTATTTCAGTGCATGTGATGGTAGGCCGTGAAGCTTTCTCTAGCAAGCATTTGTGAAAGAAACATCCCTTTCACATTTCCGCCGCACACCAAGAGTGGTTCTCTTCACAGGAGTGGAGTTTACTTGACTCTGTTGGGGTCAGAATTCACTGCAGGGTTTGGGTTCTTCATCATATAATATGGAGCCATTAACTTGGATCAAGACTTGGCATTTTTCTCCATCAGCTATTGCTTATTGAGTTGACAATATTGCCTCGAGCTTTCTGACCCATGCAGGAGAAGTTAAGTTCTTCACAACTGACCCTCTTCTCTGGTTTTATGATATAAATCCAACTTGAATCCTCAGCATCCTGCTTCTTAATGTGCTATGCAGATGTCTTGCGCTCTTGGCGTCGTGCCATCTTCATGATACACCTCCCAGTAGGTCAGCCACTTCCACTCTGTTGTTTTGTTAATCCCTTTTAAATAACCACTGTTTTATAGTGCTACTTACAGGAAATACCTCTCCAGTAATGCCTCTGAGTTACTTACAGCCTAAAATGTTGCCATATGCATCTTAAACTTAAAGAACCCTATGTGACCCTATTCTGTATAGTACATAGTAATTGTGTCTGTGGATACTATATTCTGTATAGTATATAGTAATTGTGTCTGTGGATACTGCAGTGAATTGTGATGAAAATAAGGAGGAATTGTTTAAAGAAAAACCTCTCACCTTCTTGCACACAGCATACTTAGCTCTGATGGGAAGCACTTGGACATGTATCAGAACTTGGACTGATCAGTTATCAACCTGGGGCCTAGATAATGATGGGGAGCTACCCTGGGACAAAGTGTACAAAGTGTGAATATAGGAAAGTAGTTATAAAAATGAAGCAAAATAGCTTTGTGATAATTAGTGGAAAGGAGGTCACAGCCTGTCTTTCTGTCCTACACAAGCTTCTTATTTATTATTGTGGCATGACAGCATATGGCTC
>JAOQGH010000040.1:10457462-10554103 GCA_025769975.1 Gallinago jamesoni | reverse complement strand
GGAAAGGAGGTCACAGCCTGTCTTTCTGTCCTACACAAGCTTCTTATTTATTATTGTGGCATGACAGCATATGGCTCTGAGTTTTTAATGGACTAATACCATTTCTCAGTTGTTTTTGCTTTCTCTTTTCTCACAGTAAGATGTGACTTAAATTCCTAAACTCAAAACCCCCAAAAATTCAACCCACAAGCCCCAGTGGTATTTGGAGTTTATGTATTCTTTAACCAAAGGCCTTTACATAACCAGATACTGGTACATTCTTTAGTGAAATTCTTGAAGCTTCGGGCTTAACCACTACTTCTTGCAGTGATGTGCTTGAAAAAATGTCAGCTATGTAGCTGTACTGGAGAGCTGTGCAGCTGAGGTATGTTCTTTTTCTCAAGGTGACAGACTGGTGTCAAGGCCTAGATTGAGGCGAGCTCCTGGCTCCAGCTTGAACAGTTCCATGGTGACATCAAAATTTTGTCATCTATATTTAAATATTTTTTGTTATTTTCATTATTGCAGAGAAAAGCTGAAGATTTGCATGAATGAATCCACCACAGAGATATCTGCTGGAGTAAGCAGAGAACTTTAAAGCTTTGTGAGTTGGGAATTGCCTCATTAATTTTTCATAGGTTATTAATTCTGAAACCTTTGTGCTGCCTGCAGCAGTGGACTTGGGTGTGTATGGGAGAAGTTCTTCAAATTGTGGACAAAGAGACTTGATTTCTGACAGAACAAAAAGGAACAATACAACAAAACCCTTGTTGGAAGGAGAGGTATAAAAGTGCTTAAAGAGGCTTGAGAGAGAAAGAAATACACAAAGGGTTTACAAGGCTGGAGTTAAAAAAAACAAAACCAAAAACAAAGTAGGATTTAGAAATGTACTTAGAAAAAATAATCCCAAAAAGGAAGAGAACAACCTCCCTTTCCACCCAAAATGAAAAAGGAACACTATTAAAATGTTCTTAAAGTATTTAGTTTCTTTTAATAACAGTCATGATACATTGGGCAGTCCAACATGATTCTGTGTGCATTGGCAGAGCATAGTAGCCTTTTGGATGCTTAGTCTTCATCGAAGTGTGTTTCAGATTTATGTGTGATAAACCTCATCTACGAAATATGGGAGGTTGATCTGCTCTATAACATAGCGGTTGTGTTTCAGGTAATAAACCAAAATGATAAACAGGTGTCAGAATTTTTGGCTTTTAGTTGACTTATATTTTTCTCTAAAGTGTGATGTTAATGAGAAATCTCTTTGTTAGGACCCTTTTACTGAAATATGTCTGATACGTTATTGTTTTTCTTCTAAATCCTCTCTGTAATCTGCATTGCCATTCAGTTTACTGTGGAAGACTACTGGGAGGGCCCAGGAATAAAATCCAAATTTGGGCCTTTCTTTCCCATATCTTTGACAATATTCTTGTTCAGATATCCTGAATGGAAACATCATCAAGAAGGATGGGGCTCAACAGCCAAAGTCTAGAGCAAACTAATCCGGCACTGATATTCTGGGCAGTGAATCCTTTGTGGCCTTGTACAGAAAAAGCACATGATCTTTCAATCTCAGTTTCCCTTTCTGTAATATAGGGTGATGAGAATAATTTCATTCCCATCCGACACGATATTATTTGCTGTAGAGAAGTGAAATGGTATGGAAATAGCCTTAATGAGGATTGTCCAAAATCAGAGCATATCCATCATTCATCATTTAATTGTTTCAATTTTTATTTTTTTTTAAATGAAGGAACTCAGTTCATAATTAAAGAGACCAAAACATTTAAAGGTTGGATTTGTCTTTTGGAGAGTATCCTGAATTTCAAGAAAACTACCCCCCCACTGTTTCATTATGAGAAATATTCTAAAGGCTTTCCAAAAGTTTTGTCTTTATGCAGAACCACAGTCTGTTTATTTCTTCATGCCAAAGATGAGGTTTGGCACAAGATTGTCCCATACCCTTGCCAAAAGCTTTCCTAAGAGCACACTCAGTTAGTTTATATTACTACTTTTGAAAAAGGAAACATTAAAGAAACCATATTTTTAATACAGTATAAAGGTCCTATGAAGGCTGAAAATGCCTCCCTCTGGCCCCACCTCACTGCAAAGGGCTAGGGGAAGTGAGGGGGAAAAAGGAGTCCTACAGTCAAAGAACTGCCTCTGTGTGAGGCCTGGGAGCTAGGACAGCTTTGCTCTAACCCTCATTTCCCTGCAGGCTCTGTTTTCAAAAATTGTTGCTAAGTCTGGTTGCCCAAGTCGAGACAACCATGGCTTCATTTTCAGCAAATCTGGGCACTCTTAACACCTGTTGATTTTACTGTGGCTGTTCTAGGGAAGAAGGACCTAGGATGCCTCCTGCCAGTTTCCTAAACTACTGCAAGGGCACAGCGTACCCGGTGACTTGGTCTGTCTCTCTCCATCTGTGACCTTATGAACACTGTTGCGTCCCCTCTACAGCTTCTATGAAAGATCACAAAGCCAGAGGAAGGCCATGGTTCTTGTAAGTCAACTTTTATTTTCTTTGCTCTTAAAGTAGTATAACCTTTAGCTTGTGTCTGGAACCCCAGGCCTTTCTCTCATACCTAGAGTCACACTGCAGGCATATTCTCTAACTTTTGACTTAATATGACATTGTCCTATCTATTGGGGGAAAAGAGACTTGAGGGATCTGACTAACTGTGCTGTAGAGAGAACTCTTGTTGACTAAACTATTTTGTTTAAATGTGGAAGTTTAACTATTTTTTTCCACTTCTAGGCAGTTTTAAGTCTGAGATAACATATAATTAAAACATAGAAGCATAGAAATGCCTGATTATGTAGGTCTGTTACGTACAGAGTAAGAGAGCATTTCAGGTGATCGAACAAAAACTTGTGTCTTATAAAAGCGAGGAAAATGTATGTATGTGTATTCATCCATCCATCCATTTATCCATCCATCCGAACTCAGATCGTATTTTTAGGAACTGAAGCCAGATGTTAAAGTCTTCATCCAGCTGAATCTCTCCTCCTGGAGCTGATCATTCAGGCCATTCATTAAGCAATTGAATGGGCTGCCCAGGGAATGGTTGAGACACTATCCCTTGGAGATATTTAAAAGATGGGTTGATATAGTGCTTAGTGACATGCTTTAATGATGTATTTTTATCAGAGTTAGGTTGATGGTTGGACTAGATTTTCTTAAAGGTCCCTTACAACCTAGACAATTCTATGATTCTATTCTATGATTGTCTATGGGCTGCACTGGCCAGGGGTATTTGGCTGTTAAAGAGAAATCAACTGAAACATGGAAGACACTTTTTTGCATTTCAGTTCCCTACTAAAATGGCAGCCAGAATTTCTGCATATGATTTTTGAATATGCTTCGCTTATATTTTTTTTAAATGAAACTGTCACATCCGGAATTTCTCGTTCAACCACAATGCCTTTTCCTCCCAGGGATCAGTTGAAAGAATTTCCATTAGGCAGCTGAATACCTCACTGTTAGGGTTTCATATGCAAAATCTGCAAATTAAATGTGAGTCTCCAGTCTTGCATGGATGAGATCTTTTTTTTTTTTTTTTTTGTAAGCACAATTGTCTTTGAGATCTGTGAGAGTTGCACCAGTGTGGATCAAGCTCCAGGGTCAGGACATTTAAGACTTTTTAGTGAAAGTTACCACTTGAGTTACATAGCATTTGTACCATGATATGAAAATGAAACCACGCTGAAAATTCCTAAAGTACTCAAAGAGGGTGTTATTTTCTAATTTGCATTTGTCTTCAAAACTGTTGTTTTTGGAGAGAATAAATGTGGAAAGCTCCAGTGGGTAGACCCTCCTGTCATAATTTCACACTGATATTCAGGTGGCAGTCCCTGAAGAATTTATCCATTTTTATGCTGCGAGTAGATAATTTGTTTAGTTAACCTGCTGGAGGATTTAAAAGGAAATCAACATGTTCTGTAGACGCAAAGAGTGGGGGCTGTTTATTTGTACATCCTGACCTCCTGCATATTACAGGCCAAAAAATATTGCTCTGTCACATCCGCATTGAGCCCAATTCCTTCAATGTTTGTTTAAAATGTTACCTGCAAATGTAAACTTGTGAGCACAATTTCTTTTATACTGTTGTTAATTTTAAAAAACTGTGATTCCCTGAGCTCAGAATGAATAAAGTCTCGTTTCCTATCGCACTGGATTCTCTGGTTTTCTAATAAGGCACAAGCTCCAATTGGATTTTTTCCAGTGGCTAGGAAATTCCTGACAGCTCAATATTAGTGGATTCTCTGAAGCCTGGTATGTTATGTTCACACTGAACCCTTTCATTTATTGGGAGCACTATTAAGGCCATCCTATTCACCCATCCAACTGCTTTCCTGCATCATGTTAAGAATTTAATTGTTTTTGAGGTGTCTGCTTTTATGAGCATAGGCTTAGGAATTTAATTATGTTTGAGGTGTCTGCTTGTATCAGATGTGATTGGAATTGGTGATTGTGTCCAAAAATTATTGAAGGGGTAATATGCATGCGACTACACATGCAGACAAAGCCTGACTGCATAAGATTTGTTTCCCTAGGAAATCTGGCACCTGTACTGCCAGAGATATTCGAACCTCTGTGGATTTTTTATAGTTCTATTCTTACTCTTCATTAGAGAAGGAGAGATGAGAGTTTCATCAGATGTAAAACAGCATTCCCAGAGGATATCAGCAATGACCAAAGGACTAATTTCTGTCATCCTGCCCATTTCTGGGGTTGCTTTCCATCATGGTAGGTCTTTAAAAAGTGTGTTTAAAATACACTGCCCTGCTAGACTGGAAATGAGAGGTAGTAAATAGTTTAATTTTTGTCATATTTTCAAAGTACTTTGTCATGTCAACAGCCAATAGGCAGGATGCGAGTGAAATGTTGAGGCTCTGTTTGCCTTCACTTCTGTTTGTATTTGCTATATCTGAAGACGGTCCTAGACTTCGTTACAATAATACTTTTCATTTAGAAATTCAGACCTCCTCTGATGTGAGCCCCACACATTTCCATTTCTAAGTGCAAAATGTTGATCCCTATGTAATTATACAGCAGTGCCAGGTTCTAACCACACTATCTTACCTACACTAGTCCTTTGGAAATGTTTTACTTGCAACAACTTTATATACCAAACATGTTTGTTTAATAAAAATGTTGTTATGATAACTATAAACAACATATTTTTTATATGACTAATGTTTTCATGAAGTTGCTTTCATTTTCACAGGTCACTGCTTCCTTTTCCAGTCTCGCAAACAGTTTTCTCAATCATCTTGGGCACTGAGTTGGTGCCTCAGCACTTGGATCTGTGTTCTATGATTTGATCTTCTTTTCAGAGTGTTCTCTCATTTGTCCCTATCCATGTGATGTTTTTCTGACACTACTTTTTCTTCTTGTGCCACTTTATCACTATTTTTCTCCATGACATGCTGTTAAAAGAGGTGAGATGTTTGGGAAAAAATTAGATTTAACATGAAAAAAAGAAGCAGTTGACAAAAAAACTACCTAGAAAGTAAGTAGTTTTTCTTTCTCTAATTTCTTATGTGTATGTTAGTATCTTAAAATCTACAGTCATGATTTTATCTACAACATAGGGCTTATTTTGTAAATGAGCTTCAACACTCTATCAAATTGTAATTATTCATGAATAGTCTCTCTTTATTGTTAATGATATGCATCACACTAACAGAGTTTGATATGCTGATTATAAGAATAAAGTTCATCTGAGGTAACAGAGTTTATTCCTTTCTCAGGCATCCAGCCTGGATCTCAGCTGCAAAGTACCTCTCCACATCTCATTACCAAAATAGAAACCTTCTTAATCCTTTGCTGTGAAGAACAAAGGTTCGATTCAGGCTCTGGAGCAGAAATAGGATCCTATTAATGCACTGGCAACTACACTGTTGTTATTTTTGTTAGAAAAGGGAGAAACAGGAATTTGCTGATATATGTTAGATTAAGGGCTGTTATTGTTTTGAGATTAATCGGATTGTTAGTTGGGCCTTTCCAATGGCAGTTGGAAATCTACAAAATATCTTGTAAATTAATATTCTGGATGAGTTCAGGAGCTTCCTGGAAATTCACTTCTATTCTTTGTATCTGTTCTGAAAGAATCACTCAGGGTATGAGTTAAATGGTGTATTACTTGCTGTGCAATTGGTGGTACCAAGAGGAAAGTTCTTCTGACACTCTTGCCTGGAGGTCTGTTCTTCCTGGGCTCAGTCCACTTGCTATCCAGTGGCTGAGAACTGAGACCCAGGGCACCGGTGAGGTACCTACTGCTCAGCCGCTGTGGAGCACTGACTCAGAGAAGGTCTGTGCACTAGCCAAGAGTCCAGGCTTGAACATGCTACAACTGATGTATGAATTCACATTTTGAAGTATAAGAGCTCCGATGATGTTTTATGAAGTCTTTTATTTCTTTTGAAAGATTTGCTGTCACGTAGTGTTGAGCTGCAGTGCACTGTGGAATTTGGGATCCCTGTGGAGCAGGCTCTCTATGCCTCTGGCAGCTTGTCAGGATAAAGTTGAAATTAGGATTGCAGGGAAGAGCCAGAGGAATTCCACTTGGTGAATTAAATGTTATTGAGCTTGAGGACCTGGAAAAGGGTGAAGGAAGGATCTGGGTGAGCTCCCAAGTTGGTATGAATGACTGGCATAGAAGGTATTGCTTAGAGCAAAAATAAATGCAGTGTAACTGATCCGTTGAGACCAGAAAACTGTTTCTGGAAATGACTGGTGCTTGATAATTCTTAGCGATAGGCAGATGCCATACTCCAAAATACGTGTGGTCCATTGTGCAATCCTGTGTGGGTGTGGATCTTTGCAGGTTATTGGCCTATGCCCTCTGGCACAAAATGTGTTTGCATAAGTCTTAGCATGTAGAACTTTGCGTGTTTATCTTCATGTGTATGTGAAAGGTTCAGGGTTAAGCGAGGGACAACTATCTCAGAAACTGAGGTCAGCAGAAGCATTCTGGATAACTCTTCCCAGGCCTAAGTACTGCCACAGAAAATGAAAACCAGTAAGATGGCATTTGCAGTGAACCGCAGTGCTCTGCTTCTATTCCTCCTGGTTAGGACAAACCCCATGTTTGGCCTCCAGGAGATATGACAAAGATATGCCTCTTGAGGGAGTATGTAGGCTGAGACTTGTGGACTTCTATTTGTGAGTTGGAAGAGATTTCTGAGCATAGCCTAAGGCTATTACGTTTTATTAATTGCTATTTTATCCCCATTGTATATGTCCCCAGAAGGCTTTAAGTATCAAGCCTTGATAAAACAGGAATATTTCAGGGGCCAGTAGGATATTTAGGCCCCAGCCTGTTCTGTTATTCCACAGTAAAGCTGGGATAACTGTGTTGACTTCTGAGTGACAGCGGTAGAGCTAGAGTAGGACCGGACCTGAGAGGGTCAGCCGTGAGTGCGTGTGTGCGCCTTGGGCAGTGAAACAGCGGACTGAAGAAACATGCTCCCATCTCCCCTTGGTGCTTTCCACCTGTCCTCTTATCCCTGGCATACAAAATGACATTAATGAGGTTTAATTTATGAAAATAAGTGAGAGGCATTGTATACTACCTTATAGTGCTGCACATAAACAATGTGCTATGCACAACAAACTGTACATAGGTATGTATGTACATATGATCACAGATGCTGAGTGACATTGTAGTTGTTAAACCAGCAGTTGAGTAGAAAGTTTCTCTGGCAAAGTAGTCATAGGCTAGATGGCTTCTCAGACTGTGCAATAGAGGAAGACATGCTCCATGCAGGAGACCAGTGTGTATTGCACCTGGACCACAAATAGTGTCACAGACCTCATGCTTTGATCATCACAGGTCTTTTAGTAGAGACTGAGGCTGGAGGAAGGAAAGAGCTAAATAGGACAGTAAAGGAAGAAGGCAGTATTGCTACTTTCACCAGGCAGTAAGCACATATTTGCAAGTTTTTAACAGTTTTGGTAGGTTTTTTTTAACATTCTTGCACATTTTTTGATTAGGGATCCTAGATGGCTTCCTCAGAGAATGTGAAGAATAAGTAGATATAAAATGTTTTGAAAGAGTTTGCACACCTAGACTTTCCCACCTCTTAGTATATTGTCACCACGAGCGACTGAATGAGTGATATTTTTATGCTGCTGCAGCAAGACCTGATCCCCAGGTTGATTGGAAAGTACTATAAGAAATTGACTGAAATCAGGAGATGCAGAAGAAAACACTTTAAGGAAGGGATGGAAATCACCATGTCTAAACACCATTGCTGAATTGGATGGGCTGCTACAGGCTCTGTCTAAATCAAATTCGAAATTATAATCTCAAATTTAAGTGTATACTAGGGTCTTAGTGGACAAGGTTATGCAAAAGTTGGATTATGCGTGGAGGCTGCAGCCATGATGAAAGAGTTTCTGTGCAAAGGAGAAGGTGGTGTTGACAGGTTGGTGTTGCCCAACTAGAAGTGTTTTATAAACCTGGAGAAATTACCCCTAAGATTTAAAAATATGAATAATAAATGAACTACAGATAGTAGTGCAGACAACAATGAATTTGGACAAAAATACTACTCAAAAAAAGCCAGTGTTTGATTACTAAAATTATTTGGTAAGTTTACGGCCCGTTGGAGTCATCAAAGAGCAAAATTTGATGAATTGTGGTTTAAATGTCAAAGAGTTCGTTTTGTTTTGTTTTAGATCATATAATATAACCATGATGAAGTTCTGTTATGACAGGGAGAACTTTTTTCCTAGATGTTTGTGGACAGTGAAGGAGAAAACAGAGAAGAAAGGAGAAAACCTGTTTGGAAGGGTAGGGGAAACTCTGCCTGCATGAATTTTACACTTAACTCCTGATTCAAGCTGAGATCAGAAGTGCTGCAGATCTTCAAGCAGGTAGTTTGCACTTAATTTAGTGCATTAAGCTAGGTATCCACTGGGTGGAGACGGCAGACAAACTTCCTAATAGGTGTTTTGCTATAGACACCATGGGTGGAAAGTAGCCCAAAATCTAGAAAAGTAACTAAGAGACATGGTGGAAAAGCACAGGAGGCTGGGGTTGGAGGTGAAAGTGGACATGGTTCAGAAGCAAACCAGTTTTTAGTTCTCACTTGTGCTTTTTACTCTTGAAAGAGCAGAAAGTTTAATTCTGTCAAAGCATCTGATGTTTATCTTGTGTCTAAGACTGATGCAGCTGAAGGAAATCTCATGTGTTGGCTGATTGCCATGACCTTAACCAGAGGGCTTTCAGATGGCAATGCTGAATTTAAATCTATCTATCTCATCCTCTCAGTAATACTTTGTGAGGTGCTGATTTTCCCCAGGGACCTGTCACAGAGTCTGGGAAATTAAATTAGTGAAAGGAGCTTGATAGAACATATGTTGGTTTCATATTATCATGAGGAGGCGAATCCTGAAGAAACATGCACCTCTGAGCAGGAGAGCGCTCAGACTTCTTTGTGGAGCAGGACTTGGTGTGAAGTTGGGAAAGTGTCAGTAAGGAAGAGTTTTGGTACACAAAGTAAGGAATAATCATATCAGTTGAGAAAGGAAAGGAAACTACCATGCTCTGATAGTCTCTTCAAACTAGAAAGTAAAGGCAAGCCTTTACTGCACTGTGAGACTATTACACAAGATTCATCCCACATTTCTGCTCCTAACTGCTTGAGTCACTGAAGGTATGTCTACTCAGGGTTTGGCAGGCAGATATGAACTCTCTCTGTCCATGCTCCAAGCTGGCTGGGTGAAAGCTGGCTCTGAATGGGAAGCTGCGTAGCCGTCATTAACACGTGGCTGAGCCTGAACTAATAAGTCCTGCTGGGAAGCAGAATATATTAGCATGGGATCAGCATTACAGGGCTACAGTTACATGACTTGAGGATTAGAGGTAGCTTCTACCTGGGCATCTTGGAGCACTTGCAGAGGGAATTGCATCTGCTTGCAAATCTGCCATGGAAGCGCACCCTGAATATGTTAGATGGGTTAGCCAGACCTGGTGATCTGGAAAAATGGTGCCCAAAAGGCTGCTTGTTCTTTAAAAAGAAAATCTTGAGTAAAAATCCAGTGCCAAACTCCAGCTTTAACAGACAATCTGCTTTCAGAGGCTTTCTGTCAGGTCTGAGGCTTTGTGTATACTAATGTTAGAAGAAAAGACTTAAAACTGTATGAACAGCAATCCAACTCGTCGGAGGAAGGACTGTGCAGCCATGACAAACATGCACCTTGCAGTAATATCTGCCTGAATTAAATGCCACTCCTATGCAGTCCCTTACACAAACCACCTTGTTTACAATGAATGGAAAGTGCTAATGGCAGCTAATTTATCTGGTGTGTCAGACTCCTAGGTTGCTTAGGTAGCTTTGAAGATGTTCTCTGTCAAATTACTTTCTGTAATTCATTTCCATGCCTCTGATTTTCAGAAAAAAACCCTGATTCTAATAAAATTCATGGGTGTTTAAACAATTATTTTGTCCTTAGGCTCAGGAGTCCCTTAGCTGCTATGTTCTTGAAACAAATTAAAACAATGCATTCTGTAGGATATACAACTATTCCTAACCGTGGCAGTGGATCACTGCAGTCATTAGATTAATACCAACTATTATTATCCAGGATGCTCATCTGGTTTTACTGAGCTTTGCTAACAAAATGGAAATGTATGATTAAAGTCATCCTGTCTGTCTTTTTAAAGTTGTGCCTGTGAATGAGTCACTGTTTTACAAATGGGTGTTGCCAGACACTGATATTGAATACGGCTCCAGCCGTCAGAGCTCTGGGTCCAGCACTGCATTCTTGGAGTCCAGACTGGAACACTGAAATTCCCATTGAAATCTGTGGGAATTCTGCATGGCCGAAGCCCAGCTACCTTTATGGCTGGCTGTGGCAGCTCAGATAGAGATGTAGCTCTGTGCAGTAGGCACGTAATAGCTTGGGGACTCAACATGAATTTCATGCATCTTTTCACTTAGTCACTTGAAACCCAAGACGGAATTGAGGATACCACATTCCACTTAAGTGTTGTTTGTTTGAGGTCAGTTGAGTGCCCTCTGCTGTCTCTGGACGTGACACCTTCTGCTCCACTGGCAAAGCTGCAGCTGTGGTTTCCGTGCTCGCTGGGCACAAGAACTATTTGCACAGAGCGAGCCCCAATGTGTCAGTCGGCTTGCCTGCCTTGCCCACTGCAGTGGCCCTGGCTGGCCGCACGAAGGATGGAATGTGCTTCAACCTTTTTGGCAGATATATAGCTGTTTGCATGCCTCAAAATAAATAGCTCCCAAAGATCTTTGGGTGGAGTTGCTCGCAGAAAGCTGTGTCTTATGGGCAAGGTTGACCCAATAGTTAATTTAGCTTGTTTGCTTCACATACGAGATAGGGTTTGAATACTTCTGGCCTTGGGGAATTTCACATCTGGATTCAAACTCTTTATGGCTACTGTCCCCTAATCTGTGCCATGGGCTGTTCCCAAGTCCTAGTTCTGTACTTTTCCAAGCTTTGTGTTTCATGTCGTCCCCTCAGGGGCATTTGTAAAAGTGGGAGGGCCAGATTGGTAGTTGTAAGAAAGAGAAGTATCATCACTGACGTCAATGCAGCTCTGCCACTTCACATTTGCAAGGGATCAGGCCTGTCTACCAGAGTCACAGTCTGCTGGGGAGGAGGAGAGGCAGCCTGAGAAGCGTTGGGCTTGCACTTCGCCAAGTGACAAACAGAGAGTCAGAGTGCAGTAGCCAGACATGTTATAAAACAGGCTGTTGGAGACAGCTCTGTGTGGAGGCTTGAGTCTTGATTTACTCCTGGTCATTGTCCTGATATTCCATGGCTTTAAGACAAGTTTAAAAAAGCTTAATATACAGACTTCTGTGAGGGTAATTGGCTGAGACCCCTTGTGTGGTTTCTGGGTGGTCTCATGTGGCATAGGAGGCCAGTTGTGGCCATAGCTGCTTTTGTGCAGTTGGGCAAGGCTGTAGTGGAAGAAAACCCAAGGCTGGTTGCTCTGTGTTGCCAAATGTATGGCTACACAGAGGTTTGGAGTAATGTAAAGCTTCCAAATCCTTTACTCATCTTAGGATATCTGAAGTATTTTTGAAAGCATGAGCTTAAGGGAATAAGTCTGATTGGAAAGGGAGGGAGACTGAAGGCTCTGAGTGAAGCAGAAGAAAGCCAGGGTTTTCTTGGGTGCAAAGAGGAGTAGAGGAGGGGAAAAAAGCCACTTGGTAATAAAACACCCTTTCAGAGATCTGCTAGTGCTGTTCCCAGAACTCTGCCTGTTTGGTGCATTTCTTCTCTTGTGTTTTTGCTAATCTGAACAGTTTCTCCAGAAATCAGCAATTGGGAACACATAAGAAGTAATTTTCTTTGCCAGGTAAATGGGAACAATAGTGGAGTGGGAAAGAATGAATCACTGCCATTAACAAGAAAACTAGGGTTGCTCTCATCATCGACACAATGCAGTGTCTATTCTCAAATGTCATGGCTAATAACTCACCATTTACAAATTAGATTTAACCCCCTCCCACACAAACCCACATAGTCCTTGCTAGCCTTCAAGCTTAGGTCATAGCTGCCTTTCTCTGAGGGCCACCAATAAAACTTTCAAAATGTATCTCCTCCAGACAGTCTGGCTGCTTTCAAGATCGAATACTCCTCCCCTTTTCCCTTTGGATTTTGTTTTAGTTACAGCGACATCAGTGAGAAATGTGGAAATGTCTTTGAAAGCCCATCTAAGGCTCTAATTATCCTTAATGTAAGAGGACCATTATCATCTACAGATGAAATGAATAATATAACAAATAAGAAAGATTCCAAAGTTTTGGTTACCTTAATAAATTCCTAAACGTGAAGGAACTCACAGATCTTTATCCAATGCAACCGGAAATTATTACTGCAGGTGGGAGTATCAAAAGCTTGAGTGTTTCAGCTGGCATCTTACAACATCTTCTGTTGAGATGGTGTTTTTCATCCAGTGTACTGATGGACTGTAACTGTAGCTGCCCAGAAAAGATGTAACAAGTATGCCAGTTCCCTAGATAACCATCATGTAGGTGTAGAACATGAGATACTGCTAATTTCAGATGCTCATCAGGATATTAATATCCTTCTCACTTTGAAAGTAATGGGCTTGTTTGAATTCCTGATCCTGAAATACAGGAAACATTCAGGATATATTTTCCAACCTGGATGGCTTTTAAAGTGAAGTTGAACAGGTAACTGGAAAAAAGTATGCAGAAACAAATTTGGGACAGATTACTTCGTAAAGTCCATTTAACAGATTCTGCTTGGACAGTCCAACACAAGCAGTTTTTTCTTAATTAATAAATCATTCTCTCTTTCTCTGCAGATTGAGAATTCTTCAAAGTGGTTTACATGCAGTTCTTAGCACAGCTGCTTGCTGGGGGTGTGTGCTCTGTGTGGGGGATCTATCAGCAGCCTGGCTACCTCTCTGTGATCTTGGGTAAGGCCTGGATAAAAATCAAAGGGCAGATTGTTCTGTTTTACCAAATGCGTTGCCTGGGGCCTGTTAATTAATTGAATGTCTAGGAATGTCATACATCTCTTGGAAAAAAAAAAAAAAGCGTCACTTGAAAATTGCTATTGTTTTAACTGAATGTTGTCATTTTCACATAGTGACCGATATCTCAGCCTACCAGTCTTTTTCAAAGAGCAAACTGGAACATGGGAAAACAAGCCACTCATAGGGGAACACTGTCTGGTTTTAAGTTATTTTTTAACATAGGTCTCACAGAGGCATAAATGCTCCCACATGTTGACTGGGGGCCTTACGCTGAAATCCAAACTTGTGCTTCATTCTTATGAGTTATTCCATCATAAGTCAGTGCCGGAGGCCGATTGTAAATAGGGGTTGCAGAATTGGCCTGATTTTGACAAAGCAATACAGCATAGCTCTGGGAACATTTGCTGGAGATATGGCACTTAGTAACACGAGCAGACCAGCTGAAACTCCGAGGTTGTGCATGGCAGTAGGCATGCAGGATTGTCTACCAGTAAGTGTTTGCAGGATTGGGTGGTAGGTGGTCCTACTTTATTTGCTGTTTTAACAGAAGTCTGGTACTTGTTATAGAGTAAGTTAGTTCCTCTGGGAAAGGTGGGTGTAACTTGTCAGGACATGAAGGATAACTAATCTCAGACATTTGGGAAGTTGTGTGTGTGTGTTTGTGTTTTAGTGCATATGATTTTGTTATGTAAAATAGTGAAGCTCACCCCCTTCTCTGCCTGATCATGCCCTCTTGTGGGTTTCTGCACAGTTCTTTTGAAGGAGAAGGGTAGCTCATATGATGAGGTGAGAAAGAAGACGAATGGAAATAGAAACCAGGAGGAATCAGATCTTCAGCTGAATAGCTATAAGGGCTTCTAGCATTCAAAAACTTGTTGTCCTGCGTCACTGAGCCTATGGGGGAAAATGAACATTATCTAGAGGTTACATCTTGATTTTTGTAGCATAATTTGGCCACAATTTAATTGTGCATGATGAGAGACATTTTGTATGATATCCCACTGTAAGCAAAGGTGTGTGCCATGGATATAACTTCAAATGTTTCTTATGTTGAAAACTCCTTCAAAACTGGATCATTCAGCGCTACATTTTCTGGGAACCCAGCAAAGATGGAGGTGGAAAAAAGCAATTGGGGATGAGGAGGAATGCCTTTTTGTCTGTCAAATGTGATTGTAGTATCTCTGCAACACTGTACTTTAAGTACAGTGTGCTGGTCTTGGCTTTTATGAGAGTTCTGGAAGAGTTTTGTGCACTGCACAGTCTGATTGACAAAGAGGTTTTATGTCCTTGCATGACCTTCTTTTAATTTAAAAAAATTTCAATAAAAGTTCAGCCACACAGCAAGGGATGAATTTAAAGACTGCACACCATGTGACAATGGTAAAACTTTCATAATAGCCGTCATATTTGTTGGTTTAAAAATCAACTTCATTGTCATAGTTAATAGTTTGCAGCTGCTCTAGAACAGAGGCAAATTGCTATGTATGTGTCAGTCTTAAACGCAAGTAAGATCCACTGGCTAGGATGACTTGGTTAGTTTTTCCTATCTATTGGTAGTATTGCTGATCATCATCGCTATGCGATGAGAGGAATTCCTTGCCACATTTCAGCACTGCTGAGCTAACTATGTGATCTTGCAAGTAAAATAAACTTGTTTTCAATGGCCTGCCAAAGTATACTCCATGGCATCCTGCTAAAAAGGCTTCCAGGGTTGTGTATAAGTAGGTACAGTCCCACTGCAAATCCATGGGATATTATCAGCATTGATTTAACTACTGAAGGTAAGTTACACAAAAAGTGTTAAAGAATCACAGTTACAACTTACTTATCACCTAATGTGAAGCTCAGGAGTAAAAGAAGCCTTGTTAGAAGATCAGCAGGTAAGTTCTCTGCCAACTTATAACTTATGAAAAAGTATTTGTAATTTCCATCAAGTTCATATCAGATGGAATGGGAAGCAGATGGCACAATCCCTCTCCATCACGCTGGTGATGTGCAGAAGGTGTGTAAAGTCAGAATGATCCAGTGGCCAAAGTGTAGTAACAGGCTGAGGGCAAGCAGAGGAGTGTATGGAGTGGTTGCTGATTATTCTGGACTGGGGGCCTTCCAACAAAGCCTCCTAAGGTATTGGAAATTGTGGCATCAGGGAATCATGTCTAAAGGGGTGTGTTGTGCCTTCCAGCTAAGCAAATACAGTGTTATTTAGGGAGATTCTGCTTTGCTTTTCCTTCTCCCTATTCTATCTGCTGTTAAACCATGGACCTAAACCTGCAGACTAAAATGTGAGCAGTATCCCTTTTGAGCTATCTCAGAAGGGCTGTGGTTATTTAAAGCAGAGCATTACCCTTAGTGTTTTAATCATAGAATCATAGAATGAATCATAGAATCATTTGGGTCGGAAGGGAACCTAAGGATCATCTATTTCCTAGGTTGCACACTGCTGTGGGCAGGGACACTTTCCACTAGACCAGGTTGCTCAAAACTGCACTTGTTTTAAACACTTTTAGGGAAGGGGCATCTACAACTACTCTGGGCAACCTGGTCCAGTGTCTCACCACCCTCACAGTAAAGAATTTCTTCCTAATATCTAATCTAAATTTCCCCTCTTTCAGTTTAAAACCCTTACTCCTTGTCCTAACACTACACTCCCTGATTAAGAGTCCCTCCCCATCATACCTGTATGCCCTCTTTAGCTCCTGGGAGGCTGCAATAAGGTCTCCATGGAGCCTTCTGTTCTGCAGGCTGAACAACCCCAACTCTCTCAGCCTGTCTTTGGAGGAGACATGCTCCAGCCCTTTGATCATCTTCATGGTCCTCCTCTGGACCCTCCAAAAAGTCCATGTACTTCTTATATTGGGGGCCCCAGAGCTGGACACAGTACTCCAGGTGGGGTCTCATCAGAGGGGAGCAGAGGGGCGGAATCACCTCCCTTGACCTGCTGGCCATGCTTCTTATTATGCAACTTCTTTTGATGCATCTGTCTGGAGAAATTGGGGAGGGCAGGTCAGGCTGTCCAGGATGTTGAGTTCTCATGGCAGAAGATCACTTTTTCTTTCAAAAAACAAGGAGTAGAGGAACAAGAATGTTTAATCACTGAGTTTACAAGAAGACAGTGCTTTTAATGCTGGAGTCAGAGACTAAGAGCCTAAAGGGTGGGAAAAATGCCCCAAGGAAGAGATAGCCCACACAGTCCTACACTGGATTGTCAGTGCTACTTTACTTATTTGGATGAGGTTGTTGATGTGTTTCTTGAGACAGAACCTGACCCTCAGGTCTCATTTACAATTCAGAAAACTTTAGTTTGGCATTTCTGTGAACATTGTGTAATTGCAATAATTTCAACTCTTGTTATCCCTTCAAGCTTGGTTAATTTGTCAATGTGCTAGTTTGTTTTATTCTCATAGAGACCATGACTAGCACTGAAGTCTAAAGTAAATCCATGGGATCTCTGGTTAATATGTGCTTTCTTTTCCCCCTGACCTTCTGTCTTTCCTGGTTTGTGGAGATTGCTTTGTTTTACAAATGAATGGAAGTGTATACCATGAGTTGAACCTCCAAAACAGCCTATTCAGCTTGTGGAGGTCTCTAGAAAAGTGGCTCCATGGAATCTGGAAGTGCTTAAAGAATAGGTAGCTCCCCCCATTCCTTAAGTGTATTCCCCATCCTCTTGATGGAGTTTCTTAGCCTTGAGTAGGGAGGGAAATCTGGACTGAGACCAGGTAATTTGTCAGTCAATTCCCATTTATATCAAATGTCCTTTACTCAGCAAGAGGGAAGGGAGATATACTCATCCTGTTAGAAAAAGTGGGACAGATGTCTGGAAGATCATAGCTGTAGATATATTGGAAGTAGTCCTTTTGTATTAGAGCTGCCTGAATTTTTTGCTTCTTGGGATAGAACATCTTGCAGGTTTTTTCCCAGCAGTTCTCTGTTTCTGACATCCTTGACTGTTTTCTGAAGATTGTTGACAACCTGCTATGTTGTTTTCCCTTGCTGGAAGTCATTCTTTTCAGATGGAGATGTCATCTGGGCCTAGAAGAGCAGTAGACCTCTGTGATTAGAGGAAGAGAGTGGACTTTATCTAACTAAATGTAAATGCTTCTGAAATGTAAATGTCTGCTGTTATGGTAGTCCCTGAGCATGCTTTTATGATAAGTGGAAAGGCAGTCAATATAGTCAGTGAACTGTAGGTACCAGCTCTACTTATCTGGAAACAGATATGTAAAATGTCAGAGGGACTCTGTCTGTAATAGTGCCTGTATCTATTGACTAGATTGAAGATTGAGGCGAGATGAATGTCCCCAGATTCTTTGTCTTCTTCTCACAGTGGTGGGGTGGTTTACAGAGGAGGTGGTCTGGATTTCATCTTCCTTCTCTGGTTGCTTTCCTCTTCTCCTCTAACTATTGACAGGACTTTTTAGGGCAGGCAAGAAGTATGTCTGAATGTAAATTTTGATTTTTCTTGTTGTAGCTTTACACTGGACATGATATAATCTACTGACATTTTGGAACTCCAGGAGAAAATCAGGTTGTTCCGCCAGCAAAGGTCTCCTGGAATTGCTGAAAAAAGACTGTAACAGTCCTGGTTCTTGCACTTTCTTTTATTGAGCTGTTTTTACTCCTGTCTGATATCTCAAGAGGAGTCTGATTTTCATTTCACATTGTCCCACCCCTGTGGCATTTTTGATGCTGGCCAGAAATGAGAAGCCTTGAGCTGGAAAGGTGTCATCAAAACAATGACTAGATATACTTGGAAGACAGGTTTATTATTTGGCTTGCTGCCACTGAGAGCTGCTAATTACCAAGCAATTATAACTAGACATAATTTTTCCCTGTCTAAAGCTGCCTCTTGGGTTTAATATGGGACCGAAAACAAAAGGCAGAAATTTATTGAGGAGTTCAAAAAAGGCCAAGAGATCTATAATTATTTCCTCAGGGCATCCTTTGCTACCTTGGACTTCATGGCCAGGAGTTTGGCTATCATTGCCTCCTTAGAAAGCATTCTTGGCTCCAGTTTGATCCATCTTTTCTCTCCTGGCTTCTCAAATAATCAAATCATAAAAGTAGTTTGGGAAATACATTTTGCATCTGTAACTCCTGTGATCTTTGGATGCTTCAGGAGTCAAAACTCCACATGGAATTGCCACAGCTGAGGGCTGTGTGTTTGACTCAAAAATCTTTTGCACACAAATTAGAGGGCAACCAGTGCAAAACAATGTGGTTATAATGCATTAACTAAGCAGGAAGCATGGAGATCAGTCTCTGCTGTGTAAGGAAACAATTTGTCTGTGGAAATGGCATGGCACAGTGCTTGGGAAGACAATGCTGCGAGCAATGTTCAGTAGGCTGGCTGCTCAGGAAGGTCCTACAGGGGCACTGTCAGTGAATTAATAGGCCTGATTTATCACTGTATTATATTAATTCTACTCCAGGGTAACTCAATTCAAGTCAGTGAATTTATCCTAGGGTAAAACTGGGGAAAAACAGTGTCTTATCCCTCTTGCTTTCTGCATGAATTGCTTCCACAGAGCCATATCGATACTTTTGGTCTGTCCTCTTCAGGGCCCAGCTGTGACAAGGTGGGAGCTGGAAGCCTCTTGGCATTGCTTAGAGGAGTTGGGGTATAATGCTGGAACTGGCAGAAATTTCTGAGCCCCAGGTTTTCCAACTAATCCTTAAAAATAGCTTCCAATAAAGATGCATGAATCTTACATTTTGGTTCTTGAAAAGTAAGGTAACTTTGGAAATATGACTTATTGTTGGGAGAGAACACCAGAGGCTGTCACGCCACTAGAGAATAAATAGGGGAGAAAGCTTGCATGAGAATGCCATGGAAGTGGGTAAAAATGAGGGAAGAAATAAACTCTTGCCTCCAAAGCATTTTGCATTTGCCTGTAACAACATGCAGGTGTTTTGCCAGCATGGAAGAATAGGATTGAGAACTGGAAATCTATGTCTCCATGTTCATCTTTCAGCAGGCTTCCAAGCATACACATTTTCATTCAAAAGTCACTACCAAGCTGTTTATGATAGAGCTGTGCCAACTGCACTGTTCTATGTAGGCATCTAAGCCAAATCATTGTGACCTGATCTGACTCAGTTTTTTAAAAGGGTGCGCCTTCAGAATTCTCATTTTCTTCAGTTCAAAGTGAAACACTGGGAAAGCATTGGAATGGATCTGAAAACAGTGCAGCATTCTTATGCAGAGGCAAGAGTGCCATTCAGGCAAACACTAGAAGAAAATCTGTCTCGGGTGTGTTTTTCAAAACGAGTCTCAAATGTTCGTTGGAAAAATATCAGGAATCTTAGACTTAAGTGAACTAATTCACAAGCTCTGATTTTGCGTATATCTGTGGTATTGGGAAGTGAAATAATAGATTCTAAATGTTCTGTTCCTGAAATTTTAATTCACTTTTTGTTATCTGCACGAACATTTATTGAAGAGCTTATGTAAAGTTTGGTTTTTTTCTCTGTGGGTTTTTTTTTCCCTCCATCTTTCTCTTTCTCCTTCTTCATATTTTTCTGAACATGAGTCTTATACCTCCGTGTGAATTTAAAACCTGTTAGAGATACGTAGAACAATTATGTGAAAAAGATCCTTTTTTTGGTCAAATATACTACTATTTTTCTTGGATTATAGAATATCCCTTACTTATATATTCAGCTCTTTAGATAGGTGATTATGCATTTTATTCTTGTTTCCTCAAATACCACTGAACAAATCAACAGTAAAATTTTCTAAAGTTCTTCAAATTGAGGTCAAATGCTTTCAGGCTCATAAAACTTCTTGGTCAGCTTAAGATGTTTTGATACTTAGTTGAAATTTGTGACCATTTTTCTCTTCAGTACCTCTGCCTGAGTTTAGCTTTATCTGAGACTGAACCGAACGTTTTAGCTTTGTCAGAATTTATAATCAGCAGTTGGTTTTATGTGCGATACCAGTGGTGCTGGGTTAATTAGTTTTTCAGAGGTTCCAACTACAAAAGATACAAATAAAAATGGCTGTTTTTTTTTTTTTCCCCCATGCCAGCCTGAGAGTTGTTTTTTTTTTTCTTAATTTTTATTTAAATACAGGAGTTGATGAGAGACTTCCTTCTGATGAAGTTAGATTCAGCAGCATAATTGATGAAATAAGGAGGAGATTACCCGAAATGACCTTTCAGCCTGAATCTTTATTTGAATGGGAAAAAGATTTTTTTGAATGTACTTCCAGATAGTATCTACATTTCTTAGAAACTTGCAGGGCTTTTTGTGGGAAACCCCCAAACTATTTTTGTGTGGCTTTGGCCAAAAATATTTGGTTTTCTCTTAGCAAGTTTCAAAAAGGTTGCATAGTTGGCTTTTCTGGAGGAAAGGCAATACTTTCCATAAAGAAAAATCCCCATTTTCTTTCTAGCACTGCTTTTTTTTTTTCTTCACATTTCTGACAAGCAAAAAGTACAAAAGTACCTGGAAGTACAGATGTTGTATCATGAAATTTTAAAGTAAAAATGAGATTTACAGTCTTTGAGTTTTCTCCTGCTGCAGCACCAGTCAGTGCCAATATATTAGTGTTTCTGCCACTGCACCATAGCAAATACTATTACGACTTATTGCCAGTAATACCAGTCACTGAGGAACAGAGGCTATGGTTGCCTAAACAATCTGTACTATTGCCAAAAGGGGTCTGCTGCCCTTCTTACACCCCTCATTTGTGATTGCTTGTGTGGTCTTCTCGGTGCAAAAGGAGGCAGAGGAGGAAACTTTGCCAACTGAAAACTAATAATGAGAAAAAAAGAAAAGTTAATATGGGCACGGGGGAGTGGCATGAACAGGTAAGAGAGAACATGTATTCCGGTTGAAGTGTGAATTTATATTGCTTTGAAATCACCATGAAGTGGTATTATGTGCTTGAGATTACTCAGCCTTGGTGCCACAGTGACTTAGAGATGTTCAGCTGTATGGGGCAGTCCTGTTTGAAAGCATGGTTTGTGTTCTATGTGCTGGATAGTGTATTTTATGGGAAGTTTCAACATAAAATTATAACCCTAAGCATGAATCTTATTTTTGTATGAGTGAAAGAGGTTGTGAAGTTGAGGGTACAGATGTGTATCTTCCACTTAGATTTCTGCCTTGTAATGTCCTTCAGTTCCTTTAGAAGCTGGACACTTTTTGGTAGTCTGTGTTGCCCCTTCTAGACAGACAGAGTGGATGGCTCAGGTGCAGGTGTTTTTTTCCTCTATTCTTGTCTTGGTAGATTGTGGGATACTTTTTCAGAGCCTGAAACTGCTTTGCAGAAGGTTACAGTACAATATTGCTGCTCTTTTGCCTACTCCTTATTTTAAACCAAAGGATTCAATCCCCTGACTTCCCTAAATCAGGGTTGGAGCCTTCAGTTATGACTGAAATGAAGATGAAGGCTTAAATGCAGGGATTAGATAGTTAAGCTGTGGGTTTAGAAAATACCATTTTGCCATCAGATAATTTTGTGATATTTCTGTAAAGAAGGCTCTTCAACAAAAACTGGAAGGAATTCCAGCAGTGAGAATTTGAGATGTTTGGGAAATCAGGAGCAAACTGAAACTGAGGTCTTAGAAATGGTGGTATTTTTTTTTCTGGTGCCAAAAAGCAAGCCAAGTTATTTTGTCCTGAATAATCTGTAGATTTAATCTCTCTTGAAGTGCCCAAGGGGTTCTCTGACAGAGTTTTGGAATCTGTGGTTCTACTTGGTGCTATGTTTTACAGCTTCATAACAAAACTCCGAAGCTGATTCCTGAAATGGATAAAGAGGAGTTCACTCTATATTTGATCTCTTTTAATAAGTAGAAACCTTAACCATTCTGTAAACAAAGACTCAGCCCAGTGTGACTGTACCTAAAAAAGTATAAATTTATTGGATTACGAAAGTAGTGTATCTTGTATCTTCTTCACTTATTAAAACATAAGGCCTTAATTTCAGAGCTAAGAATAAGAAAGATGACAAAGAGTAAGATTGGATTGGAAACTATGCAGCTTGTGCCGAACTCCAGTGAAAATAATTATGGTTGAGTCATTTTGATGAAAGCATGTACAGCAAATGATCTAGAATTCAATAAATATGTGTATTTAAACATATGGAGGCAATGATTACCTGAGGAATACTTAAGAAGAATATTTTAAGCTGTATAACTTTTTTCATTTACCATGAAATCGTATACTATTATATAGATTTCCTTCCTGTTTCCCACAGTCTGAGAAATGCTGAGGCCAGAAACAGCTTATTCACTAACTTCCCATTGGAGACTGAACATGGCACGTCTTTCTTCAATATCCAGCCATTCTCTAGCACATCTGCCAATAATGGACGTTGACCTTCTCCTTCATGCTGTGGGCAGACATCATTCCATTCAGGAAATATCAGGGAGATGACACAGAGCCGGCTTAGCTCAGCATCAGTGACCCTACAAGATATGGCCTTGAAAATTTTACTGTGCTGTAAAGTCAGGATCTCTGAACATTTCCATTGCATGCAGTCTTTGGTGTGGTTAGCAAGGCTAGTGACAATTTAATCTTCACAATTTCCTTCTCTCTTATCTATACATGGGACTAACAGTAGGATAAGCTAGTATATACAGCAGATATTTCGAACTTTTGCTGTCTCTGAGGTATTTAAGTAAACAAAGGTAGGAATAAATTTTGTATAGAGAGGTAATGCATTTTAGTAGGATGAATTATAGAACTGGAAAGGAACATTAAGTCTCACATGATGAAAGCTTGTCACTGTTTTCCAACTTTTACTTTAGTTGCTCCAGTAATTATAAATGTAAATTAATGTAAATTAACTGTTTGTGGTTTTTTTTTCTTCTTTTGTATTGTTTTTCTACTATTGTGATTTATTAAGTTTAAAGGCAGGACACAAAATAATTTGACTGTCTGCATTGTGTGGATGTTGCAATATAAGGCCATCCTGAGGTATATGCTCTTGTGAAACCTGGTACTGTGTTTCACTTTGTGCATTTATCAAAAAAATGATTTGTAATAAACAGCAAGAGTTTTGGGACTGTGGTATTTTGCTAGGAATATATATACTTGAATGTGTATTCAGGTGAGGATGAAACATGAAAGGTGTGACAGCTGTATTAAGTACCCTTACTTTCGGAACCACCTGAAGTTTTGTGTTTGACCCTACCAGTGCCATGTGCCATCATAGAAATCTTGGTTCAGTGAAGTGTTAAGTCCACTGCTATTCAGGAAGCTGTTTCTTTGGATTCTGTTTTCTCTATTTTTAATAAATCTTGGCTTTGGATAGGATCCCTCTTGCCTAGGTAATTTTACAAGTATGTCTGTAGAATGCTGAGAAGCTCATCAGCTTCATGGAGACGACCTTAAGAGTTTCCAGAACTTTGAAGTTCCTCTCTATGCAAGTCATTAGACAGGAGATTATTCTGATATATTTTAGTAAATTTTGCCTGCCATAAGACTACAGTAAAGAAATAAAAAAGTGCAGAAGCTCATAGACTAAGCAAAGGCTGAATGTTGGTGTTGGTGAATGTCAAGATAATATAAAACAAGATGAAAAATGTCTAATTTCTGCTTGGCTGAACATCAATACAGTCTTGCAGCACATGAGGAATACCATCTCTTAGCCATCATTTTAAGAGCTATGTGACTTGCTGATATATCTACGTAGGGGACATCCTCAAAGGATTTGATAGGATGCATCCGTGGCTGGCTGGACTTGCCACAGCTGTGTGGAACAACCAGAGCATCTTGGAAGGGCAGCTCTTCATCTGCAGTAAGGTAACTCTGGCCTGTGAAAAAGCACAGCAATGCTGAACTCCTGTGCTGAAGGTGGCATTTCAAATACTGTGTTATTTGTGTTCCAAAACACTTAGAAAAGTTTCTATAGGTTTAACCCAGGAATCTGGGTTTGCCAATTACTGTAACAGATGAGGTCTTTGAGCAGTTGTTCTCTTGAGAGTAGCTAAGCCAGAAACTAATGCCTTCAGAAAATGAATCTAATATGTTGTAGGGGAGAAAATGAATATAATATGGTGTAGGGGAGAACTTTGTAGAGTAGGGTAGATGGTCAGACTCGATGATCCCAAGGGTCTTTTCCAACCGAAATGATTCTATGATTCTATGATAAAAGCATTCTTATTCTTTCTGTTATATAAAAGACAGCGTGTCTTATATCCTAACTATTAAAAAAATCTCTGAATATACACAGCTGTTCAATATCTTGAAGTAGAAAACAAATATCTTCCTCATAGTTTCTGATCTATTGCCTTAGTATTTCAGCCTCATTACATAATAGCCGATATTCATTTACCACCAAGCTGGGTTGCATGGTGTGATTGAAGATGAATTTTAATGCTAAAGAAGTATCTGTTGTATTGGCTACTTCTAGCCTTTTTGACAGACATTTACCTGGACTTCAGTAAAGCCTTTGATACAGTCTCCCGCAGTATCCTCCTGGAGAAACTGGCTGCCCATGGCTTGGATGGGAATACCCTCTGCTGGGTTAAAAGCAGGCTGGAGGGGAGGGCCCAGAGAGTGGTGGTGAATGGAGCCAAATCCAGTTGGCGTCTGGTCACGAGTTCTGTCCCATAGGACTCGGTACTGGGGTGGGTTCTCTTTAACATCTTTATCAATGATCTGGACGAGGGGATTGAGTGCATCCCTAGTAAATTCGCAGATGACACCAAGCTGGGTGGCAGTGTTGACCTGCTGGAGGGTAGAAAGGCTTTGCAGAGAGATCTGGACAGGTTGGATTGATGGGCCAAGACTGACAGGATGAGGTTCAACAAGGCCAAGTGCCGGGTCCTCCACTTGGGTCACACCAAGCCCAGGCAGCGTGACAGGCTTGGGGCAGAGTGGCTGGAGAGCTGCCTGGCAGAAAAGGACCTGGGGGTGTTGGTCGACTGTTGGCTGAACATGAGCCAGCAGTGTGCCCAGGTGGCCAAGAAGGCCAACAGCATCCTGGCCTGGATCAGGAACAGCGTCATGAGTAGGACTCAGGAGGTGATCATCCCCCTGTACTTGGCACTGGTGAGGCACCACCTCAAGTACTGTGTCCAGTTTTGGACCCATTACCACAAAAAAGACATTGAAGTGCTGGAGCAGGTCCAGAGAAGAGCACACCCCTGCTGAGGGTTCCGGAGCACAAGTCTTATGAGGAGAGGCTGAAGGAACTAGGGTTATTCAGCCTAGAGGAAAGGAGGCTGAGGGGTCACCTTATTGCTCTCTACAGCTCCCTGAAAGGAGTGGGTAGAGAGGGGGGGGTCAGTCTCATCTCCCAAGTCACAGGCGACAGGACTAGAGTTACGCCAGGGCAGGTTCAGCCTGGGTATTAGAAAAAATTTTTTCACTGAAAGGGTTATCAGACATTGGAATGGGCTGCCCAGGGTGGTGGTTGAGGCACCATCCCTGGAGGTGTTGAAAAGACAGGTTGACGTGGTGCTGGGAGACATGGTTTAGTGATGGTGTTGCATTTTGTTTGTTGTGTGGGTGGTTTTTTTTGTCAGACTTAGGTTGATGGTTGGACAAGATGATATTGAAGGTCCCTTTCAACCTAGAAGATTCTATGATTCTATGATTTGTGTGGTGTAGAATGCACAGCATAATTTCTGGCAGATCTTCCAGTAGTAAAACTTAACATCAAATTCATAACTTTATTAACTTTCATTCCTGTGTGACCCAATCCTGAGAGTTCCAGATGGGGTTCAAGTTGAATTGTAAGGTAATGCATAGGTTATAGGATGTATAACCAACCTGATATTCACATGCAATATGATATTTAATATATCTGACCTGGAATATATGTGTGAATGTCACATATAGGGAGAGTCCCACTTTGTAAAACATAGAAAGAAGTTAGTCTCAGTTCTTTTCAGCTGTGCACCTACTTGAACTTAGTCACTTAATGAATTTTCATATCTATTTATATAAACAAATAAGACCTTAGGCCAGCCTTCCAGTACCTAAAGGGGCCTACAGGAGTGATGGGTAGGGACAATGAGGGAACGATGAGGGTGAGGGGTAATGGTTTTAAACTGAAAGAGGGGAGATTTAGATTAGATAATAGGAAGAAATTCTTTACACTGATTGTGGTGAGACACTGGAAAGAGGTTGCCCAGAGAAGATGTAGATGCCCCATGCCTTCAAAGTCAGGTCGGATGGGGCTTTGAGCAACCTGGTCTAGTGGGAGGTGTCTCTGCCCATGGCAGGGGAGATGGAACTCAATGATCTTTAAGGTCCTTTCCAACTCTAACCATTCTATGATTCTATAATTCTAAGACTATATTGGTTCTTGGTAGAAAGTTCCAGCCTCTTCTTTTCAGTTAAAACTTTGCCATTAGGTCTATATGAATAATGAATTTTCACTTACTGAGCTAAAAAATTAAAAAAATATTTCAGATTAACTCAGAGTGAACAATTTTTATTTATCCCACTGTAATGAAAAATCCATATGTAATGCAAATAAAACATTATTTCTGCTTAAATTAAACATTTTATGCAGCAAAATTCTTAATTTCATGTAATTGTTTTTTTTAAATCCTCTCTTTTACATTGAGTTATTAAATTTAGATAAATTTTAAAAGAAAATAATTCTTTGGAAAAGAAAAATCAAACCATTTTGTTGAAGAAATATCCAGAGAAAACATTTAAATACTTCCAAGGCTTATTTGTCCTTTTTTTTTGCTATCACCACAGCTACATTTTCAAGCTAGTAATTTAGTGAAAGTTTCTTTAGGTTAGTTTACAGATGATTCCTTTAACAATTTTGGTTGTTTTCTGGTGGCTACTTATTATGGTGCGGTGTCTGTTGCAAGGTTTTCAGAGAATTGTGGTGCATTCATTTTATGCACCTGAAAAATAAATATGGATAAATACATGTGAATGCCCTTCCTTACTTTACTTATCCGTAGTTGACGTAGGCAGTTGGTTAGGCTTGTCTTGATCTTGAAAATCTCTGGTTTCCACTGGATAAATGAACCTTTAGGCTTGGTTTTCAGGGCTTGGAATGGTATCAGACCTGCACTGTGTTATTTTGTCCTCTGTCTCCACTACATTTCAGGTTTCCTTTTATGTGACTTTCCATTTGTGACTTTGGGAAGCACAAAGTGCTTAAGAGTAGGCAGAAGTAGAGGAATTTGAAGCACTAATTGAATAAGAGAGGTTGAGTGAGGAGAGATTTTTGGAGCTTGTTCTGTTTATGGACAACTGCCTCCCAGATTTCATTTGAATGGGCTAAGGTTCATAAACCTGTGTAGCCTGGGATGTAGGGCCCCATTTGAGTGGATCTTAGTTTCAGTGCAAATGCTTTACCCAGCTGTTGAGATAACAATTCAAGAGTCAGTGGTAAAATAATTTTTTATTTTTACTTCTAATTAAATTTGACAAGCACACTTAAAACTGCAGATGGGCTCAAGCGGAAAAGTAGTGTGTGTGAAGCCTTTCCAAGTTCAGGCAGGTTGAGCTCCAAACCTTCTCCTACTGTTCTGGCTTTTGGTTGCTTTTAAATTCCTCTTTGGTCCTTTAGTATGTCTTTTGTGAATCTAAGATGGTAGGAGCAGCTGGTCACAAGGATTTCCATTTTTTTTGCGGTGGATATTTCATCAGAACTCACTCCTTTCACAACTTGAGCCATGACTCCTAAGCCAAACCTAATGGCTATAGATGCCTAAAGGCTTTCTTCTTAGCCCGCACCTTCAGCTAGGATAAGTTAAATTCTGTTAAATTTTTCAGTATCCAACCAAAATTTCAAACACTTCTCTTTTCAAACACTTTGCTGGAATCATTTCATAGTGAGCCTGCTGTGCTCGTCTCCAATGTAGACCAGTGAAGACCATCTCAACAGATACTTCTTCTATTTTTGGGTACATTAGAAAGATTATTATTGTTATATACCTATAATGCTATTCAAAATGCAACTCTTTGTGCTGTAGGACTGGCAGCCTTCTGAGTGCTGCCTTTCTTATTGAACAATATTGGAGCAGTAAATAAAATCTGGTCCAGTAGCCAGAAAGAATGTAACGTATGGAGTAGCACACACTCAAGCTTGTTTTGTTCTCAGTATTCCTCATTTGACAAGTGTTTACCTAGAGAGTGTGTAGCCAAAACACACATTCTCATTTTCTGCAACCCCAAGTATTTGATGTGTCAAAATTCCTGTGAAAATAGATAAACAAAATCTGAAATTTCCAGATGGACAGCTGTACTGCAAGCAATCTACCCATGATTCCAGTTTGAAAATGCTTTAAATCACTCGTTACAATACAAGCATGTCTCAAAATATGAGGACTTTGATCACAGCATACTTGCTGTAATAATGAAAACAAGCTTGATGTCTAGTCAGATAGGTTTTGTATTTCAATGGTTCTGATTTTATTTAGTCCTTCACATTGTCTCACAAGCCCTGCCAGATGAAAACAGCACAAAACATTTCCTGATGAGCCCAACACAGGCAGATAGAGCAAAACTGTCCTTGGCAGTGGTGTCTGATGATTTCATGTTCTGATGAAATGGGGAAGAATGCTGTTAAGTACATTTCCTGTGACTTATCTTCTAAACTTCTTACACTTTTCTACGAATACATTGCAAAGCATCCTGAATTCCCAAAACTTGATTTTTCAGGGTAAGGTGTGTGTGCCCTTTCGTTGTCTTTGTGATTTTTTTGTACCTCAAAATGCAGTCTGAAGTTAAGCATGATAGTTGTAGCTTTGTATGTGGTTTAAGAAGTGTGGTTTACAGATATGTAAAGTGTCCGGGGTGGACATAAACAGTGTACATATCTGGAAGTGGAAACCATAACCAATTTATGCATCTTTTTTGCTTCCTCCTCCATTCCTATCCAGCTGTGTATCTCATAGGTGCCTACTTAGTATAAATGCAGAAATACGCATGTAATCTGCGAGTTCCATATTAACTCTTTCCAAATTAGTTCATAAGCCTTGTAACTCCCCTCATTACCTGGAATGGTTAACCTATTTTTTTGTGTAGGCTTGAGAGGAAGTTTATATCCAGATGACAGTTTGGGTTTAACTGATGTCAGAAGGGCATGGAGACAAGCATTGGGGTTCTGGCACTAGTCCTGTAATTTCATTAGCTTATTTAACTTTGTATATTACTGATGAAAATATTGTTATTTCTCTATTAACTTGAACCTGACTTATGAGTGTGTCAGTTTTGCATCATTTTCTTTGCTGATTTTAGTCCACATATAAAAAGTGTAAAGGAAGACTCATATTCCACATGGAAGGGAGGAGAACCCTATCGCACTGGAGCCGCAATCCATATCTCATCTCTTGTCCTGGTACAGCAACAGCTACTACCCCTACAGTTAGAGAAAGCTGAAATATCCCCAAACCCATCTGGCAAAATGAATAGCTGAAATTGGGAAGAAATTCCTTTCTGACTGCATACTAACAAACAGTTAACTTATTTCTTGAAAAATGCAATTTTGATGCTGTATTCATTGCTCTGTCTTGCATAGCTACAGAAATTGTTAGTGGTTATAAAATGATTCATTAATTTTGGAAGTCCACTGACTCGGTGACAACTAGCAGCAGTACATTCCACAGGTCCACCAAAGATAACAAAATGAAGTCTTTAGTGTTTTTAAACTTTGTAACATTCTGTGACAATAAGATCTAAGAGAAAACTTTACCCACACAGAGAGCTGCATACAGTATTGGACTTGCCTTTGAAAAAGAGGAGAAAGAGACACATATTATGTAATTTTCTATGACATTTTAAAGATAGCATATCTGCATATATACTAAAGCAATCACCTATTTTCATCTCCATTTTCTGAATGTGTTTTATTTAATGTTCATGTTTTAAACAAAGGATAGGTGAAAGACAGAAAGAATGGACTGAAAAATGTAATTTGCATTGTGATAAATCAGAGCTATTTGATACTCTTTGGTGCTACATAGATTTGGTTCGTATTTCCACATTTTCTGTAGTGTAGATCTTGTGGGTCTTATTAAATACAGTGCAAAAAAGTAAAAAAAAAAACCCAACATATTAGACAATGTCTTAGACTGATAGAAACCAGTACAGCTTTGTACAGTGTGTAGAGAACAAGGTATTAAGTATATGCTAAATTTCACTTATGTTAATTGTCATGTTTGGGTGATTTGGTATCTGTTGATGAAAAGCTGCATCTCAGATATTTTTAATGATTATGTGTGAACAATGAAGAAGGGAAGGGCTTTACTATTTTTTCATTATCTTGAGTCTTCTGCACTGGAGATTAACTGTACTATATAATCCCATTTCTAACCTCATTATCCTTCATCATTAGCCAATGAATTAACTTTTGCTCCTGCACTTCTTTCTGGAAGCTGTTTCAAGACTTTATGCAGCTGATTGTAAGGAAACTTGTTCTTTTTTCTTTCCTAAATTATTTCTGGCCAATTTGTTCCCCTCCCAACATGATTGTTTGTTTAATCCTCCAGTTCTTACCTCATGCTAGCACAGTTCATAAAGAGCAACCACATTTTGTCTGTGGTCCCTTTTTTGTCTGTCCTCCCAAAGTAGACCCTCAGTTCCCTACAAGGATGACTAGTCCTCCTTTCTACCTGTTCAGGTCTATACTCACCTTTGCCCACAAAATAACACAGAGCACTGTCTGCAGTTTATTGTTATCTTGTATAATGATATTAATACATCCTTATTTTTATTGGAAATATTTTGCTTTTGCTTTGGGCTAGTATCACATTGCACTTTATCGTTGTACTGGTGACTCATAGTATCTTGTGATTAAGTTCTATGCCCAGGTCTTTTACTTGATCTGTCATTTCCAGCTGACCAGAACCATTTTTATAATGGTACTTATTAGTCACAGTACACTTGCTGAAGAAATATGTTGGCTATCACATTCAGGAATAAATGGGTCCTACCATATTTGGTAGCATATTTTTTCCAATCCATGTCTGGGAAATTTATGTGTCCACACAATGATATAATTTCTGATAGCCACTTTCTCTCCAACAAAATATTAATGCAGTCCTCATCCAGGTTCGAATTTGACCCATGAGAGGCAATGGCAAACTTCTGACCCTAGTTCATTTTACAGCCAATTCAAATTGATTTTGACCTTAAAAGCTTCAGTTTTATCCATGTTATTGCAACTTTTTTTACTTGCAGAAGTGGTGTTTATTAAACTATGGCAGTCTTCTAGTCCAGTTTTTATTTCTAGCTTTTAGAAGAGTCTCATGTATTTCAATATCCACATTCCAATCATGATCGATACTCCACCATGTCTTGTTAGGGTTCTACTGTCTGATTTCATGTTCCACTTCCTCTAGTTTGTAACCTTTCTGCCTTTCATTGATTTCCAAACAGCTAAATTGCCCCTCTGTTACCTCACCCACTTCAACTTGATTGTGCATAAACCTTTCAGTAACTGAACTGTCTCCATGACTACTCCTATATTCTCTGCTTACCCTTTTCTCTTTGCCGCTTCTGCTGATTTTTTTCCTTTCCCCCCCCTTTTACTGAACCCTTTAAACTGCTTTTCTTTTGCCTGTGTAATAAAATCAGGTTTGGAGAGTTTAACATGACACTTTTCCAGTCTTCTTCCTCAGACCTCTTAGTTTAAAGCTCTTCATAATGGTTGTGCCAGTAAATCTTATAAAATCACTCCCTCAGGTAGAGGACATTTTAAGTGGCTGTTTTCTCCAAATGCTTCCTTGTGTATTTTTTTTTATTATATTATTTTATTTAGAGTATTTTTCAGGCCCGAATCATGAAAATTATTTTTTTTCTGTGGCAAGAGGTTAAATTATTTGTAGAAATATTATCATTTACCATAAAAGGATGTAAACAACTTATTCCCTCCAGTTTGAGAAACAGCCCCTGTAGAGAGTGTACAAAGTCAAGAATCTTGATTTGGCAGCAGGGTTATTCAATGTAAATCTCAAGGAAGCCACAAAGCCATCTTGGCTGACACTTCTCAGAAAGCTGCTTGTGGATGTGGAGTGTATGCTGACAAATCTTCTCCTTCCCATCATCTTGATCCAAAGAAATTTCCCAAGGGTGAAACTTCTAGAGAGACATGCAATCTTCATCTGGCAAACCCTTTTCTTTGAATGCCTGGCTTTTTGCCAGAAAAGGCCATTTTTGATTCATCTGAGGACAATATGTATTTGTTGTATTTCTGATTTCTTCAGACACCTCTGACTGCTCATTCCAGTTGACTGAACAGCTGTCTTATTCTGACCAGAGCTAGGTAATGCTCCTCTGTGGAGCAGATTTCATTGAACACCATCAGTCCATTCCATTAAGTCTGCCAGATGTCTTCTGACTCAGTCAACAATTTTTTATTTCATTTAAGGGGTTTGGGAAGGTATAGAGGGTCCACCAAAGTAGAAATAAATTGGAAACAAAAGATTAAAGTAATGTTTAGTTTCACCCCCTAAATCCAGAGACTTCTGACGTCCGAACTATCTGGAATAGTTGGATGGCAACCCTCCAGGTAAGTAGCTGCAAGAAGGGCTGCTGGCTTCAATAGATGTTATTCCTCTTCCAGTGTTATCAGCAACTTTTAGAAGAATTCTGAATGAGAAAATTCTGGCACTTTATGATCACTTTTGACACTGTCTTTACTGACTGGTTTGTTCACACAAAAGCTTGTGCTCAGGTTTGCAAGTGCACCCATTACTACCGAACACAGAGGTTAGATTACGTGCTAATTGCCGGTGCAGATCCAAGCTGGCAGTTCATATCGTGGATTACATTTGTACAGATTTTCACTTCTTGTATATTTGGAAGTTTTGATCTCCAGAATGCCGGAGAACATAAAATTCCTCATGTACTTCTTTTTGTGGAAAAAAAAAAAAAAAGGTTACTGGACATTTTCCACTGGTTTGTTTTTTGTTTTTCTTCCCATCCACTTGTCCTCAGACATTTGCATGTGGCATTTTGGCAAATACAGGTGTATAATTCATGCTGATTCTTTTGTCTGCTTGAAAATGGTTTCTGCCTTTGGAAAATTTGGCCATATCTATTCATGAGCACTTTTGACAACTCTACATATTTTTTTTTGTTGTTCCAAGAGCCCGCTTGGTTGGCCAAAGTGACACTGTGTTGACACTACGTTGGCCAAAAGAACTCCTGCAGTTTCAATTGGCAGGGTTATTTTCCAGCTCCTTCCCTTGATTATTGGGACATGCAGCTAACTTCATACAGCTTCCTTGTTTCAGCCAAAAGATGGGAACATTGTGTTGAGAGAGTGAATTGTGTCCTCTTTACGTACTGTTTATTTTACATTTGAGGAGTTCTTGAGGCAGGATGTCCTATAGCACTTCATAGTTTTAATAAGGAAGCTGTCAGATTGTATTTAACTGAATGTTATTAAGTTAAAAGATACAAATACTTCAGTCCAAATGCCTTTATATATATTTTCCAATAACTTGCTTTACCACATCAGTTGTTCGGAATCTGCAACTGTAACACACTTTAATTACACATAATGTGATGTAATGAAAAGCTTGTTAGTCTTCAGCACAAGTCAATAAAAGAAAAAAATCAAAAACCTTGAATATAATTTGTGTGTTTTTCACTTCTGTGTTTTCCTGTGAATATCTTAACATCTATTACGTGTTCTCCCTCTCACTTCTTATTTTTTTTCTGTGGTGCTTTTTCTGATGTCCTCTGGGAGCTTGAAAACAAATAGAGGGGAGGGGAGGTAAATAGGGAAAAAGAGTTCCTTTCTTGTATTGTATTCTTTAAAAGTGGAGACTGGCCCCTTTCTGATACAATCTTTTAGTTTATTTTGTAATCTGTTTTCCCAGTAATTTTTCTTAATAGCTCCTTCTCTCTAGCTGAAACGCTGAAGGCAACAACTTCCATGCCCAGAGAAATCACTTGGCACTGAAAAATGACCAATTACTTGTTAAAACAAGGACAGGTAAACCGTCCTGAGGCAGATTGATTGCCATAACAATGAATTTTGGCTGATTATTCTTCTGTGGTTGTGGGTTTTTTTTTCTTTAAAAAATATTTTATTATTATATATATTATTATATATATTATATTATTTTTTGTAATGATACTCTACATCTATACTTCATGAAAGGTTCAATTCCCTACCCTTGCCTTGTTTGTATTACCTTCTAAAATCACTGCCTTCTTCACATTATGGTTTCTTAATCTTGTGAAAGTTGTCTCAGCATGATATAAATCTCACACATATAAACTGTTCCTGTTAATGTTCAAAAAATGAAATGCAGCTAAATAAGTCAATGGTGATTATCTAACTACCTGAAGCATAATAAATAAACAAACGACAGGACTTTTTTTTTTTTTTTTTTGATATAAGAAGTTTATTTTACCTACAAGAGGGTGAATGTGAATGTTAGGTAAATTCTGGGATTGGAGAAGACCACGCATTCTCATTGATTAAAAAAATACCTCATTCATTCAATGTCAACCAGCTGGTGTTATTGACAGTAGATTCCTTTCAAGGTCAAAATGGTGTATCTTTCTCCTCTCCTACTTTTTAATGAGGTCTAGGATTTCAAAAGAACCTATGGGATTTAGCAAGAATTTCGCTTTAAAGGGCTGTTGGATTTGGGAGTCTAACTCTTCTAGGTTCTTTCAAAAATACAAGCTGTTATTAATAAACTATCATCCGATGCCTGCAACATTACATCAGACTTCAGTTTTTTTAAGTCCAGGAGACCATATGGGTAGTGTATTCTCAAACACTTCTGGTAACTTCTAACTATCTTACCAAATATTAAGTTAATTTGTTTAGGAGTGAGAATTTACTGGTACTTTGCTGTTCATTCTGCGAGCTTAGGCAAAGAGACAACATTCGTTATTTATTGAACTGCTTTATTGAACTACTAAGCACTGTTTTAATAATCTGATTTAACTGTAAAGGTATTCTTATAAGGAGATTTAATTGATTTCAGTATATCTATTTGTACATACCTAGAGGATTAGAAGGAAAAACCCTACATTGTAAGTAAATAGGGGTCATGTCACCTCACTTAAAATGTTTTCCATTGGAAATTAGGGAATCATGATAGTTTGGAGACATTAAAAAATGTCTTCATAATTAAAGCTGTGCTAATATTAAACCCTATGAAACCACGTTTTAAGACCCTCATATCACTTTTCTATGTGAAACTGCTTTCACCAGGATGTGGCTAGATTTATTGCAGAGACAAAGCAGAAACTGTTTCAAGAAAATATGTTAAATAGTTTTGCAGTTAAAACATGTTGAACAGCATTTCAGGACTAATGCTTCAAGTGCATGCCTTATGCTTTGGAAGGATGATTCTTGAAATAATATCTTGATAATTAAAGAGGAAAAAAATCCTGACCTTATTATATTTCTTAGATTAGATCTCATGGACAACAGTTGTGAATTCAGTGTCTTATTCTGTTTGATGTTACTGTGATTGAGGTAATTATTTTGTTGAGACAGGTCCTGCAAATGTTTCCTAGCTCTGATTGCTACCAAATCCTAGATGCCTGCTGCCTCTTAGAATAAACATATGGTAGGAAAGCTGCTGGTGGAAATTTTGTTTTATATTCAGTGTAACAGGGTAACAATGGTAACAGTTGCCACTGTTCAAAGGGAAATGACTGATTCAAAACAAAACCTTAACCTGGCAACCTGTCAGAGCGAGACAAGCAGTGATGCCAGTCAAAACAGCAAAGGCTGTACTGTTCCTCCTCCCTCAGTCTTTCTCCTGCTATGAAAGGCTGTATTATGTTTACAGTGTTTATTTTATCTCTGAACCTTTTGCTGATGCAGTGCCTCAGTGCTTTTTTATAGTCATTTCCTGCTCTTAGGTGGAATGCTTTAAGAAATTGTCAGTCTGTTTTGACTGTTGCTCTTGTGCCTGTGTTGCACTCTGATGCCCAAAGTTTTACTGTTTGGTGCTGAAAGCTTCTGCTTTGACTGAACCTGGAGAAGCTGCTCCAAGAGAGGGGTGGGATCTGATGGCACCATGTCAGGAGCAGGTTAGAGAAGGAGCTGAGACAGTCCAATAGCTGCAGGGTAAACTCTGGCAAAGCATCTGACAACATCTGGCAGCATCTGGTGAGGCATCTGACAAAACCCCTCTCATCCTCTCTAATGTACTAGGTCAAATGGGGACAGAGGGATGTTTTGTGTTGTGACAGGGTGGGACTGCACACCAGCAGCTGATTTCTTGAGTAAGGCTTTTATAGTCCAGCAGTTTGGGCACTCAGATCCTGTTATGTGTCAGAAGGAGAACTAGCCAGGTGCCACCCTGGGACACCTCAGGTTTGAGGCTGAGCAGCAGCTGACCAATGCCATACTCTGCAGTCTGAGAGTGGAGCAGCAACTTGAAAATCAATCTTATTGATAGCTCTTGTGAAGAAGGTGGGTCACCTCGTGATGATACTACTTGCTGAGTGTAGACTGGATAATGCCTTTAATTCGGAGGAGATCCTGGACTGTAGCAGTCAGCTGCTGTCACCCAAAGAGCATCCTGCAGTGTGCTCAGTTTCACACTTCAGCAGTGACTGTAGCCCAGAGCACATTAAAAAGAGATGAGCACTGGTCAGATTGTCAAGCAATATCTCTTTAAAAGAAAAGGTCTTCCACATTTGTAAGAGCACTAAGCAATCTGATTACCCAAAGAGAATCATAGATAATATCTCTGTTTGTTGAAGCCAAAAGTTCCCAAATAACCTTCTCAAGCCAGGAAGAAACTTAGCCAAGATGCACGTAAATCCCAAGGCCTGACCTTCCCCTACCACCTCCCATACCTTGGTGAGTGACTTTGGCTAAGAATGAAGCAGAGAAACATTGGCATTTCCTCTGTCAAAATATTATTCTGCCCCCATGGATGTAGACAGTCTTTTCAAAATATATTTGATTTTTATCTGCAAAACAACAAGAAAATTTCCTCACAAGAGGAAACTTTAAAATCAGCTACTAAGAAAAACAACTTGTTTTAGCTAGGCTATTTACAAATCCAAACAGATCTGGTTGGCCAGAATACCAAGATGGACGCAAATAAATATTTCTCATGCAGTTTCAAGGTTACAGATTTAATATCCTTATGCCTCATTTGGTGAGTTTTGGTGTGTATTTTGCTGCTACTGTCCAATGCATTCGATTGCTATGGACTGACTATAAACCTGGATGGTCTGTGTAATGCAATTACAGCTTCATTTGCAGCTGAAAATTTTTGCTTCATGCCACAAGAATCCTGGGGTTACTTCCCTCCCCTACCAGCCTTCTTGCACCCACCTTAAGGCAGCCTCTTTCCCTATGTAAGCTTTACTCTAACAGCTAGAAAGGCTTTTCATAACATCTAAACTAAGTCTTCTATCACACATGAAGCTGATTATTTCTTGCCATCCTTTGATGGAAACAGGATAAGTGATGACTTTAAAAATTTTAAAGTCAACATTGGCTGATGTTTATCATTCTGTTTTCAGTCTTCTGTTTTTCCTGATAGGTCACATTTTATAAATTTCCCCTTGTTCTTTGTTCTCCTCAGGACACTTTCCAGTTTACCACATCTTTCTTAAAATTGAGAGGCAAAAATAGATGTAGCAGAGGCTTTACTAGTCATTAGTAGAGTGGGATAATTTCCTTCCATGTTTTATGTAGAGCTTTCTTTTTAAAAAACACAGAATTATATTATTCTGTTTTGAAACCTTCGTCTGCGGTTGACTCATATTCGGTCTGTGATCCAGCTTACCCAGTCTTTTCTTTTCCAGCCTTCCCTTTTTGTTACTGTATATTTGAGTTTCTCTTCTAATGCAGAACTTTGCACTATATAAAATTTCATCTGACTGATTTAATTCCTTTTTCCCCCCCCACTGATTTATCGCACTTACATTGAATCTTCTCTTTCAAATTGCTTGCAGTCTCTTCCACTTCTATGCTTTGCCCAGGTTTTAGGACTATTTCCTGTTCCATGGAGTTATTAATGACTTCAACTGTGCTGAGACCTTCTCAGGCATATTATTCTAGTTTGAAAATGAGCTATTGGCAGTCGCTTTTTTTCCACGCAGTTGTATACCTGTCTTATAGCAATAATGTCTAGATAATGTTTCTTCTAGTTTTCTTAGTGAAGAAATTATTTTTCAGAGAATAGAAGTTATTTTTATTTCTCTACCTTTATCCTTGTTTATTATTTTTTTTCTTGTGTATAATTATTCTGAAATATTTTAAAATTGTTCTTCTCATTTCACTCATCTGGTTTCCAAGCATCTTCAGCTTCCTGGATCAAATTCTCAGTTGATGGTTAATCCAGTTCAACTGTAACACAATTCCTTATCTGGTGAATAAGACTCCTGGTTGATGTTTGTTCTTTACACACTGACAAGTCAAGGGAACACTTTGTACAAAATGAAGTGTGTTGTTTCTAATAGTACATGCCTGTCTGTCACAATATCTTCCTGTGCTCATTGAATTAGGTCTATATAATTTTGGCTGGTTTACAGTATTTTTTTAATTACGTTTCCTTCATCTGATGTTTTTCATTGCTTATTTGCTGTTCCTTAAAGCCTAGCACTTGAACGATTTATTTTTAAAATGGTCACTGTAGATTGAAATGTTTAGACTTACATATTTAACAGAATAGTCTCTGAATTTTCCTTGATAGGAACAGGCTTGAAATGTTTCAGCATTTATTTATTGATTTGTTTATATTTATGTCTACTTATTTAATTCAGTCACCTTAGATAAGATGGAGATGATACTGTATTTCTAGCCTAGCAACAACAAAGTTTCAAATTTTAGTAAAATTCTACAAGTGTGATATTAAAATATATTTGATACAGAGGGATCTATCAATTGTTAATTTTTGTAAATCTTATTTTCCCTGGTTCCATTTAAGCTTCTGGATAAACAGCCGCTGACTTCAGTAGTGCTAGAGTATTTCCCAGTTCTGTAGATACATGTAGTAATTTTTGCGGTACTTCTGTAGAGTAAGGCATTTCTGTGTAAGGATAGGGGTGTTAATATAAATACAATTATACACAGATGCCATAATGCATAGTATTTTTTTCAGTTCCTAATTTTAATGAAGTTTTCTAATACATTGAAAAATATTTCCACAGTGGTTGCATTAATAACAATGCAAATGCACTTGGACATAAGACAGTGCTCTCTGTTGGATAATTTTGTTCTATATTATGTCTTCCTCAAATAAGATTTAATGAGAAGAACCAGCATACTATAGTGAAAACAAATCCACTGTCTAGTGTGTGTTCTACTTTTTATTAAACACTGTCTTTCAAGAAATACTGTATTATATTAATGATATAATATTATATTAAACGAAAGTTTCTTAGGCAGTTCAAAGCAACCTGTGTAGCAGACATTAAAAATCATGAATCAAGTTAGTCTCAATATAAATATGAGAGTGTTTTTCCTAACATATTATTATTTAATTTTTCTTGCATTCTGATTTTTAATTCTTTAAAAAACATTATTTTCATTTTGTGAAACTTTTTTCCCAGTTATGAAGATAGAGATTTAGTTATTTTATTTTAAATGAAATTTCTTATCCTTTAGAAACCACAGGACTCTTAAGAGCTGAAGATTGAAGGAAAACATGAAATGTTTGTGGATCATTCCATGGCTGTAATAGTTTCTTCAATTATTATCTCAGTGTCAAGTTTCCTGGTAGTAAATACTTGTATTTTCTGAAACTAATACCTGTTTGGTCTTTGTGTTTTACTTTTGTGCCTGCAACTCAGTCTTTATTTGATTTTGAACAATCTTTATGTCCCTTGAATATAAAAAGGTCTAGACAAAATCAAATGAACCACATTTGTGAGTTATACCAGGCACTAAATAGCTAAGGGGCTACTCCTATTTAAAATATTATAAATCTTTAATGATGTCTCATGGTTTGAAAAATAACGCTTTTTTCCGTATTCACTATTTATTGAGTTGGTTGAGATTGCTGTTTTCCAGTAAAATAGTGTTATATCAGCCCTGTAACAGGTCATCTGTACTGATGAATCTAGTTCAGTAGATGTACTTGAATAGACAAAGAAATTCAAAGAGTTAATACTACAAAATTCTGTGTATCATAGTTTTTAAAGTGACCCAGTCTCAAACTGCAGTCCAAATTAGACGCTCCTACTTGCTTGCAACATTTCATATCAGTTTTCAAAAATCTTGTGCTGACAATATCTATACTCTGTAATAAATATCTCCTCCTTATTTTTAATACCCTTTTCTGTCCAGAACAGCTCATTATTTCAATGGTATCATATCACTTGGGTTTTTTAAGCTGCCTTAATTGTTTTTAGTTTAAGATGTATTGTTAGGTTAAGTGGTTTTTTCAGACTACATTTATTTTCTTTGATATGTGACATTATCATAATGATAGCCTCTATGTTGAGGTCCTGTGTTTGCCTAAGTGATTTTGCTGAAACTGGAAGCTAAGATCAGACAAGGTTTCTTCTCAAGCCATAATTCTAGTAATTCAGTCTGTTTGTATGATATGTATTGGCAGAACAGAATGAGTAATTTTGCAATGAATAATTTATTTGATAAATGTAGATTCTCAGTTTATTTCAGTATAAGATCAAAGCAGTTAATTTGAATTATTCCTTATTCAGATTTAACAAACCTTTATAATCAGAAAATTACTTTAAAGTTGATTAATACTGATAATTTCCCTGGGCAATATTGACTTAGATAAATTTGAAACTGGAGTTTAACTCTAATTGGTTCATTTCTGGTATACAGTAAACACAATTTCTGCTACCAAATTGGATAAACTTTTGAGTGCCTGACACTATTTTTCATCACGTAGTTTGCCTATGAATACTTGTGTATCAGTTTAGAAGCTCATTTATATATAGTATTTGTCCCATATGATTCCTTGAGTGTTCATGGGAAACACATACTAACAATATTTGAGCATATTCAAGGTAAATTTGTTTAAAAATATATATGAAGGAAAAGAGACTATTAAGCTTACATTTTCAGCTGAGGTTATAAATTATGTAATTTATAGCTTCATCCTGTTCCAATTCAAATCTACTCACTCCAGTGGAGGAAGGCTTTGTACTAAGTGCAGAATTGGTTGGGAAAGTGGAAATCTCCCAGCAGATGCGATACTGGCTGGACCTCTTGGCCGTGGTTCTTCCCCTCAGTCCCACTGCTTTGTGCTGCATCAGTGGAAAACTGACTGTCTGAGAGCGTGAGGCATCCCTGGAGCAGCTCTGTGCTTCTTCCATGGTCTGCAGCTTAAGGAGGTTAATAAAAAATCTTGGTGTCCCCAGAATTGGGTGGCAATTTACTGGAATTGCTATGATTTGTTTCTCATGAAGACAAATAAAAGCATTTGCCTGTAGTTCACCAGCAGAAGGTGTGAACGTTTAAGATCACGACAACATCTGCCTGTCGTGCCAGGAAGACAATAGGGGCTTGAATTCTTGGCCCTGAGAATTTGTTAGCTGTAATTAGATTGCTGAGAGGGATTTTTACTCCTGCGGAGTTTACTTTCCGAAGTAAACACAGTATATAGCAGATGAAAAAAATGTTCTTAAAATAGGAATTGCTATCTGAAAAAGTTAAAAGTGCAATTCAGTCTTCAGCTATGCAGATGCGGGTCAAATGAGAAGCTCTTCAGAACTTAGTGAATAGAAAAGAGTAACTGCAGGGTCTCTAAAATATTATGCTAGAAAAAATATTCCTGAAGAAAAGAAGAACAGATTTACATCTGAACACGTAATGTGAGGCTGCACCTTTTCATAGTATCGATGAGAACATTGGAATTGCTTCTAACAAAATAAAAAAAAAGGGTAATTTTGGGGGTCATTGCAGATTTATTTAGGGTAAGACGGACTTAACTGAAGCCCAGTTAAAACTTCAATGTTAGTAAGGGAAAATAGTCAAACGCATTTTTTGGTGGCTATTTTAAGAATTTCACCTGAGTTTTTCAGACCTCACCACCCCTCTCATTATTGTTAGTATCCTGATGAAAATGTGTTTTCAATCTCCGGCATTCCAACATTGTAAGTAAATAATTCTGTCCTTGAACCATAGTGCAGATTAATTACTAGCTGGAAAGTGTTCCTCTTGAACAGAGAATATAAAAGTTTTTAACAAAGAGAATATTCATTAATCTTGTAAGATGTTTTTTTTGGAAGACAGATATGTAATTCTGAGGGGAAAAACAGTAACAAGCTTTAGATAGAGGGCCAAATTTTCTCTATGCTTGTATATCGCATGTGTCCCAAACAAGATATTATAATAGCTGTGTGTCCTTGTAATGTCAAGTGCAATGTCTGGCTACTATGAAGCACCATGTATTTGTTCTAGATGTTAAAGCATTAAATGTGGGTTTTCAGACTGACCCAAACAGTTTTGTTTTAACAAGACACTTAAAAAAATATTAATTGCTAACAGTCTGAAGAAATTTCTTTTTTAAAAAAGACAATGGAAATATGCAATAAAGTAGACAGGCATACATCACTTTAAGGGCTGCATAATTAAAATCTATGTCTTCTCTGTCAGGAAGTTTAATCCATATAGGAGGTGGATAGATAAAAATAGATGTATACATGGGTACCTTTATTAGAGTTTCTTAGATTTTTTTACTCAGTGTGCTTTAGTTGTATCACATCAACATTCATTGCAGATCTGGCTTACTTGCAACACAAGGAATGTTGCTCCAGAAGCATACCAGCTCTGGGTCCTCTTTAGCTTGCTTTATTCTTCAAATTCATATAAAGCACTATGATCTCTGTGTTATTATATGTGTTTTTCTTTCGTCTTTAGAGTATCCGAGTCTGTTGTAGATTGTAGGTGGCAAGTTTGGTTCGTAATCTGTAATTTTAGAGCACGTCTTTGAACTTAAGAATCCTTGGAGCAGTTTCTCATATCAGCAAAAATTATGAATGTTCCACAAGTATTAATGAACTTCAGAAGAAAAGGCTACATAATAAAGTAAGACTTATTGAATGAATTTTCTACTGACTTGTGGCCACCGGAAGAGCTATGTTTAGCACACCTTAGATCTCTGCATTGGCTATTGAAGTACTTTTTGTGTGTGTGGCTGTGTACTCAGTGCAATAGGTACTTGGTTGTTGTACTAGAGCTAACAGCAGAGTTCAGGGTCATGAGTGGTAGGAGAGCAGTGCAAGGATAGGAGCATTTTTGGACACTATCATCAAAGAGTCGCAATAACGAAGCCCACATACTGCCCATTTACTGCCAGGTAACTCTTAAATTAATGGGAGCAAATGCTTGAAATGAATTTCTTACTGCCATCTTGTGTCTAAAGGCAAAATGGCAAGGAAATTTCTAGAGTTCCAAGTACTGATTTTACATTCAACATCAGAATAGTCCTCTTACTTGTCTACCTTTTGGTATTAAGATAAGGGCCATTCCTAACAAAAGTTTTTAAGGTTTGCCCTTAAGAAGAATGGGAAAGTGTCATTTATCTTTTGCAAGACACTCTGTGAACTTCCAGTGAGAAGTACTCAGTAGAGTTACAGCTAAGGTGTTAAAAATTGCTCTCCCCAAGCCTATTCCCAGCAGAACAGCTTTATGAGGTGCCAGAAGAAATGCTTAATAACACTACTTCCATGGTAGACAGGGTGGAGCCTGTGTTTGCAATATTGGTCTCCCTGTTAATTTTCTCCCTGAACCCAGACATAGTACACCTTGTAGCAGTGTTGTACCCTGCTCCAGAAAGACCCCAAGGGCTGTTTCCCAGTTGTGTATAATTTAATAGGAAAAATGTTGTAGCCTGCAGTAGGATACTTTACAAGGTGATCTGAATAACTTAAATGAAGATGGAATTACGTAAGTTTTTAGATTAATTTCCCTCACAGTCCTCTTCGTTCCACCTGGTTTTGCTAATGAGCCTTTGCTTCCCTGTGCTCCCATTCTTATATCCAGCAAACACCATCCAATCTTTAACTCTTCCCCTTCTCAGCTGAACTGAAACTTTTGGCTGATGGGAAGGGCTGTTACTCGGGGCTTCTCTACAGGGAAGCAGTACCACTTCCATTTGTTTTCAGAAGGCCACCTGCAAAGGACAAATAGGAGTTGACTGCTACTGTAGCAGTTTTTGTGGCAGGAGGTGCTTGCAGTAGCCCTAGCTCTGAATTGTTGCCTGGTGCTTACTGTGATTACGATGACTCCACCCCATACATCCATTTACTGCAACAGCTTTATTGCAAACACCTGAAGTGACATCTGTAGTTACAATGTAATGAATGAAGACAGGGATTGTAAGAAAATGTTGAAGAAAGATAATGCAAAATCAGTTCACTTAAATAAGACGGTTGGTGGGGAGAGATTTTCAAAGCAGAGGAAAGGGATGATCTTGCACTGAGAACAACCATCCACTGTGTTCTCTGTTCCATGGTAACCTCCACATCTCGATCATTCAGTTTTTCAACAAATGTTTGACTTTTTCTGTACCTGACCCATCATGAGTTTGTTTGCCAGTGAGGTGTTGGCCGTGTCTTTTTGAGCTATTTTTTGAAGATCCACAAATTATGAAGTTATGTCTGTATAGACGAGTGTTGGAACGATATAAGTGCAGAAAACACCTCTTCGTTCTGTAGGCTCTGGAAATGTTGTTAGCGTAAACCGCTGGAACAAACTACCCAGGAAAGAAGTGAATTCTCTCTCTTGACATTTCTAAATAAGGCTAAATGCCTTTATGGAAGATGTATTTTATTCAAACAGAGATTATATGGCTGAGTGCAAAAGTACCTGGATGAAACTCTGGGGCCTGTGTTATACAGTCAGATGTCTTTTTGGACCTCAAAATCTAGTGGCCTTCAAAGTTTTCTTTGTCTTCCCTTTTGCAGTCTCGTGTTGTTGGTTATATTTGCTGCTTCTTAATTAAGACTGTAGACTTCTGGAGAGCCAAAAGTCTTTCTGGAAAATTGCCTGCAGAAGGACTGTAGAGAAGCTAGTAAATTGTTGAGGGCTACCTTCCTGCTGACAGTAATGCTGAAGAGTTATTGACATATTGAAGCACTGAAATGAGAATTCATTCTCAAAAGAATGTGGAAGATACTGCAACATGCTTAAGAAATATTTAATTGTAGGTGAAATAGCAGACAATGTTCATTAGACATGGACCATCCTTAGGGTTCAGTGCTAACATAGTTTGAGGTGACTTTCAAGTTCTTCTCAAAAGCTTTTTTTCTTTTTCTTTATTTTTTTTTTTTTTTTCCAGTTTCAGTCACGCATTGCAGTGTCAGGTAATTTTTGGTTCTGGGTTTATAAGTTAACCTTGAAACATGGAACTCTGGCTATTCATATATTTTTTGGAGATGAAACTGAGCTGCTGGCACAGAAAAAACAGTTTCCTGAAAGAAATATCTGGACTTAACATCCATCCTCACACTGGATCAGTTTAGCGTTGGCAAGAATCCATTTGTAATCAATCTGCTACCAAAAGAGTGATAGAGTAGCTACTTTCCTTGAGTTAAATAGCTGAAATCAAGACTTGGGGTCAGTCTTTGGTGCATATGTATCAATCTGTAAATAGAATTGGCCATATTTCTACAAGGATTTATTTCAACAAATATACAGTTGTCTTTGCAGATCTACATACAATCTAAGGGGAAAGGAATGGGAAGACTTAAATTTCAACTGACCTTTAGGAAAGATTATGTCATGTAGGATAGGGATAATTTAAATGTTCCAGAAATGTACTAGCTATGGATGCAGTTTCTCATGAAAGATTGGAATGGAGTACAAAGAGAGACAACTAGATGTCTTAGAGCATATATTCTTCACTGATATCATTTCAGGATGGTGAGATAAAGGCTTTGCTAATGTAATGATTAGATGTGCCCTCTTTCATGAGAGAGCACAAAATCCTAAATGTTTGTACTGAACTACAGGAGCTGTTATTATTAGCTGTTAACATATCTCAGAAAAAAACCCAGTGACCTAGGAGGAACCAGAATATGCTAAACAACAGTTTTTTAAAACAAGTACTTAATCAAAGCGGTTTCCATAGGAACTCAAATCCATGAGAACTGACAAGGTTTTTTAGGGACATTATGACTGGCATATAATAGCAATAATAATAGTTCTTGTATCATGTATGCTGTGTGTGTTTTGATTTCCTGATATTAATTTTCAGAATAAAACTTGGACTGTATTTTTTCATTTCAAACATGTCTCTTTATACCACCCCCATAACTTTCTTCAAATTCATTCTTATTATTTACAGGAAATTTACTTTAAAAGAAGTATGGAATGAAGAGTTTGGGATTTGGTTGTACCATCAAGAAATGTTCTTGTTGCAGATTCCAGCTTGATTCCAGGCCAGGCCAACAGAGGAGGTCTTTTAGAGCTGGTAAGAAAATGTCTGATGTGGTGATAAGAAATTGGACACATGGATGGAACCATGATCACCCTCCAGTATTTTTTTTAATCACCTGTTACTGATCAGAGCCAGGGACCACTTGACATCATCTCATTATCTGGTTCCTACTCATGACAGATTGCTCCTGACATCCAGGTTGTACTTAGTAACCTGGCAATAACTCTTCAACTGAGTTGAACAGGGCTGTACCTGCATTTAATTACTTGTTTGTAACCTTGTTAGCAGTCTCATTTCTAAGTCCATATACAGTCAGGATGTCATTCTTTTGCTTCTGTATTTCCATTCATCTGGACTGCTTTCATTTGTTTCATTATTCCTCTACTCATTCTTGGCTAAGATACAGTATTCTATAATTTATAATGGTGCTGATTCCTTTGACAAATCTGATTCAGAAAGGAGTGGGAAAGCCCTTACAGGTTGTCCAGCATGCTAGGAGATGGACTGATCCACCTTCAGTATTGGAAAGTGCTCTGGAATTCAGCTTCAGAGATGATCTTGTCCATCCAAGCTTCTGGCAAGGATAAGTGTCCCCATCTTACCTGCCTGAAATTTCTCCTCCCTCTCCCCTTAGCTATGCAGATGGCTGTATCTGGGCTATGTATGTGTATTAGTCTATAGTGTTGTTTTCCTCAATGATGTATTTAAGGGATGCATAAAGATCACTTGTATGTCTGCCCTTCTGCAACAGATACGGAGCTGTATGTGCTTACACAACTTGCAAAACAGTTCTTTAACAGAAGTGATTCTCAAATATAATTCCAAAGTCCTTGCCTCCTAATGGTGTAGATTTCCTCTGAGACTTCCCCTTAAAGAGAAATCCATGGTTTGTCAATGTGACAGACCCATGTAATAATAAAAGCCACTGGAAATAAACATAATGTAGTTTATTGGCATTTCTGCACATTGAACTGTAGGGGGAGGTAAGGTCAGATGTTGAATATACAAGGCAACAATTGACAAAGTAATGTACAGCATTTGTTTGGTGTCCAGCCAAGGATTTGCAGTGCTTTTAAAATGGTAAAGTACATAGCAAATATTTGACGTGCCAAACCACAGAAGACGGTTGATGATGGTTATGGAGTGGAAGAGACTCTGTAAGTAGTCCCTGTAGTGTATTTACGATACCATACATTTTGCACATGCTATTTATTATACTGCTAGTAATATGTTTGTAGTCCTTTTTTTCCCATAGTATATTATCATGAACAGAGACCCAGCAGGAGAGTTTTACTTATTGTGAAATAAGAGTTGTGCTTCTTGCTGTCCCCTTCCTTCCGTAAAAATCAAGTTAGCATTTTCAGGAACAATGCAGATGTGTTTTATTACCATATAGAAGATTGTTCTGGAAACAAAATTAGATGCAAAAAACATTTAAAAAAACCCCAAAACCAAACAGAAAACTAATAGTGACACCCCAAACCCAAAGAGAATTGTGCTAATTAGGAAATCAGAGAAAGCTGATGTTTTAAACTTCTGTTCTCCATTCGTTTATTTCCTTATTTCTCTATTCATTTTCTCACCACCACCACCACCATTAATTTCTTTTGTATTGCCTTTTCTCATCCTGACATGTCTACAGTTCAGTCTTCTGCTCCGATGAAGACATGATCTGGCTAGTTGCAAACTCACCAAGTCACTTGCCATGAGAAATGCAGCTGCACCAAGCCAGAGCTCAGCATATGCCGGACACCTCTGCAGGTGGGAATGCACCTTCTATGCCTCCACTAAGGGCTAAACTGGTTGCTGCATCACTGTGGTGTGAAGACATGTGAGCTTTCTGGGGGCTGCCAGTGTCTTTTGTTGTCCAACTCTGCCAGATCCTCAGGACAGGAGGTGACTTGGCATTTGTTTTGTGTGTGGCCAGGCACCCCAGAGCAGGGCTGAATGCTTGCTGTATAAACTGACCATCTATTCCAAAACTGCCCGTGAGAAAACCTGACTTTTACATGTTTTTTTTCCTGTAACCTAGACTGGACGAACCCTTAGGTTCTCTTCTGTTTTCACTTGCACTGTTAGACCTAAGCAAATTCAATTCAATTAGAGGGGAGCTTAACGTGTTTTTAATGTTACCCTTGAAAATAATTAAAACAAAATAAGAAGTCTGTCTGGAAGTGCCTGATTTGAATTATTACAGAGATATCTAAGGTCTAAATGTGGATTAGTTTTCAGTATAAAAAGAGGCTACAGGGCTGAGACTTCTGTCCTTCAAGTACTTGAGCTGCTACTTAACTTTAAGCTTCTGAGTGTCCTGTTTGAAGGTGGGACTCTCACTTGCTTAGTATTAAACATGTGCGTAATGTTTGTCAGGCTGAAGTCTGCCACTTTCTTCTCAAGGTATCTAGGATTTACTGTGTGTGTTTGCTAGGCAACTTTAAACAATGCACCTTTATTCTGTTTACAGCAGCTATGGATCCGTCTCTCTGTGTTTGTGGAAATCCATATTTGGCATTTTCAGAGATGCCTGAGCCAAGCTCAAACCTCAGTGTTTGGATATGGGGTGATGGTAGACACATGTCCTGTCAGTTCCACAGTTTTGTTATTTTTTAAATGTATTTGATTATACAATGGGCTTATATAATGAAAACAAAGCTTTCATTAGTCTGGTTTGGGAGGGGTTGTGGTTGAAGACGGAGGAGAGGAATGACAGAAAAGGTTCATGGGAAGGGAGGTAGGGAAGGATGAAGGAAGACAAACAACCAATGGTACTACAGCAAGTGAAGGCAAAAGTTCTGGAGGCAGCGTTTCAGCGATGAATGATTAAGAGCTGGCTCCCTCCCAGCTCCTTTGAAGAACTGAAGAAGTGGACTGGTGATTCAGATGCGTTCCTGAGTCTGGGCTGCAGGTACTTTGCTCCCTGTGTGTGAGGCTGACTAGCCTGAGCAAGAGGCTTTAGGAGGCTGGCACTCCTGGGATTTAACTTGTAAAGGCTCCTTCCCTCTTACATTTGCAGTTTTCCAGGTGGTAGGAAGAGGGTACCAGGTCCTGCTGTAGGTTGGCTCCTCTGGATTTCAGGGAGAGGAAACTAAGGGGCTAGAAGGATCAAATTGAATGGAAAATGGCAGTTCCTTCAAGACTGCATTTTAAATTAAATTTAAAAGAATTAATTTTGATACTATGTTTTTTTATAGGTTTTGTAGCATCATGGGACCTGATCACCTGAGAAGCAGAGGTGAAAAAGGCCTATCCATATTCCTCTTAGCTAAAGATGCATTTTACAAATCAGAAACTGAAACATCAAGTAATTACAATGTCTGATTTCAGCCAAAGAGTATGGGACAGAGTGGCTGACCAGTCACATATGTTCTGTGCCTTCTCTACAGGACCTCCTCTCAACTTAAGAGTAGTAATGAACTTAACCAAAAGGGAGATAATTTATGGTGGTATGCAGAGCATGTCAAGAAAGTGGGCTGGAATTTTCATGAGCCTGAAAAAGCAGAGAGCCTAAACTATAGGGAAAATATCTCTGAAGATGAAGGGCAAGATTCTGTATTGATGTACATCTCTGCAACTTGGCTTCAGTGAAGCTATGCTGATTTACACCAGCTGAAAAATCTGGAAGGGAACAATGCACTTTTTGTTTAATTTTTCTGTGCTCCTCAGACCATCCGTCACATTCAGTTGGAGAGGAATAACATTTGGTAGATGTTTAGTCTTGATTTTTTTTTTTTCCTGACATGGGAAGTGAATTAAATGAAGTGAAGACAGAATAAGGCAGTTTTATTATTAGAGCTAGCTGAACAGTCTGAAAAAAATTAAAATTAAATTAAAAGAGAATTTGTCAAATAATGTATTTGACATCATAGCAAAATATGGGCAAATGCATTATTATACAAATTGTTAATAGAAATTCAGAGAAGTAGATTGTGCTGGATATGACTAGATTTACAGAGTTGGCTGTATGAAACTGTCTGGCTAATCCATCTCTTTCACAGTGTATGTTACATAGCCTCTGCCTGTTGCACCTTTATCATCCTCTGGCAGCCTTGAGTGCTGAATGCTGCCAGCAGACCCAGGATCCAAGGATTATCAGTTCTGTTTTAGGGACCGAAAAGGAGCTTGGACTAGCGTCTGCCTCTACCTGCTGAGCAGTGGTTGAAATCACATACCAGTGCTGCTGTTCCCTTTACAACTGGCTAGTTCTGGAGAGAGGGTGATAGAGTGGTGGCTTACGCAGAGGCAGGAGCACTGTGCCAAAGCAATAGAAATGATTTATGGAGTGAGGTCCACGCTCACCCAAGGAACAAGTGATTGTAAGGGGCTCCTTTCGGTTGCTGCCTGAGCCTGTTGTCAAAGGTGGAGGGGAGGAAAAGGCAATGCCAAACTGCTGACTCCCCCGTGTGCAGGCAATATTAGACTGCAAACAGGGCTGAGGACCTGGCAGACATTTTGTCCATCACTGCAAAACGCTGGCCCATGCATCAGCACTGGCACAGAGCAGGAAATGACTGGTGCCAGCAGCAGCTTTGGAGCAGCTCATTTCCCCAGTGGACCAAGGGATTGGACTGAGACTCTAGGACTTCCCATTTAGAACCTGTTCTGCTGCTGAGGAATACGCATATTAAATGACCATTATTCCAACCTCACAGTGGGTTACAGTCCAGCCTGTACTGACTTTAAAAAAACACAATTTTTCAAGGGTGCTGTAGTTTAATATGGGAAAAATATTCCTAAAATATTATTCTCAAGGCTACCAGCCAAGCTGTGAAAACTGCCTTTGCAGTAAATGGGAAATACCTGCGTGGGAAATGCATTTCCTCTTTCATACAAAATTTTTTTGCAATTTCTGTTTATTATATTTTGTGTCTCAAATCAGAAAAGAAAACAGATATGTGATATTTTTAACAAGACACGAGTTAAAAATCCCAAAGCCTGTTCAGGGAGAGTCTCAATGAATTTGGAAACACTGAACCCAGGTTTACCTCCCAGGCAGCATGGCTAGAACAAATAGCTGGGGAATCTAGGGAGCAGACCACCTTGCTGCTCAGGGCAGGGCTGTGGTGAACCAGCCACCAACCAGCCTTTACATCAGGGAATGCCCATTTTGAAATAGGTTTACCCAGTGTGAACATCATGTTTAACCCAGTGTGAACTGCAGTGAGAAAGGAAATGCTGCTGCGCACAAATTTAAATCCTTTTTCTTCCAGCCTGGTGAACTGGTGGTAGAAAAACAAGGAGATTTGCTGGCAAATCACTTTGTGAAGAAAATGTAAGAGAAATGATCGGCTCAGACTTCTGATGATGGGTGAGCAAGATTTGAGCATGCATTTTAATTGACCTACAAACTGCATGTGGAATATATATTTCTTGTGCAAGGGTGGTGGGCAATTTAGTGTTAAGTCCTTTACCAAGAGAGGCAGCAAAGTTCAGCTGAGTTGAGAGTGGGGAGTTCCTTCACATCACATAGCAGCCCAAGTGAGTAAATATTATGTGGGTTGTGCTGGTACACAGTAGTACACCAAATGTTGCTCAAATGGCTTTAAAGGTGTTCAGTCTGATTCAGAGGCTACCCAACACGTTCAGTGCCAGAGACCTATATAACAGTATGCTGCTATTGGACATACAGTTCCTGAAAACATAAATCCCTCTGTGTGGTTACTGCATAACCAGGATCTGACTCACTGCTTCGCAAAGCACTTTTAGTTGCTTTGGAAACACGATGATATGCACTATACAAACTCAGTAACCACGCTACTCCAAGTAACGGTCTACTATCTTCTCAGCTGACAAGCAAACTTTGTTCTCTGTTATCCCCACCATAGCCACTGGGAACTTCATGTGACACCACAAACAAAATCCTGGAGCTCCAACGACTCTGAATCCATCCCCTTGGCGTTCCAGCGGATGGGGAGCTCTCAGGTGTTAGCAGCATATAGACCACAGCAAAGCATTGCACAGTTTTGTTTCCATACAGTAGGGGGTAGTAAAATACTCAGAGACTACACGTGCAAGGAAAGAGCACCAAATTGTAGAGCAACTGAATGGAAAACAAACAAAATGTCTATTTTTAAATTAAGCTAAGTCCATATAATTTTAAATGGGAACCTTCTGAGTCTTTGTAAAACAAGTTCCTTAAGTGTTTGAATGATGCTATTTAAATGTGGCCTATAAAAAACGCCCATATTAATTGCCACACTTTCAGGATGAAAGTATTAAACATTTTAATTGTGCTCTGCATATTTAGGATGCAAACAAAAGTGCTCACTGTGAACCTGCCAATTAAAGTAGCTGCCAATAAGGAAAGGGGATGTGCCTGTGGCTTTCTGTGGGTTAGCTGAGGTCATGTCTACAACTAACGGACAGGTTCTTAAAGAATTTTGGCATTTGAATGCATGAAAATCCCAAGCAATACTCCACTCTTTCTATTAAAAAGTTTGTAGCAGTTTTGCTCTGACAACAATGTTTATAGAACAACATCAAGGCTTTTTTTTTTCTTTTTTTTCCCCCCTTCTTTTTGAAAAATATATAACACTTAAGGAATGTTTGAGATGTTAGTGTTAAGAACCCAGTTACAGTACTTCTCTTGAGCTGCAGACTACTGCACCTGACCATGGGCTGGTTCAGCAGCTCATAAACCATTGAGGAAAGGCAGGGGAAGCTGATGGAAATAGTCATGTGCTCCTAGTCAAGGAACGATTCACTGTTTCAGAGCTTAGAGTTTTGAAGTAACAACTTCATTTCTGTTAAGTAATTTTCTGCATATTTCTATAGTGCCATTTAACAACACGGAGATTATTTCAGTAACATCATACTGCTCTTCCAAACATCACAGCAAAATCAGACTTTTCATTTTCTTAAGGATTAAATAGAAATGCATAACCTGTGGAATTGGTTTCTAGTCATGTTCTCCCAGCTACTGAGCCTGATAAGACCTAAATCCCAGCTCCCTTATGTATCTTAAGAGAAATACGAATGACTAACACACAAGGCACACTGGCGTAGAGAGCTGTGAAGAGCTGGGAATCTGGCTCAGTGTTCCCTATTGCAGGAGAAAAGCTGTATTTAAATCCATATACGAGATAGAAGATATTTATTTTGCATTTCTGTAAAGGTTTTGAAAAGTTAGATCTAAATCATGTACTTCTATCTCAGCTGATTGGGCTTCATAGGAAGATTCTGAAGAAGATATAGAAGTCCTTTGGTGAACATATACTGAATTTGTGTTATATAAGGCTTTGCATTTTATTGGTAACTATTACTAAAGATTCTGAAGTAAATTAAAAAAACAACCTGTAAGCCAAATCTACTTTATTTTCAAGAATCTCCAGCTATCACTCACATATTTTTGCCAAATGTGTCATTTCTCTTAGCAACGGTATAGATGGTTTTAACAAGTATTTTTAACCTGTGAAAGAAAGTCACAGAGCTCACTTCTGAAATGTGAAGTTATGCTCAGATACCTAAGAGCTGGATTCAGTGATATATTGCTTCCTCTCCTCACAAGAAAAGGGAAGCTATTGTTGCAGGACATGCTTAGTGTTTCAGTGCAAGTGGTTTGGACAGATTTTTGTCTTGCCAGTTGATTCTGGCTTTACCTTTTTCTAGTATTATAAATTATTGTATGTGTGATACACACACACATATCTTGGGGAAAAACGTTAATTCTACAGAAAAAGAGGCTGATAAAAAGATAATATTATATACATATTTCTGTGTAATTCATCCACATTTTAAAGTTAAATTGCCACCTGAGTTAACTTGGAGTAGTTGTTGGATGGCATCCTGGTAGCCATAGTTTCAACAAGAAATTTCCAAAATTTTGCTTGCAGTTTTGCCTACAGATAATGTGTAGTGCAGTCTTTAATGCTGTTTAAAATCCCTTTAAAACCAGATATTTCTGTGATGGCAGATGCGAGCAGCGGAGATGCTTAATTGATATTATCCAGTCAAAGTAAAAGACTGACCAGTCTTTTACAGCCACCTTGTCAGTTGCTTCTGTCATCACTGTGGGATGTATAAGGCAGAATGATGTAGCAACATAGCTGAATTTGGTTGTATATGTGCCAGAACCACAAATCTGTTGCTGAATATGATGTACCTTTTTTCCATTTAATGACTAAAGATACAGATAATACAGGGAAGTTCTTACGTCCCACTCTCTCTCTCATTCCCCTCTTAGGATTGCCTACCAAGTGCTCCCAGTGCAAACTAATCTCTGAATTTGATATACCAGAACCTGCTATCTCATTCAAACCATGTCTTTGTAAGGCATATACAGTATCAGTATATCAGTAGTAGTATCAGTCAAATACTCTCTTTACCCCCAAGATTTATTTAATCAAGTGGGTCAGGCAGATCTGCAATGAAATCCCACTGCTAGTGTCCTCTTTTAAGCCTTCTACAGCATCCTGTCTTTTTCAAGTCTCTCTTTTAGATGATGAGTTTCACAGGGCAAGCATTATCCTTATTTATGGCTTGTTCAGTAGTAAACACTATTTCAGTGTTTAAAGGTTGTTTGTAAACACTGGCCAATGTGCTTATAAGAAGAGCTTTGCCTGACCTGCTGCCTTAATACTGTTGTTTAACTTCTCTTTAATCTTTGGAAAAGTCCTTTTAATAGCCACTACAGTTTAATTCACCAAATTTTGAACTTTATTCTGGAGTACTGATTTTCAAACAGTAGGTTTGAATCAGAATTTGAAAATAAGGTGACATGTAGCGGCATATTTGCCTGCCTATCAGGAGTGGAAGAGGGAATGCATAATGTTGCTTGTTCCTGTAGAGCTCTTCTGTATGTGTAACTATATGGTTAGATTTGAAATTTGAAGACAAAAAATGTAAAATCCATTTGACTGGCAGGAATAAGAATGCTAATATCATTGGGCATGAACATATTTAATTTTTCTGTAGGAACTGGTGAAAGACAGGGTTAGGGTTTCAGAAAGAAAAGCAAATCTGATTTGCTGCTAGATTTATAAGTGTTCAGAAGAAGATGTGTAGTCATGAGCAAATATTTTATTTTCAGTATTCCTGGACGCATCTTCCATTTAAAGAAGGTTTGGGATAAGGCTAGGGAACTGGGAAAAAAACATGTCAGAAAGAGTAGTATGGCGTAGGCAGGAGCATATGCTTCATATTAGGTATTCCAGTACAGATTCATCCACTCTCTACAGTACATGTTAATTTTAGGGCTAGGGCTAGAATCAGGTTTTCAGAAAAGAAGGTAGAGAGCCTTTTTTATTCTTGCATTCTGCAAGACTGTGAGATAGGATGAGAGTTTGCATAAGCAGGAACAAACGCCTTGTATTCTTTGTGACCTCTCAGCATTTAAAGGAGGCCTGCAGGAAAGATGGAGAAAGACCTTTTATTAAGGCCTGTTGTGATAGGACATTGGTTTTAAACTAAAAGAGTGTAGATTTAGATTAGATAGAAGAAAGAAATTTTTTACTCTGATGGTAGTGAAACACTGGCACAGATTGCCCAGAGAGGTGGTAGATACCCCTATGCCTGGAACCATTCAAGGTCAGGTTGGATGGGGCTCTGAGCAACCTGATCTAGTTGAAGATCCCACTGCAGGGGAAGTTGAACTAGGTGACGTTTAAAGGCTCCAAACTAGTTTGTGATTCTCTAAGATTCGAATTTACTATACAAATTTGTCCCTTTGAATAAATAAATTTTCAGCCTAGGTTTAGGATGGCATTGTAACCTACAAGAGGAGGCTTCATCAGCCAACCTTACTATTGGACTGTTGAGGACTAGCAGAGATTATAAAGAATGTTTGTTGCTATTGAATCTCAATCAGTTCTTCATGAAAATCTAACTTGGTTAGATTTCAGTGGCTGGTGAAAAACTGGAGTAGAGTTAAGAAGCAAATGCTTGCTGAGCCTAGCTTGACACTGGGTCTGGAATGGCTTCAGGGATAGGAAAAAAGGTTAGTATAACGAAGGGCAAATGCTGTTATTCGTATTCCTTATGGAGTTTGTCAACCTGAGTGGGAAGGGTGGCGGTTTAGAAAGACTATTGGTGATGATGCAGCTGGTGCCGTTAATGCATTTTAGCTGCAAGAATTAGTTCACTGCTCATATATTAAGTGGGGGTACGGTTGGAATTTATCTTGTGTTTGGGGAAAGAAAGGGTTTGACCTGAAAGTTTAGAATGAGGGATGATATCAACAGCTGATGTTTCATGTTTGCAGGTTCCTGTAGGGATTAGTTCTACAGCTACATTTTAGATTAGGTTAGAATTGATTTAACTTTTGAGTGTAGAAAAAAAGGCTTGAAGAAATGAATGTCCTGTTGGATTCTTCATGATCATCAGGGATAAGAGCACCTGTTTCACCAAATCCCATTAATTTGTGTTAGGTTTTGCTCTAGCTATTGGTTACCTGGCTATAATCATAACCTTGTGATTGTGTAAGAACTTGGGAACTCAAAGCTCATTGTTTCCTAGATGCTATTAGATTCCGTAGTGCTGTTTTTGGTAGAAGTGCTTACAGAAGAAATTTATAATAATGAAGAGCAATATGTGGTATTCATGCAAGGATTCTAGAGAAACTTGGGAGCTGGGTTACTGTTTTATGTTAAAAATTTGTTCTGAAGAACCAGTGAACACAGGAATGAATACTCTATGTTGGCAGAGAATCCAGATGGATTTACAAAAGAAGAGGGTCATGCTTCTCAAATCTAGTAGCATTTTTCAGAGAAGCCAATAAGCTTGTGGATAAAGGAATTAGGATTGATATAACCTACTTGGTTTATGGCTTACCAAAAGCTTTTAAAGAATCTAAGAAGTCAGAGGATAAAAAAAAGACAGAAGTCAGCAATAAGTGGTCAGCTTTCACAGAGGAAGGAGGTTACGCTGAAGTTTCTGTGGGATTTGTCTTGGGGCCTGCAATGTTCCCAATATTAATGAATGGTCTGGAAATAAGAGGGAGAAAATCTTGATGTATCCTAGTTTGCTGGAAATATTAAGTTATTCCAAATGCATAAAGTATGATTTTACTGTGAAGAATTATAGAAAGGACTAAGAAATATAAAGTGAAACCAGAAAGGAGCAATTTCAAAATGGGCAAAAAAAGGTACTTTTGCCTCATGTTGCATTGTTAAGCTGTCAAGATTCTTGCCCCAAGATGCTGTAGATAGTAAAAACACTCAGATACAAGTCCTTGGATGAAAAGAGGAAACCATGGAGGGCTATTACAGATAGAGATGCTACTTCTGGTTCAGGAATTGCTCAGCCACAAATCCCTGGAGGCTGCAGAAATATTCTAAGGAATTACTGCTGTGTACTATACCATTCTCACAGTCTTCCCTGGGAATCTATATTTGGACTCAATCTGGAAGGGCTGATGGGTAAATTGGTTGCATGATCTGATCAATTATAATATGAGAGGGTCTTTGTAAATTCATCTTGTGAAAAAAGGACCAAATATTCAGCATATTTGAATAAGCTTATATGTTATTGGAATTTTCCAAATACTGCTTTTTTTCCAGTTCAAAACAACTTGCTATCCTTGTCATCTTATTACATGATTAGAAAGAGAAGACAACTACTCAAGTAAGATTGATTTGGTGCTCTGCATTCTGAGAACCTTTCCATATTCCTTTATTGAGTTCATGACTGCTTCCCATAATATCTATAATCAGACAAGATGGATGTCAAATAAATTGAGTATTTTTTTCCATTGACACAATTGCCCTCTTTCCCGAAGTTGAAATTGAGAGAAAATAAGTTAATTGAAAACATAATATATGTTATGCATAATGAGCTCTCTTGCACCATAAATTGTCCAGTTGCTAATCAAGCAAGACCCACAATCAACTAAGCACAGACTGCTCAGGTTTAAGGAGTTGCCCTCAGTTATCTTTTACTGCTTTTACTGTGAATGTAGTGAGTTGACCATTGTGTGATCACTCACACTTTAGAACAGGACCTTTATTGGCTGAAATCAGTAATAGTTCCGTTTAGGCATTTTGATTAATATCAGGGAGTCAGGAGGAAAGATTTGGTCCTTTAAATTGCATGCAGAACCTAATAGAAATACTGAATTAATCAGGAATAAATACAGGAAGTTGCAAAATGTCAGGTTGCAGACAAACGTGTAGATACTCATGGCATAGTCTAGCTATTCTGTGTTTATTGGAAAGTTCGCATGGGTTACTGGAAGACCATTTAGCTGGAAGACAGGGATGGGGAGCAGAATTAAGCCCTTATAATGCAAACAGAAAGGGCTAGTGACCTGCTATACCACTTTAGACATACACCATTGTATGGGGCCGGATGGGATCCACCCAGCAGTACTGAGGAAGCTGGCAAAGGTACTCACCAAGCCATTTTCCATCACTTATCAGCAGTCCTGGCTAACCAGGGAGGTCCCAGTTGACTGGGAACTAACAAATGTGACACCTGGTTCAACAAGACAAAGTGCCAGGTCCTGCACTTGGGCCACAACAACTCCATGCAGCGCTAAAAGGCTTGGGAAAGAGTGGCTGGAGAGCTGCCCGTCAGAAAAGGACCTGGGGATGTTGATTGGCAGCTGGCTGAATATGAGCCAGCAGTGTACCCAGGTGGCCAAGAAGACCAACAGCATCCTGGCTTGTATCAGGAATAGTTTGGCCAGCAGGACTATGGAAGTGATTGTCCCCCTGTACTCATCACTGGTGAGGCTGCACCTTGAGTACTGTGTCCAGTTTTGGGGTCCTCACTGCAAGAAATACATTGAGATTCTGGAGCATGTCTAGAGAAGGGCAACAAAGCTGGTGAGGGATCTAAAGCACAAGTGTTACTTATGAGGACTGAGGGAAATGGGGTTGTTTAGCCTGGAGAAAAAGAGTCCGAGCAGAGACCTTATCACTCTCTGCAACCATGTGAAAGGAGGTTGTAGCAAGGTGGGGGTCAGCCACTTCTTCCAAGTAACAAGAGACAGGACAAGAGGAAAGAGTTAAGTTGAGCCAGGGGAGGTTTAGATTGGATATTAGGAAAGAATTCTTCATCAAAAGGTTTATCAAACATTAGAACAGGCTACCGAGGAAAGTGGTTGAGTCGCCATTTCTGGAAATATTTAAAGGACGTGTAGATGTGGTGCTTAGGGACATGGTTTAGTGGTGGACTTGGTGGTGTGAGGTTAACAGTTGGACTTGGTGATCTTAAGGTTTTTTTCCAACCTAAATAATTCTATGATTCCATGATTGTGTGTGTATTTCTCATGAGAATGAATGTGGAGACAAAGGGGGAGGGAGTATTCAATGGTTTAGAACCAGAAAAATCTATCCTGGGCTTCTGTATCATATTCAAAACTGCTGGCTATTCCCAGGAATCTGCCTCCAGTGATATACCCAATAAAACTCTTAAGTCTGTTCTTCCCATTTCATGAAAGATGTAGGGGTGCCCTTTGGAACAGGTGAGAATTTACTCAATGCCCCACTGTTCCCTTGCCTTTGCAGGAGAAAATAGTCTGGAGATATTATGATTACTTGGGTTGGAGAGCCAAGGTGTAGAAGACAGCAGAACAAAAACCCCTTAAGAATATCTAACAGCTCGTTTTTCTTAGGAGATTCGTCTTGTTAATTCCTGCTCCCAACAATAAGTTCTGGGTCTCTGTTCTCTCACAGAAACTTTCTATAGTCTGGATGCACGAAGCTTTGTTGCAGTATTTTGCAAACACAGTAGAAAGTGGTGATAGTGTTAGATGTGTCCTTGGATGCCCTATGATTTGCAGCAGCAGCAGGAGTGATGATCTTGTATTTAGTATCAAACAATAGCTCACTATAGAATTTTCTAAACTGGCGTTGGCTTCTCACCATGTCCCAGAACCAACCTGGCATTTCACAATAGAGGAATCAAATGACTTTTGGCAGCATCTGATGTCATAGTTGCTTAGAGCCTGATCTCAGAATTTGGCTGTTATGAGTCACTCTATCTGTACTCAGCTGTGTAAAACAGACAACAAAAAATGTGGGCGTCAGCAGTGCTATGACCTTTATACAGTGTCCAACATTGGGACTGGGAGAAGGCAGAATTTTTATTACTAATTTCAAACCGCTAATACATGTTGATTTTGTTTCAATATGTGAAGCTAATGAAAGCCTATCACCAGAAGTATACAGCATATCCCTTCAAAGGGGATCTCATTTTCGCCAAAGAACTCACAAGCAAAATGACAGTGGAATATGTTGGGACAGAAGTGTTCACAGCTCTTTACACTGTCCTGCCAGAGGTAAGATTTTAGAGCTGCAAACTCATTATCTTTATTGTGAGTTGTGTGATATGTGGTGTTGTCTTTAAAGTCCCGTATAGGGACATGCATAATATAAGCATGCCTTTCTTTTCATGTCATCTTTCTGACTACAGTAGTTGCATCACAAGATTTAAATGCTTGAATTTCAGAACTACAGCATGAAAAAACTTAAGAAGCTAGCGTTTTAAGCACAGTCTGCTAGTTGTGCCAAAGTTTCAGTTTCCAAATCAGATTTCTGTTCTGAGTGTCCCTCAGATGGTCTTTCTCCCAGAAATTGGAGTGGTGTACTTGAACCACTGCATCTGAATTAGTAAACTTGAGTACGTCTCTTCTGATCTGTTCCCAGTTGAAGCTGGGATTGAGCAAAGCTGCAAAGTCTCCCTCTGTTACAAAGATCACTGTAATTTTTGCACACCTCATGCTGCATCGTATACACTCAGAACTGGAATTTATCTCTGGCGAGAGCTGTGCTTCCTGAATTATGATTGGCATGTCTGTTCTCAGTTGTGGAGTATTTATCCGTTTCCTGGTGTCAACTACTGAATCCAATGGGATTATGGTCCCTTTTAAATAAAATCCAGTCTTGTCATCAACTTCTGAATCCAAAAGGTATTATCACTTGTTTAATGGGCTTCTTATCAATAACTTACCTTGGCCTATTGGTCTTGAAACAGTTTTATTGCATCACATCAGCACGTGGTCATGGTAAGCCATGGTGTGCATGGAATTGAAGTGCAAGTGGCTCTGCCATCTAGTTTGATTTGGACTGATTGCTGATTTAATAATGTAACAGCTATATGGCAGCTGAATGTCTGTCTGCCTGCCTTTTTCTACAATAAACGCACATAAAGAATCTGCATCCGCTAACTCACTGCATATTGCTTTCCCTTTAGTGCAGGTCTTTCCAAATGGTCACAGAAACAGCAAGAATACTTGATTGTATCAGTGGTGTCTGAAGTTATATTTATTCTGCTTCCTCTCTTTCTGTCACTGTAGCTTATAGGCTCGCCATTAATTTTGCTGTCAAATTGCTGTCTGTAGCACACGTGTTAGATGGCATCTACGACACATAGAACCTGCATTCTCCATGCTGTTTGCTTAGTTTGGAGTTTGAGCACTTGTTCTGTACCAATAGATTGTCATTATGTTCCTTTCACTGCTCATGTTCCCTTTAGCTGCTCTTTCAAAGAGTGGCATGATTCTAAGGCTAGGTGTAATATCTTAAAAATGTGAAAATGATTTGCTTTCATTTTTTTCTGAGATTACATGTGGGTGCTGAGAATATGAGGTCTGCAGCATAAACATTTTTTTTAATCACTATTCAAGTATTTATTCAGGTAAAGGTAAAACAAAACACTTTTGTGTCTAATGTTCTTTCTTTGAATATTTTGATGCTCTTTTCCAGTATTTGGGGCATTATTCCAACAGGATTGTCCAGATTATCTTCTCCCCACCCTCCCAATGTTACCAGAATGATTTTTCTCATCTTCCATTATAAATTTTGCATGGAGGCTTAGTTCTTGCTTGTTATAATGCCTGCACATGGATATTTGTCTGGAGATCCACCATGCCTGGAAGCTGGCATCACTCTATGCTGATGATTTCCTTTGTGTCCTGCCCATATTTTGTCTCTTTGTAAATTGTGTTCTCTTTATTATTGTGGATCTCACAAAATTAACCTCTGCTGTCATCTTCCATATGTCACATGCTGAGTAGTAGCATAAGAAAACACCACATTTCTTAAGTAAAATGGCTTTAGATTGAGAGAAATGTAACAGAACTGAAGTCTTGTGGCAAGGCAGTGTTCCCAGATGGCAAAGACAAAGTTTAAGGCCTTTGGAGCTATCGACTTTTAAAGGCTGTGAGGAGTGAAGAAAGCAGGAGTGAGCCCTGATGGCTGATAGGGATGGAGAGAGCATCAAGGCTTAAGCTAACCATGCTACACTGGTGTCCTTCTGAGCACCATTGTCCCTGACTTCTCTCTGGCTTCATTGTGGAGCTAAATCTCAACACCAGGCATTTCCCCTGGGAACAGACTTACTGAAATATGCCTTTAGGCTCTAGCCCTATGGTGGCAGTAATGTGGTGCTCAGCAGGTGAAGGGGAGGTGCTGTTAAAAAGGTGTTTGCACCGGGAGAGGTGGGACTCAGGTGCAAGGCTGCTGAGCTATTTTGAGAGTTTTTCCCTCTTTTTAACCCTGGGTGATTAGTTGATATCTTGGGGGAAAGCTTGTGCAAATTGATGATGAAATGTAATCATTCTTTGTTGCAATTCTGTCTATATTTATGAACTCCCATTTCCCTCAACTCTGTAAGAAATAAGCACAAGAAGCCCGTTTGCTAATATACTCTCCTCAGACAAAGGTCTACCCTAACTGCCTCTTTCTTGCTTAATTTCTTTATCAAAGTCACCATACATGCTCCCTAGTTGTCTCTGGGACTTTTCTGCTGTCTGCTCTATGTGTGCGTGTATTTTTGCCCTTTCTCATATTTTGTGCATAGCTCCACTGAACAATGATCATTGCTGTGAGTTTGCACTTAGTCCCCAAAGAAAATTGCAGTGGTTGGTTCCTTTTCTAGGACTCTGTTCTGGGTGCTGACCTCCGGTGTTTCTTCTATTCCATGGAAGTGTTGTAATCAGGCTTTTACATTTATCCTACTACTTTATACTCAAAAAAAATATGACTCCTAAATTCAACTCTACCATCAGATAGCTTTGCTATTCCTATTTACAGATGGCAGTGTTTTTTGTTGTATGTTATCAAGCTGCAATTCTCCTTTTCCCCACATAAAATTTTGCTTGTTCTGTACACAGACTCCGTGTTTCAGAACAGAAAATAATTGGCCGTTAAGGTCACGCAGGGAAGGTATTGAGTTTTCCCAGGTTTCTGTGTGCATCACTTGAGCCAATCACATTCATTAATTTTAAGATGACCCCTCAGACATTTGAACTTGACCCTTCTTCCTGCCCGTAACACCCGACAAGAGAACTAAATAAGTTAAATTGCAGATACATTCAAGATTTATTTTAGCTAAAGCCTGTTTGTAAGATATTTGTGTGCCAAGTTATATATGGAGTAAACTTTTACAGGCAAACACTAAATCGGGGCAAGGGGTACGGGAAGAAGTGTAAAGGGGAGTAAAATAGAAAGGTTGACAGACTCTTAACTATAATGAAAATGGTTACAGAGAACTCTGTGGTATTAGCTTAGATAATTGCCAGAATCGTAAAATCCAGATTTTTCTGTCTGCAAGGCTCCTGGGAGCTGCTGGAGATGAAGAAAATTAAATATAATGGTTCATATATAATTCAGAATTTTGTTTCTTTCCCTCATTCTCAAAAGAGTAAAAAAGTGACCTACTTTCTATATGTTATAGTTCAGTGGGAAATTCCCCCAACTCCCAGTGTTAGTATGCTTGTTCTCTTCTTAAGCAGGTGCTAACTCCCATCCCTGCTTTACTACTGCTGGCATAGTATGTGCTAAATGTGTTGTGACATTCTTCCCTCTCAGTTTACAGTGAAGTTGGTTGTGCTCCTTCCCAAATTCCAGTTTTGTTAAGCTTCTGGGATTAATGTAGGATCTAAATTAATTTTCTGCATGTTAGTTGTCAACCACAGTAGAAGTAATTAAATAACAAGCTCCCCTCTAAGAGTTGTGCTTTTATATTTGACAAATTATATGTAATGATGGTTTAAAAGCGAGAAAAAAGAGAAAAAAAATGCAGAGACACCTGTATAAAAAGTTGTCATCTTCTTGTTTATTTGTCACAGTGCATGTTTGGAATGAAATGGGAAAGAGTCTCTAGAAATGATACTGAAACTCAGAGGAGAGCCACTATCAGCTCCATTGTAAGGCTGGGTTTGAATTGGAAAGATTTTAGTCCAGAAGACTTCTTCCAACACATCTTTATAAAACCAGATACAACAGTCTAAAAACCTTGAGACAGGAAAACGAGGAAATTTGACTTATGGCTAGAAGTCAAGCCTGTCTCCATTTATTGTACACCACTGTGGAAATATGCTAGCGAGGGTATGGAACCAATGCTAGTTTTGATCCTGCCCTCCAAGAAGAGTCAATGTTTAGTTTGCTGGATCTAGTTCTCTCTCTATATATAGAAATAGGAGAGAAATTTAATGAGTTTATATTCTCCCATCACAATGATGAACTCATTCATGAGTGAGGGAGGACATTCTTCACATTTTTCAATTCTTTTCCCAGTATATTGTGAACATCATGAACGGAGAGAGATAGGAACATGTTAATCCTCTCTGGTTCAAATAGAAATTGCCTTGACCGAGGAGAGATGCTGGGATGTATTATGGACAGTGTTCTAGTTAGTTTTCCTAGGACAAGTCACTCCACAACGTGATTTTCAGATGTATACAATAAGCAAAAAAAAGATCATATTTCTCACAAAATGAAATGTATCCTCTAGAACTGTTGCAGGGAAAGATTTGAATAATAAGCATGGTTCTGTTTAGCCATGTTTTATTTATTTATTTTAGTAAGCAGTTTCTTCCAGCTATGGACATTAGAGCAGTTAGAAAGAGAACTTATTAATATATTTTTGTTTTACTTTTGTGATCCAAGTGTTAGGAGCTGGGAGTTTGGATCCAAAGGGAATGAATTTACGTATGCAGGACACGTTGTTCGAGGAGATAATACTTACAGTAAACAGAGGTTGCTTAACTGTTGAGTAATGCTACAATAGTTATTTCCAATATTTTGCAAGAAACAATGTTCATGCAATGTTTTACCACTAGCAATTTGTTAGTGGTTTTAATTTAATGCCAAACAAATCTCTAAGGGCTGTAATTTCAAAAACGTGGAGTATCACACGTTGGGAAGTATACCCTTTCTTTGCAAGGTAAGACATATGTGAAAGAGACACAATTTATTTTCTCCCATTAATAGTACTTTAAAATCTAAAGAGTGTAAAACCACTCTTGTGACATCAAGAATAGTAAATTATATGCATTGAAAGGAGATGCACATGCGTGCAATTTATGGTAAAAAGATTTTGCTTTTAAAAAATACTTAAAGAAAGTCTTTCCACAGCAGGTTACTTCAGGAAGACATATAATCTGAAGGGGCCTGATTTACCATCTGTTTTTGGAGCAAAGATGCATTGACTTTATAGTAAGGTCAAACCTAGCAGTAGCACAAGTTTATACCTAAATGAGAAGTACTTTTTATCTTAGTTCTTTGTGTACATTATATTTCATTTATTGTGATGAATGTACGAATGGAAACAGTTTAAAGTGAATGAAAATAAATCATTTGCAAAGCATCCCTGTGTCTCTCACTCCAGATCCTATAAACATTAATAATACTTCTCTACTTAGCATATTTCACTGTAGCTTTACATTATTACTAGAAGTTATCCTTTGTACTGGAAATAGGTGGCCATTTCCCAGTGGAGATTAACTTTAGGAAACAACCCTATTAATGCAATGCTCATCAAGTTCTTCCCTTTGAGATAGATACATGTTCTTATTTTACAGATGGAGAACTAAGGGATAAGGTGGACGGATCGCCTTTGAAATGTCTTATTGTGATAAAGTGGCAAACAGAAGCTAGAGATTTTATTTCCTATGATTTTGCTTTCTCTACTGCTATGCCATTTAGGTAGGTATGCATGGCTATATATTTGTATACATATATTTAGATGTCTATATTGAAAGGAAGCACAGTCTTGAGCAAATTTAATTTAACTCTACTTTTCTTTAATCTACTTTTCTTTAACTCTACTAATCTTTAATCTTTTGAGTCCAAGGTAGTGGAGACTAGCATGAATGTTATGAAGGCAAATTAGGACTTTTCCAACTTCAGTTTCTTTGCAGGAGCAATCCTATCATTACCACTTTCTTTAAAAGCGACATAAGACCATCTTGGCCTGAAGCAAATAAATTCATGTGTATTTATGTATGTGATGTAATGTTGTGCATACCTAAATACATACATAGTTATTTTCACAAGCATATCTACATTGCATTAGCTGTCATCAGTTTTCATGCAGTTCCAAACTGTTTGGTCTTTGGTTGCTTCATTTTGATAAGGCATTCTGAACAGAACTTTAGGTGGCCTTTGGGAAGGCTGGCCTCCAATTTGGACTTCCTATTTCAGACATGAGGCATATCAACCTGGTTATTATTTACATCAAGCACACCCAATTAACATCCAATTGTGAAAATAACTATAAAAGTAGATCTCTTCATAATTTGATTTCTCTGTTTTATAACCCTTGAATTCATTGATAATTAGGAGCAGAACCTGCACCAGACAGTCTGTGGCCGCATCTGTGCCTTTTAAGGCAAAAAAGCCAGGAACCTATTCGTGCTAATGTCTCCCTCTAGAGCTTGCTTTGCAGACAATACGTGCCTTTCAAATAGTACACGTCTAATGTTCCTTGGTGAAACATCCACAACCCAAGATGAGCTTTCCATTCAGATGGTACATGGAAAAATCCCAAGAATGGTTTGCCAGGCTCCTCATGAAATTTTTTGGTGGGATGCTAGCTTGTTAGCTTAAAGGCAAAGCCTGCAGCCATGTCTTATTGTGGGAAGTTAGAGCACAGTACTGATACAATCCTATGAAGGAAAGAAACCTGTGCTGGAAATGTATGCCTTTACCTCTAGTATGAGAGGCAGGTAAATTGTGATGAAGTTGCTGGCAAACACTGTGCTTTGGAGTGGAAAACTGAGCTTGGAGTTATATGGCAAATAATTGTGAGTAGGAGATGCAGAGTAGCCAAGCAGGACAGATTCCATTTGCCAAAATGCACATCATGGTTGCGAGTGCTTGGGAAGATATTTGCAGCAGGGCAAAGCATGCTTTAGTCAAAGTAGATGCAGAGTGGAATATCTGTTCTTAGTTGCAAAAAATGGTCCATCATCTTTTCTTTGGTATTTTAAAAAGAGAGACTAAATGGAAAGTAAAGGAAGATACAAAAGAAAAAAGCAGAAGTTAGTGTAGAAAGGAAGAGTGATGTAGAGGAGCTAGTGAGGTGGATTGAGAGAAGGAAGTGGTGGTACGAAAGTGAAAATAATACTTCTGAGACATGATACATAAGAATGAAGGAAGCAAAGTCATAAAACTAGAACATAATTTCATTACTTATTGACTGAATAGCATGCAAGAGAAAACGAGGGATGAGCACAGGGGAGAGCAGATAAAAGAAAGGTTGCATTAGGGGTCATTAGGTTGCATAGGTATGTCACTGGGACGATGATTTTCGCACTGATTCACACACATTTTTTCCTGGTGTCTTTCATTGTTTATTGCCCTTCAGAACTGATAACTTTCTGATGGTTGAAAGTTTGAATATTTTGTTCCATAAGGGAAAAATTTGCTGATGGGATTTCATGGATCTGTTTTGTGTGCTGTTATTTGCCAATACCCAGGTCTTCTTTCTACTGCCTTTAAGAATCTGGTGTAAAGCTGGTTTATACAGCACCGCCTAAAGGAACACTCAACATGAGCAAGCTATACAAGTATTCTACAGAGTTTGCCAACACCAGAGGGCAGGAACACTTAGACATTTTTGAACACTTTGGTTCTAATTTAGAACTAACTGGAACATACCTCATCTCCACAGTTGCATTTTCTTTAGAAAAGAACATAGGTTTCATATATTAAACAAAAAAATAATCAGTAAGAATCATTTGTGAGCCTTTTTAACAAACAGGAACATAGGGGAACACAAGGAAGTCTCACACAGCATTATATTGAAGCTTCATGTCAAGCTTGCAATGCTTGGAGATGTTTTGGACACAAGGAAGCAGAAACTACTCCAACTAAAAATCGTTGTTTTCACTCCAGCAGATATTATGAATAGTTTTGTTGATACTGCATTCCTGGAGTCCATGAACAGTAGCAATGAAGTGTCCATACTTGCATTTCTAAACACTTATGAAGAACTTCTTTCTCAGGTACATTCAGTATAAGCAATGATGCTTTTTCAATATGCACTTTGGAGATATACCCATTATTTTTCACCAGCGAACATTGCTTACACCAGAACAGCTGGGAAATATACATAGAAAAGCTGGCTGAGAAAGAGAAGAAATTACTGAGGAGAAATACAAATTTCAGGGTCCAAATTCTCATAGATACTTTTCTCATGTGAAGGGCAGCTAGGAAGTGATATTGGTTTAGATTTAACTGCATTTAGATTTGGTTAAAATCCCAATCTGGATATTGAGGATAGATATAAGCACTTTGCTGTATGATGGTAAAACAAGTTTACTTGGCCTATAGACAATGATTAGTGGTAAAATTACTTTTAAAAGAGCTGGTTTCCTGGTTTTCCTGAGTTGTAAGTAAGATTAAAAAACAGTTTAACATTGCACAATTTTACTAATGAAAATGAGTAACCTTTTTCATTTTCTGAAGGTGAGTGTATATGAATGAGATAAGCTAGAATGTCAACTTGCAATATGTCAGCTATGGCACGGTGGTTATCCATATGTAGGCTGTTACCCAGCAAAAAATGCAAGCTAAACAAAACATAGTTTCTCCTTGATGAAAGGTGGAAGAAGCTACCTTGCATTCGCAGCAGGAGTAGCTGATGCACTATAAAATTACTGCTGAATTTTACTCCTTGCTCTTTGGAATACTGTAAGAGGGAAGAAAGTATGAAGAGCCTTGAAATTTAGAGACAATTATTCTTCCCAAGTTTTGTGTGGCTCTCACGATGGTGAGTAATGGGTTGCTGTTCTGCACAGCAGCACAGCTGTACAGCTACTGGATTTGCTTCAACAAAACATCAACTTTTCAGAGAAAATTGGCTGCAAGAAGTTAACAGATGTATGAAAGAAAATAGGGAAAGGATAACTTTTAGCATCTTTATATTTTGTTTACTAGAAATTTTTAAAGGGAGAAAAAGCCGAAGTGTTATGGCAAGTTGCTATTTTTGCCCTTATAAACTAATTTTATCATACCCATTTGTTCATATTATTGCACCACAGATAAGAGTGCTGTTGTAGCTTGGCTAGTTCATGATCAACTTTCCTCTTCCAAGCACTTTGTCTTTGGTACTACTTAAATGGCAACCGAAGCTGGCAAGAATCTATGGCTACACTGCTTGTTCTTTTAAAGAACAAAAAACTCTGGTTAACTCTTCTCTTTGTGTAGCCTATTGTTTCAGTTTCTTTGCAATGACAAATGCAGATATTTTGCTGGAGAGAATTATGGTTCAGTCTCTATGAAGTTTATTTCTGTTTGCTAACAAACTACTCTTTTTCGGGTTTTGTATTTGTTGTATTATGGTAGCAGTCATGGACACTAATTCCCAAACATGGGTTTGTAATTCCTGCTTGGGGTTATAATCACAGAAATATAAAAGGCACAGGAACTAAGAGTTTTGACACAATCCCAGAGTTGTTAGGAAGAGAGAGGTCACGATGCCCTTTTAAGTGAGGCTGTGACTGGAAATGTTTGGGACTCACTGTCCTGGTAAACCTGTTGTCCTCATCACAGGACCTCTTTATGGGCACCATACAAACACATAACAAAAAGATGGCTCCTGTCCTGGAAAGCCTATTGTCTAATTTACAGCTTTTTTTAGCAGCAACTTTTCCACAGTGAATCTCAAAAGGTTGCTTTCTGTCAACAATCCATTAGAGCTTTCATGGGAGTAAATGTCGAACACCAGCAGCTCTGGTCCACACATACTCTCCAATGTTTACTGTGGGAGTGGCTGTGGGGCCAGCACATCCTGTCTCTGGAAGTGTCATAAAAGTCTGTGTCTACAGAGGCATGTGAGGGCAGGGAAGCAGGCTGTGATACTTCCTGAGAATATTTTCCCAGTCAACAATTTGCAGGCTGGGGACTTCCTGAACCAGAGATAATGACGTGATATTGAGGTGTCTTTGCCTCAGCCGATTCCTTTTCCACAAACTTGTCTAGTGTTCTGTTGAACCCATGTTGACTTGCACCTGTGGTACAGTGTTCCACTGCAAAATTGCATATTAGGGTGAGTCTGCCTCATTTTGCTTGTTTTGAGGCTTGCACCTGCTAGTTTCAAGGGTAACTACATTTGACAGGGCAAGCAATAGTTTCTTGGGGTGTTTTAGATATAACAAAAGACCCACTTGTATTACAGTAATAAGGAGTTGAATGCTATGATAATGTAGACACCAACATCTTTTTTAATATGTATTTTAATAATGAAGAGCTTCAGTTAGTGATTGATAACCAACATTGTGATGGCAAAAAAAAGAAAAAGACAAGAAATAAAAAAAGTACTATTATTCTGCCTAGAAGTCCCAGTGTATGTAATGAAACAGTCTTCTTGCTCACAGCCTTAGGCAACAAGACAGGCAGAGAGCAGAAAAATTTGCCTGGTTGTTTATGCAAAACTGGATTTTTGACATCCAAAAGTTCAGGAATTGCATCTGACCAGGTTTTTGCTCTGCATCCTTTTTTTTTACAATTCACCTTTAGATGGGGTATGTCTACATCACAGTTACAAAAAATATTATAATTAACTTCCTGAGAACGCCATGCTGCTGCAACTGAACTGTGCAAGTGAAGTCTTAGTTTACAGCAAGCAAAAGTTTGCCCTCTCCACTGAGGTCTGCCAGGTAAACGCACACATTAACTTTCAATAATGACCACAGTAGTATTTTGCTATAGATATGTGTGTATGTGTATATATATATGTATATGTATATTTTATGTAGTTTTGACCACTTGACAATTTCAATGAGCAATTGATAAGAAACAGAACTTATACAACATTCATGTATCTTGCACATAAAGTTCTGTGTGGTTTACAAACAGAAATGTGCTCTATAATTTCACATGAATGCTTAAAGTAATTATTAAACAACTCCTTGTTTTCATGCTGGGCTGAGGTTTCCTTCCACATCTGTAGTAAATTGTCCTAAGGAACACTGACACAAAAGGACTGGATTGTCTTTTAGTAGCATGGTCAGGGTCAGCTGATGAGTCGTGAAAAAGATTACTGTTACAGCTGATCACAGAAAAAAAAATGGGTTTATGTGTTATATTTCAGCAAGTAAAATGCATAAAAATTAATATCTCTGGCAAGATCTTCTGGTTTCTTCTGCCATTTTAGCAGGCTGTCTTCTATGTATGTGAATGGATAGAATGCTATGAAATAGAAAAATGGTAGAAGCGTATGTGCTAGAGTGTCACTCGCACAATTTTCCAGCAAGTGATTGATGTTTGAATTTTTTGTATTATACATATTTACTTGTAGGTGACTTTTATATGCTGGGTTTAACTTTCACATTATCCGATGTAATATAATGAGGAGATTGGCCTTTATCTGAATACTGGATCATGTAGCACCAGTTCTTGAAGACTTCTTTCTCCAAGTTGTGTAAGTAATTGTTTTTTCTGACTTATTCATTTAGCTTTCTTTGGGGAGTAGTAGAGGATGCAGCTATCTTCCTGGGGGTGTGGGAAAGCTGTGTTACGCTGACAGAAATCAGGAAAATCTACATTACAAAAGAATGCATTTTTTTATCAACTATCTTATAAAGTATGTATGTGTGGCAGGAGAGTAACTTTTATTTCTTTACCTCAAGGCACCCTGTGTATAAAATGAAAGTCCTGTGAGAGCCCAGTTTGAACAGGCAGGTTATATGAACAAACTTGAACGAACTAGGGCACATTAGTATAATGGAGAAGTGTAACCCAGTATGAACCAACCTTCTTAGGGAGAAAAATGTATATTAAACTGAGATAATACTTTTGTAGAAAGAGAGAAATGAACCAAAGTAAAAACTATATTGGTATTGCAACTATTCCAAAAAATAGTGACGGTTATAAAAAAATTAGCTAAATAGCTCTGGGAGTTATGTTCTGCTTTGGTATTTGTGTCCTTCTCTGGTATTTCTGCACATTTCTCCACATGTAACTGTAGCCAGTGAAGTCAGCTCTTGGAAATATCTGAAAAAGAAACTGTTATGGTTCCGGCTACGCATGTCAATTCTCATACTACTGCTGCATTTTTGATTTCTGCCTTGCATAGTAAATAGGCATTGACAATAAACAGAGGAGGACAGCATAAACTTGACTTTCAATTTGGAGTTAGACACATAAGGAAAAAATATCTGATCTATAATATAATTTGAAAACCTAAGCTATACTTATTCGGGAATTAAATATTCTATGCATAGCTGACTTGCTTTTTATTGACAATCTGTATCTGAAGTGGCCATTACTTCTGTGAAAAACTGCTCACTTTTCTTCAAGCATTTCTCCCTGTGCTGTTTTACCATCTGTTGATGAATATAAGTAAATATTGTTATTGTAAAGATACTCTGTAGTCTGGCCTGTAACGTGTGATCCAAATTAAATCTTGGCTCTCTGGGGAGTTGGTGATTTTTAGTGGTTCTGAGTATGTGAGGCTGAGAGTGTGTATAAAAACCACAAACCACCAAGGTCATTCTTATTTATTTATTTATTTGCTTTGGAGACCCTGCCTCTACATGGGGAGGGGGTGCTAGAAATCTGGGTGCATGAGGTAAGTGTATGGAAGTTTTGCTTACATATGGAGTGAATTAGGAAAGGCTGAGAGAGAAATATACTACATTTTCCAGTGTCCATCATTATGAAAGTGGAATAAGTGTGAAGCAGCTGCCAACTTTACATGCTGAGCAGAATACTAACAGTAAACTTGTCTTCTTTAAGTTGCTCATTTTACCAGTATGTTTCTCCTTGGTCTTGACGGGGGGAAAAACTGAGGCAATCTCAAATATATAAGCATTGAAGCACACCAAGTTAGAATTGTTTAAATGGAAAATTTAGCCACATTAATAGTGCATCATCTTTTCTCTATTAAGGAAGAAATAATGGCAAAGGTTACAGGATAAAATTTAAATATAACCAAGTTAAATAAAGACAGAGTGGCCTCATGATAGGAAAAGAATTAGAGAGGCTCTCCTTGGTTTTGGAGTAGAGAATTCACTGGAAGTGTAAGAAAAACAACAGGCATATGTCAGGTGTAAGTGAAAAAAGATCAGAGTTCTTAAATTGTAATCAGAAAAATAATTAAAATAACATCAGCAGTGTGTGGAATAATATTCCTTTGGGTTATAGTTGCCTACATGATATAATTCTCAGTCGGTCAAAGAAAACAGGGGAAGATCTTCTTACTTTTCTGAATTATTTTACAATGTGAAATTAGTCCATTTTTCCAGATGTCTCTGTTATGTATCCAGTTGGGCAAGCCAAAAGGGTATTCTTCTGTTTCATTGAATAGAGTTCTTTGTAAATTAAACACAATACTTTTATAAAGCATTTGGCTAAGGAGCTACCTGAAATGATGTAGACAAAGTAGATGAAAAATACTCAAAATTAATATCATGTGTTTTCGCTTGTGCTAAGAAATACTTTCTTCACTGAAATATGAAATCTTAGTGTGAACTGAAATAAAATTTTAATAATAGAGGAACATCTAGCCCTTAATTTCTGAAGTTATAGAATGCAAAATGAGTGCAAAACATATTCTGTGAATCAATCCTGTAATTCCAATATGAATAATGAAACAAATCTCAATTATATTACCAGAGGGCTAATGAAGCAGCCCCCAACAGATGAAAATGAAGTTGCACAATTTGAAACAACGCTGAATAAGGAATCAGGTTGGAAACCTTGCGATTATAGAAATATTCAGAAGTTGTGATCAAGTATATAATAAAGACAGACTTGAATCAATGCAGATTGTACTATTAGCCAAACTACCCAAAAATTCTCAGGTATGCACCCTTCATATTGTTAGCGTTATCATTCAGTTAACTTCTGTGATTTAAATTGCTGCATAATTAATACTCCTGGCTTCTATTAGGAACTTTGTATCCCCTCTTCTGGACAGCAGTAAGAATTTCATCTGTATACCCTGTATACTGGCATAAAAGAAATACTTTCATTTACTCTCTCAGTTTCAAAGTTCATCTCAAAGTGTTAAAATAAGTGTTTCCACTAAATATAAACCAGGTTTTCCATTAGCTCTTTTATGTTTTTGATTTCTCAACATTTCTTAGTATTTCTCTTGATTTGGCATGAAAGCCTGTTTATACAGGCGCTGACCATGGTTACCTTCCTTTGGTTTTGCTTTTGCACTAGGCAATCAGAACTTTGTAGAAACAGTTTTTTAAATTTCCAGAGTTCTTTTAATTAAAAGAGAGATGAGGAGAGACAGAAGGAGACAGAAATATTGACATTTTCTTAAAAAAATATATTTTTAAAGTGCATTTGCATAGTTGCAACATTCTTAATTGAGACTTTTTTGAAAAAAACAAAAACAACCAACCAACAAAAACCTTGTCCTAAAGAAACTTGTGCTAAACTGCCAAAGTCCTTCTATAAAAAGTACAACTCTAATATCTAGTAGTCTAAACATGCTGATATAAATTTTTTCTAGTTTAGAAATACATAGCTGATGAAGTTAAGCCTTGTGTTGTTTCCTGAATCATTGCTGTGATCTACAAAATGGTTGGCATGTAGTGTTTCTAGTTTCAACTTTATCTAAAGCATTTTGATGAAAGAATTATATGGGAAAAATACCATTCTTCTAATAACACAAAAACTGACAGAAGTGATTTTTCTCAAAAATGAGCAAAAATTACTGTGAACTGAAATGCAATATGGAAAGTATTAGCATAGTTTGTTTTAGTACTACAATTAGAACAATTCTGCAGCCTTCATATATCCAAGCTGACATCAGTCTTGAATGACTTTTCCAGAAAGAATAGTATGGCGCAGAAAAGAGTAACATGTGTAGGCATCCTCAGCAGTGGCACACCGAACAAAGAAACATGTGGTTTAGTTGTTCAGTAAAGAAACTACTACAGACATGAGCATACTTCCCTACATCCATCCAGGAGGCTGGACAGTACACAAAAATGGGTCATTTAAATTTGTGGCTGGGATCCATCTCTAAGATAGAACTATCTTAGAGCATGACATGAAATGATCTCATGATTTGTAAATACTTTGCCCAGGTTAATTATAATCATGAAAGTCAGGAATATTTTAAATCACCCTGATTATATAGATAGATCCTAGTCTTTGCGTGTATACACACGATACACATAATTAGAGCAATGTGCTTCATTCAAACCAACTGCAATCATGAAATTACTCTTGCCCATTAAACTGTACAGGAGGCTGTGATTACATCCTTTTCATTTTTAATATGAGTTCCCTGCAATTCCCAAGCTCTCAAATGTTTCGAACCAGCTGTAGCAGTAGGACTTTTAATTATACTTTTGTTTAGCTAGTGACATAAAGCTTCTTCTCAGTCTGAATTAGCCCTGGACAAACAGATAGGAGTAATGTGAACTAAAAAACTAAATGTAGAACAGCTGTGGACAGAAATGAATGCCTTGATTAAAAACACTCTCCTAGTAGTTTTCTTGCATGTTGTTATGGTACAAAAAATTATGTTTTTATTACACATTTTCTAAAGTGACAGGTGTCCTTTAGAGTAGCTTTCCTGTGCTTTTACCTTTAATTTTGAAAACCAAGTTATTCATTTCTAATTTACTTCTATATAGTGAAAAAGGCAGCCCATTATTGTTCCTGCAGTGACTGATCCCTGTTCCCAATAAAAATGCATCTAAACCTTTTCTGGGGAAGGGTCTAGCCTGCAGTGGTCCCCCATAACCTGCACAGTCCCCCACAACATCCTGCTCGCCAGATTGGAGAGATATGGATTTGATGGGTGGACTGTTCAGTGGATAAGGAATTGGCTGGATGGTCGCATCCAGAGGGTGGTACTCAATGGCTTGAAGTCCAGATGGAGAGCAGTGACAAGTGGTGTTCCTCAAGGGTTTGTGCTGGGACTGGTACTGTTTAACTTTTTTATCAATGATATTGACAGAGGGATTTAGTGCACCATCAGCAAGTTTGCAGATGACACCAAGCTGTGTGGTCTTGTCAATACACCAGAGGAACAGGATGTCATCCACAGGGACCTGGGCAGGCTGGAGAGGTGGGCCCAGGTAAACCTCATGAGGTTTAACAAGAGCAAGTGTGGGGTTCTGCACCTGGGCTGGAACAATCCTCACTATCAATACAGACTAGGGAATGAGGTACTAGAAAGCACCCCTGAGGAAAGGGACTTGGGGGTGTTGGTGGATGAGAAGTTCAGCATGAGCTGGCCAACGTGCACTGGCAGCCTAGAAAGCCAACCGCATCCTGGGCTGCATCAAGAGAAGTGTGGCCAGCAGGTTGCGGGAGGTGATTCTACACCTCTACTCTGTGCTTGTGAGACCCCACCTGGAGTACTGTGTCCAGCTTTGGAGTCCTCAACACAGGAAGGGCATGGACCTATTAGAATGGGTCCAGTGGATGGCCACGAAGATGATCAGAGGGATGGAGCACCTCCCTTATGAGGACAGGCTGAGAGAGGTGGGGTTGTTCATCCTGGAGAAGAGAAGGCTCTGGGGAGACTTCATAGCAGCCTATCAATATCTGAAGGGAGCCTACAGGAGAGCCAGAGAGGGACTCTTTGTCAGGAGGTATAGTGACAGGACAAGGGGTAATGTTTTCAAATTGGAAGAGGGGAGATTTAGATTATATATTAGGAAGAAATTCTTTACTGTGAGGGTGAAGCATGAACAGGTTGCCCAGGGAAGTTGTGGATGCCTCATTCCTGGAAATGCTCAAGGCCAGGCTGGATGGGGCTTTGAGCAACCTGCTGTAGTGGAGGTGTCCCTGCCCATGGCAAGGGGGTTGGAACTCCATGACCTCTAAAGGTCCCTTCCAACTCTAACTATTCTATGATTCTGTGATTGGTTATGATTTGTGATGATTTAGAGGACATTAAGCAGCTTCCTGTTGTTGAGAAAAACAAACAGAAAATTATTGGCCTAAGACATTAATGAAAAGTGTGTATTTGATAAATGATATTTCTCTTGTATTTTGAATTTGAACTTGGAAGATATACACAACTGAAATAAGCTGAGCCATTATGAATATGCCCATTCCTTTAATCGCACATTGAATATTTTATGTACTTAGAGTAAAGAATGTTAATGGTTTTTAGCATCATACAAATAGATGACCTGAGCCTTATTTCTATCACCGTATCAGTTCTTCAGTGCCATGGGAGTTTTTAGAAAGTCAACAGGAAAAATATGACACAATTGTCAAAGGAACACCATTTTAAAGGCTCATCTTTGCAAATCATATTTGTAACCACACAGGTGTATTTGGCTTGTTAACTATGTGTCACCAATAGCTCAGAATTCAACAGATCCTAGTTCGGTGCTTCTCAGCTCAGTAGCACTTTATGTAACCATACAGCTTCTTTGAAACAAACAACAACTTGGGGGCAAGAATGCAGGACAGTTGCAAAAGCATAGACTTTTTTTGTTTTGAAGTAGTTGTGTCGTTGCTGAGCATGACTTCTCATAGCCATCTATGTTTCTAAATTCACATTCTATCTGCTTACTTTGTCTCTTTCATACTCAGGATTTAACTAGTTGCTCAAACAGACCTCAAAAATCTCTGTTGTCCTCCATAGTAAACCACTCAACGTTAACTGAAGTTCAAAGATTTATTTTCAATATCAGCATTTCTCAAGAAATTATATCATTTAGTCCAAACTCCTATACAATACAAGTTACATTATTTAAACCACTTACTCATGAACTAAGCCAAGCAAATTAGATTTGACTAGATTTTGTATTTCAGAAAGGCGTTCGGTCTTGATTTAAGAATGTGAAGCGGTGAGGAATCCACGGCAGGGTAGTTTGCTCTTGCAGTCAGTGTCCTCTGCAATTCTACAGGCATTGCCTGAAGCCTTCTCTGTTTGTGCTAAGTGTTCCAACACTTACTTCAGACTTGGTATGATTAGAGACATGCCTCTGCAGAGTCAGCTGACATAAATTGTGGCAATGTTAGACAGAAAACCTCAAGTTCCTTGGAATGGCAATATTTTGAATGAGGTACATCACTTGTTTCAACACGAAACCTCTAAAGGAATTCCTTTGCTTCAAAAGAGGACTGGGAGAATGTACCAAATGCTCCCTGAACAGTGGAGCGTAAGAGGTTCCTCTTGGAGCAGTTCCGTCCAAAAATCTAACCAAGATGCACCAAGACTCTCTTGTGCTGGAGGAACCTGTCTCTCTTGACCAGTTACAGAAGGTGTCAGAAGTAGTTATTTTAGGTAGCTAATTCATATACTCACGTTGGGAATATTTGTAAAATACCCAGAGCAGTAGATCAAAGACATTCTGAATAGCGTCCTTCTTTTGTCCATCTCACAGAACACAATACCAGAAGTACCTACACCAAACTCACTTGGAAACTTCTGACTTTTGTCTTAATGCTTGAACACATAACACTGCTAATGCCAATTGCATAATGCAACTTTGCACAAGAAATTTCAATAAACCTATGTATTTTGCTTGGATCAAATGATATCACTACTCAGAGTTTAAGGTATGGATTACTTGGCCAGATCTTCTTCAGCCCTGTGAAAAGTTAGTGCAGTTTTCTAGCTGGCATCAATTAGTAAATGTTATATTTTCCAATAGAAAAACAAAGTTGTCTGAAAATTCCTGTCACATGCAGCTTCTTAAAGGTTCATCACCCCCAGAGAAGCTTCTGAGTTCCTTTGCCTGCCTGAGCAGCAGCCCTTTCCCCTGGGAGCAGCTACCCCAGGTCAAGCGGCTGCCACAAACTCTTCTGTAGAGCAAAGAGCCACCTTCTTGCAAAGGTGCTGCTTTCCTCCTACAACCTCATGGTGGCTTCTCCTCAAGTGGATGAATAGGAACCAGACATTCAAGTAGGCATTCAAGTGTTTAGATGTTAGCTGGTGATCAAACAGTCCCTGCTGAACATGTCTGGGTGGTGGGAAGCAGGCAGCAGGACGCTTGCTGTGCTGTAGTTACACTCATTCCCAAAGTTATGGTTACTCAAAAACCACAACTAGTCCTTGCTATTATATGTTAGCTGTGGTGGCTATGTGCAGTATGCATCATATATGTGTACTTGTGAACTACCAGGAACAAGGGTCTGAAAGCACTGTCACTGAAATGAGACAATGGTCTCATAAAAGACATACCAATGACAGATACCATCAGTCTTGAGTTTCGACTGTGACAGACCTCTGAATAGGGTCTATTGGCAAGTAGTCGTGGATTTATGATGTGTTGGACCTTCTTGGTTTAACACTTATCAAGGATAAATTATAAGTCTCTCAGTAATGTTATTCTGAAATTTTTATTGCAGGTACTATCTTGTCTTGCAGAGGGATTTGGTTGGCCACTGAATTACAAGTATGATTCCTCAGACTTCCCTCAATTTGTATTTTTTTATTGCTATTGTTACAGTTAAAAGGCGCATCTCAACATTGTTTCATGCTGTTTGCAGGTCTTCCATTTTTCTCTTACACTGTGCTGTATCTAGTATCAGGAATATCAAATGCTTCAACTCCACTGCGAAGCTGCCTTGCTGACGATTTTTCTTTCACTGGTTCGAATCCCTCTTCCGGCACGGTGCAGGTCTGTGGAAATAAAAAGTGGTTTTTCTGTTTCTAAATGTTTTAAGCTCTGCTTAAGACTGTGATTTAGAACTGTTGCATTTCCAGCTGTGAAAAAAGGACCTCCAGAGAACGTGTCTGTAGACACAGGGGAAGGAAGGAGAGCAATACTGGGTGTCTGTGGGGGTCACAGTGTCATACTGTGTTGAAAGCATCTTTCTATGGTTGTGTCCTTACTGTGAAACTGGGATACTGCACAAGGATCCCCTGCTTCCTGAACACTAGCCCCCAAATCTTCAAATCCCCCAAACCTGTATCTCACCAGATATCAGCCAGCCAGCAATCCCATATCCCCTGACCTTTTTGTACCAAGGCCTTCCCACCCCTGAACAGTCTACTCCAGTACTATTGCTTTTTTCCTTGCCAAGCCACCCTAGTCTTGTCAGGTTATGGCTTGAAGCTTTCTCCTCCTCCACTGTGTCCACTCATCTGTGTAAGCCCCTCATTTCTGTCTACGTTCAAGTGCTTTCCCACCTCTGCATTCAACTCATTGACCTCCCTCCCCACTCCAAATCTGTATGTCTGTAGGAACAATTACTGACAATTCCATTTATGTTTCTAAAGCTATAGATTTATGAACCCTCCCCAGGTCCTCTTTCACTCCCTTGGATGCTAGCACCTGCTAGCTGGCTGAACTTCTCCCCTCTCTTGGACTTACCCTCAGAAATAAACATGCCCCAGCTCTTGTTTCTGGCAGAACTCTAAGAAAACCTGGACACAGGCTGCAGTAATCAAAAATCTGCTCAGATGGCAAAGAAAAACAAGAGTCGTTTGTGATAAAGAGTCCATATAGAGTTGTGTTTTAACTGTTGTTCTTCCGTTCTTGATTTATTTTACTCCTGGTACACTTTGCTCTTGGTTCTGAAATCACTCAGGGGCAAGAAGGCCAACTCCTGAAGGCCCACTTAATTCGGCATCTGTGGTCTAACTGATCGGCATTACGTAAGATGAACTTCAGCATAACAAAACCAGTCCCAACTGAAAGGTACGTTGCTGCACAACATATGCAAAATACACGATCATGTGAAGGATTAACAAATTGCTTGGCCTCGTTCTCCAGTTCTATAATCTCTTCCATGTGGGAATGTCCCCAGACCCAGACAGAGCCCCTGTGGCTTCCATGAGATTCTTGCTCTCCTGCCGTAGCTGTGTCCATGAAGCAGTGGCACTGGGGACTGTGCTTGACATGACATTTTGTAAAGTAGTTGTTTCCATAGGTAGTTTTGTGGAGTGTTAATGAAGTTCAGGGAGAAGAACACCAAAGAGAAAGAGAATGAACCTGGTTTTATGCCAGAACATGTCATGGTTAGTAGTAGCCTGATTTCTACAGTGGAGGTGTTGCAACCAATGAGTTTAGGATTTGCTGTATTAATGAATTTTAATGTGAGCAAGAAGCTGCTAAGATAAAAATGAGAAGCGTAACTAAGAAATACTCGATTAATATTATTCTCCCCCCCCTCCCCCTGACCTGCCATTTGCATGTATACAGAAACCCCTCTTTTTTTTTAACTCTACTCACATTGAACAGTGAGATGACAAACAACTTTAAGTGACCAGTTTGGCAATAGCTTGGAAATGCTATATTCAGAGATAATTTTATGCATTTAGTTACGTGTGCCACTCTGCAAGTTAATAACTTAGGCCATTAAAGAAAGAATAAGATAAAAAAGGATTTCTTGTCAGTCAGCCACATGTGTTTCAGAACACATTGTGTTTTAGAATCATTGGATGTGGTTTTTCTTATTGGCCCTTGCTGGGAAGACAGAAAAGTGGCAGTGCAAAAGAGTAGTATAAAAATTTTAATTCTCTTGATATCATCCAGAGTGGCAATTTTTTTTTCCCCTGAGGTACTGACATAAACATCCATTTTGATTTTATTCAAATACAAGCCTGGAAGGGAAGATGCTTTAGGATTTGGGGTTTTTTAACTAAAAATGAATTGAAAGTAGCTTATTTTTCCCAGCTATCTTAACTTTGCACTGTCTGCTGAAAGAAGGCAGTATTTGTTTACAGTAGACTGAATTTTGAAAGCTTCCATTAGAACTACTGAAGAAAGATAAAATGTTTTGCACATTTACCACTGAGTATTCTGTTGTAGCTCTAATTTCAACCCCAATATATTTGCTTTGCATTTGTGCTTTGAGTTGGTTTCACTGATGAAGACATAATAAATTATACATAAAAGAGAGTGATCTTCTAAGAGGATGTTCATTAAGCAGTTCTAACTTGTGATGCACCAGAAAGCATATGCTTTGTGCATTGGCTTGCAGCTGTAAAACAGACTTAAAATTACCAAATGAAGGCTTGGTTCCAGTTTCCAGTGAAGCCACTGGCAAAACTCCATTTATTTCAGTGGTTTGGGGTGAAGCGTGTAATAGTCACAACTACAAATTAAGAGTTTTTGGTTTTCAGCCAAAACCTCCTCTTTCCTTCTGCAGGTTTGCTGAAAATGCAGGTGAACACTCCATCTCTCTTTTTTTTTTTTTTTTTTTATTGTATGAAAATTAAAGTCTGCTTTTCAGTCACTCTTATCCCTTCTCTTTCCTTACACTGCAAAACCAAAGTTTAGTAACCCTGGCCAGTCAGGTTATAAGGAAAAAGAAAGCTGGGGTGTCCAGTGTTTCTGGTCACCTCACAAGTAATCTAGAGAGTAGCATGTGACTGCCCTAAGACCACTTTCTGGGCTGGAGGGACAGATCCTGTCTGTTGGCATCCATGATGTTGCCATGGATACCAACCTAATGCTGATTCTGTTCAGAGCCTGATGCTGCACTCAGGTAACAAAAGGCTAGACCATTTTTAGTTTATTGGAAGAGGCCTATCCAAGCTGTGAAGGAGACATTTTGGGAAAAGTGCCCGCCCTTTGTTAAAAATCTAAGTAATTTATTATTGGTTTTGTGCAACATTGAATCGTTCTATCCTCTGCACAAGAATAAAATTTGTAACATGCCTCTGAATTAATTAGGGAAGACTTCCAAACTATTGAAGGGATTTCAGACCATACATCCCCTTGAAAGAAAAATAGTTTAGTGGGGTCCCTTTCACGTTCCTCTTATTTACTACCTGAAGGGCCTGTCCATCTTTTAGAAGATTTCTGTCCCTTTTATCTTGGCAAAAGAGCTAGGTTTGTAGTTTGTAGGCTGAAAGCATTCACTAAGCAAGCTTGAGCCTCTTAGCAGGGAGCCCATACTGGACTTAAAGCAAAAACCTATCCCTAATCCTGGAACCATCATGAAGCGGAGAATGTTAGAGTCATTTACAGCTGCCTGGCATCGTTGCTGAGGGACGAATTGAAATCACTGGTCTGCCAGGCTTGTCAACACCTTTGTAATCTGCCGCCTAGCCTGGTTCCCCAAAGGACTCCTTGGAGAGAGTGAAGGAGCCAAACTGACAGCCAAAGACAGAGTCCACCTACTTGTCCCCTTTTCTTCCTTTGTCTTTGTTTCTTTTCCGCTTTTATAATTGCCTTTCTTTTTCCTTGTTTTTATCCCAGCACTAATGTTGTAATATTGGTAAGTGGTTTAATTAGAAGATTTATTAACTTGTGTTTTCAATCTTTTTTACTGAGAAAAAGTACCAGAAAACTTAACATCAAAATAAGAGCTATTACACAATCCACTAGTTGGGTGCAGTCCGTCCCCTTTGAGTTCCATGGCTAAACTCCCATTGGCTTTCATGGGAGCCTATTAAGGAACAAACTCTTGTTATTTTGTAATATGTATGGCACATGGGGTCTCGATTTAGTCACTTAACTAAAGGCACCTAAACAAGTGGCCTTTTTTTTTTTTTTTCAGGATGTGAATGACTCAAGTGGCTAAACGGGAATACGTGTGCCTAATTTTAGTACATTGAATATGGTAACCATAGTCCAGTATCATAACTTTATCTATAGGGGTTGGCATTTATCGGTCACTTCGGGAATGGCTTGACAATCAGTGCATCAAAAACAGTCCCGTTGGGTACATCTCATTAATCTAAAATAAGCAGATAGTAAAGGAGAGAAGTAAATATGAAACACAAATCTGGGATTAGCTTGACAACAGTAATGCCTGTCTGAACCTTTGCTTCATGATAGTAATTAATCACCTCTTTTCAGTGTATTTCTAATATTGCAAATTATTAATGCTTTAAAAATATAAAGTAATTTAAGCTGTCATCAGAGCTGGGATAGTGTTTTCCTGGAGCAGCACTCTGCAGAGAGTTTGGTGAAGATCCAAGAACTGGTAAATTTAGAGCAGAAAGTGTTTAATGCACTTGATTATTAAACACCAAGCTATAAACAAGTGCTTCAATATTTGGAAAATCATGACCTCCAACATAATATCATTTTAAAAAAAATCATTTTCAAGTTGCAGTAAAGTAAACTAAGACTCTTAGGATTTATAAAGCCATTGTTTGTTCTTTTCACAGGGTGGATATTAAAATTTGTCTTGTCAGTTTAAGGATTACGGCCAGATCTAATTTTTTGTTACACCATTGTAAAGAAGTTCCAACAGTGAAGACTTTTTACTTTTAAATACATTCAGGAAGTATGGTCTATATAAGAATAGATAGATATCTCCTGGCTTTAAGTGATAATATATACATATATGGAAGACATCCGTACCTCTTCCCTTGTCCACTGATGTAGTCACTCCATCATAGAATGCCACTAGGTTGGTCAGATAGGACTTGCCTGTGGAGAAGCTGTGCTGGCTGTCTCAAATCATCTCCCTGTCCTCTGTATGCCTTAGCATAGCTTCAAGGAAGATGTGTTCTATGATTTGCCCAGGTACAGAGGTGAGGCTGACAGGTTGGTAGTTCTCAGGGTCCTCCTTTCTACTCTTTTTAAAAAAGGTACAATATTTCTCTTTTTCCAGACACCCCAGACTTCACCTGACTGCCATAACTTTTCAACTATCATGGAGACTGGCTTGGCAACTGCATCCGCCTATTGCCTCAGGACTCTGGGATGCGTCTCATCAGGTACCATAGACTTCTGTATGTTTAGGTTCCTCAGGTGGTCACGAACCTGATCTTCTCTTACAGTGGGAGGGAATTTTCTCCCCTGGTCCCTTCCTTGCAGTTCATCCATTTGAGAGGTGTGGGAAGAGAGGTTGCCAGTGAAGACCATGGCAAAAATGTTGAGTACCTCAGCCTTCCCCCCATCTGTTGCTACCAGTTTGCCAGTTTCGCTCATTGCGGGGAGGTATGGTAAAATGCCATATTATTTCCTTTATCTACAACACAACTGTGCTGGAGTTCTTTGCTTTTCAACATATCTCAACAGCGTGTTAATTTAGTTTAGGGTTTCTTTGGTAAATGAATTCATTGCCTTTCAGGTTTCGGGTATAGCTTCTACATGTTTATCTCGGTTCTCCATTTTTCATTTGAACTTTCCCAAAAAGGTTATTGGAATCCGTCTGGCTTCTGTGGGAAGAGGAATATGCCTTTATTGTTTAGGACCCAGGCATATTCCAGACTATTCTAAAGTATCCAGCTTTCTAGCCTCAAGCTTACAGGAGGGGAGAATCTAACCTTCTGAAATATCTCTGCCAGCAGTCTTGCTTTGTCTTTGGGTCTTCAGAAACCACATGTGCTAGGTTAAGTTGTGCCATTCTCCTTCAACAATGCATGAAGATCTCATGCACCAAAATTTTCAAGTGCTTGCAGTGTTCCTAACCTTCCTTACACTTTTCCTTGTATATTAGGCCATTAACCCCAGACTCTAGGTGACTGTTAATATGCCGGGAAAAGAAGTCCAAGAAAAAATGTTATTGCCATCTTCTATGGCATTATTCCAGCAGATCTCTGGGGTCCAAAGAGGTTAGCTGTGTCACTCTTGTCATAGTAGTAAATCCACTGTGAGTAACATATCTTTAACCATAGTGCCAAGTGGTTGGAAGCAGTCTACAGAACATCTTGTTGACCATTCCTCTAGAAATCTCTTCAATGTCATGATAGCTGGGACATGACACCAATCCAGGCCCTTCATCACTGACACTTCATCAATCCTTCTGGCATCTATCCGCAGCACCAGCTGTCTGAAATTTAGGTGTTAGGAGCACATTTCCCTCATTAGCCCTGAGTTCCAAACCAAGATTTCAGTACCAGAAGTTGTTTCTTTGTTTCTCTTCTTTGAATAAAATGTGCATTTTATGAGAGGCAACAAATGCAAATAACCATGGGTGGGCAGAAAGTCTGTTGGAAGCTCAAAGGAGCTCATTCTTCAGCAGAGAAAACACTTTTCTGGGTTGCTGCTGGGTGTTTTGATAGACTTCAGAGACAGCACAAGGAAAGGAGTCCTCAGTCTTTAGTGATAACTACCTAGTAATCATTCCTAGAAGTATATGGAGAGTCTCAGGGGGAATAGTCATTCCAGACATCAATGTTGGCTTGTACTGCTTCTGTGGCTGTTTTGTTATCATTCTCCAGGGACGAGGCAAACCCTGGACATTATTAAAAAGACTAACATGCCTTTTAAGATCTGATTAATTGAGTTAATATATTTTTTGGATCTGTTGGTCCATAGTGAGGGGGAATCTGCTTACAAAATGAGCAGTATGCTCTGTTTCTTGCAGGTGGACTTCTGGATCCCAGTCCTGAAATTTCTGAAATTGTTTCCATTTGTTAAGGACTTTTGTCCTCCATGAGACTTGAAACTCATACTAATGGCCCTTACTGACATCCTTTGTGTGAACCTGCAGCAACTTCATCATTGATACATCTGTCAAAGAAGATGTGTTGATCATTGCCTTCTCTTGGAGGGTAAGACAGTCTTTTTCTCTTTATACATATCCATTCTTAATGGGTGCTTCTTCTGAGAACCATTCAAATTTCTGGCTCAAAATTCCATCTCAGTCAGAACCTTGAATTTTATCTAAGCTTCATGCCTTTCCTCCACATCCTGAATGCCATTAAGGCTCTACCTTATTTGTTATTTCTCTTTTTTCTTATTTCTGATAGAATCAGAAATTCCAGATGTTTTCTGAGGCTCTTTTGGTCAACAGCTGAGTGATCTGGAGATACTGTTATGTCTGTGTGCAGACTGTTCATGTAGATAAGAGGCTGCCATGGCCTGTTTTGAGACTGCAGTCAAGGCCACATTCATGGGTGGAGTGAATGCCACTAGCTCTTCAGCTGAGAATGCTGAGAAATTTCAACTTTCCTGTCATCTGCCAAGCATTCATTTGGAGCTCTTTTCAATTTCATGAGACTCTGGGTCATTCTGGGAGCAAACAGGAATGGTGCTGCACTTGGAAGTATTCTTACAATCTTTACTGGTATGAAAAACTTCCATTACTGAATTTCATTGAATTTTTAGTTGGAAGGGACCATAGAGATCATCCAGTCCAACTCCCCTGCTGAAGCAGGATTGCCTAGAGCTAGAGCACGTCACTCAGGACTGCATCCAGGCGGGTCTTGAAAATCTCCAAAGAAGGGGACTCCACGACCTCCCTGGGCAGCCTGTTCCAGGGCTCTGTCACCCTCACTGTGAAGTAGTTTTTTCACATATTTGAGTGGAACCTCCTATGTTCCAACTTAAGCCCGTTACCCCTTGTCTTCTCACTGGCAACTGCTGAAACATCTCTGTGGTAAATATACAGCCTTCCTCTGTGATCACATGGTGTCAAAATACATGTGGGCAATCCCTGTAAAATAATAGAATGGCTTATTTAAAAGTAAGAAACATTCTTCAAAATATGTGTATAGATTTCTTGCATTTTCTCCTCAGAGTAGACATCAAGGAAGACAGAGAATCATTTTTCCTCTAGAGAATGGAATGAAAGGGAACCTACTGTAGAAGGAAAAATTACATGGCCAGGAAGCAGGTATCTCCCCTGCCTGTATTTGTGCACTGCATATACACTGCATATATGAAAAAAAACCTCCATTTGCTGGTAAGCCTTATTGCTTCCTTTCCAAAACCTGCACATTAAAAATGCCAATAGGACTGAGTATTATCACTTTGAATGGGCCATCATATCGCTTTTGGGAAAGCCTTACCCAGGGATACTAAGCTCCACTTCTTGCTTTGAGCATCGACCACATGAATAAATATCGCCAATCATCACTGTTTGTCATTAGCAAGTAAACAGTTGCAACTACTGGGATATAGAGGCAATTTTTTTTCCTAACATGTCTCTCATGCTGACATTTCCTCAAGTGGTGGCAATAAGGCAGCTGTGATTGCCACTGGGGTGAGAAAAATCTGACACCTGCTCCATCCTGGATATAAATATTCCATAAAGATCCTATCTACTCAACTGGAGCTCAGTAGATTAGGATTTGACTCTTAGAGTGAGGGGGTTGTGGCCTGCCCATGATAATTGCCCTGTGTCTGCTGCCTTCTCCCTTAGGAGACTTGCTTCACTTTACCCTAGTTGTGTGGCTGGCTCCCTTTTAGCAGCATGGATAAGAAAGATTTTGTGGTGCTTTTCTGTGCTATGTTTAGGGGCTCCGGTTCAGGACTTGGAATTTCTCAGCTAAATTCAACTTTACTCAGGACCTCCTGGGACCTGTCCCCCAGTAAGAACAGCAAAAGGAAGCCATTGCAATGGTTGGAGGGCAGAGTTATACAAAAGGTTACTAAACATTATTTCTTGTGCTTGTTGACTTCCAACTGCCCTGCCACCCACCTTCTTGCTGAGCCAGAAGCAAATTTGAAAAAGAAACCACTGTGCATCACTTCCCTAGCAGAACATGTTGCAGACAAAAGGAGTCAAAACCACAAGTAAAGAATTGGATTTCCCCTGCTTTCTCCAAAATAAATATTTGTTTGTGAGAAAAGCAGCCGGAAGAATGAGACATGTACCCCCGACACCAAAGGCTTGTGTATTTGTGCCGGCTTCAGTAGAGATATGATAGTCCACTGAGTGCTATCTAAGGTCAGGCTGAGCACCATCATCCTAGCTTTCGAAATAATGTCTTCAGCCTCTTGCACAAAGCCAAGAGAGAAAGGAGGCTCAGGGAGCCCAACAGGGACAGGGAAGCAAGTGAAAATCAAAATGAGCAGTGGGGCTGCCCCTTGGAGCTGCTACCTGCGCTGCTTCTTCCAAACAGCACCATCGTTTTCCCTGAAGCCATTGTGGAGAAGAGGAGGACACACTACACACCTCATTTGTTGGTTGTCTGCTGGAATGATGTCCAAAGAGATGTCTTTAATATAAAGGTATCCAGACCTAAAACAGGTGCCCAAGTGCAGCAGAGAGGTCACAGCCAGTGTCTGAGGAGGACATAAGCACCTCCAGAAGATGGCTTGCATAAAGGGGAAGGTGATGAAGGAATGAAGGTGACCTCCCATTGTTCCCTGGAGTATAGGGGCTGTGTCCAGTCTGATGTTCTGCATGCTGACCTTTAGAGGATCCATGCCTCGCTGAGCAGGGCTCATTTAAATAAAACAGTACTAAAGAGCTGTGCTTTGTGTAGTATCTTAGCAGTTAGAAGCATTGACTAGAAAGTGGACATATTCGTTACAGCCCCTTCCAGTTTTTCTCACTTCTTTTTCTCTTTCTTTCCCATAATCCACATCACTTAACTGTGCTCCCCTTTTCTGTAGAAGAGCAATAAAAGACAAGATAACCTCTGCTAGGCCATCGGGCACAGAGATTACCTTTAAAGAGTCAATTTTTCTAAGCAGTTACCACATGAGATTATCTGGAGCACCACAATTATGGCCTTTCGCAAGCTTAGGGAAATGTTGTGGTGTCTCATATGGCACCATTTGGTAATACTTAGCCAGCAGAGATTTTTCTGGTCAGCAAGCACTCTAAATTCATAGCTTTTAGCTTGATTTTTTTTTTTCTTGTCCACTGTTCCAGTCCTCATTTTCAGCTGTTACCTGGCACAAATTTGCAAAGAAGAACCTCCCCTGTCATCAGAAAGCCAGAAAAATCCATTCAGATTAGGAGACGGAAAGAGATTTAGAAAGAGAGTCTCTTTTGGATCATGCCTGTGCCTTCACAAAAGCCATATTTTTATTATGCCCTTACATAACCTGTCCCCTGTTTCAAATACAGCTTGGAAAAAAACCCTCCGTACAAGAACATGACCAGCTGAGTAAATAAAAAAAACTGTTGAACTTGTGGATAGTACTTACTGAGGCCCTAACTATTTTGATACATGTGCCTGCATAGCAATAAATTTTGGAGAGAAATAGTGATATTGAGACACATGAAAACAGTTGGTAAAGGCTACAAGTTAACCTGAAAACATATTCCTGGTAACACAGTTAAAGGGAAGGGAGAGGTGCTCAAAGGTAAATTCAGGTCAGTTGGCGTCTTCAAAAGCAAGACTTAGATGACTTATAAAACAAAATCATAAGCAAGGAGGGAACAAGTCACAGAAACACCAAATTTGCCACAGTGTCATGAGAGGGGAAAGGAGGGGAAAAAAATGACAAAAAGAGACCAGCAGTAAAATGAATATATTCATGCAGTGTCAGTCTCTCCAGACAAGAAATAGTGCCAAGCAGAACCGCATCAGCGTGTGGCCATTTCTTGCACTGACACTAAAAACATCTGTTGAGGTACAGTGTTTATACCGTCTGCCAAATAAGACTTTTTTAATCTTAAAACATATGCTGGAAATAGGAAAATTTGGACAACAACGAAAAGAAAAAAGAGGGGTGGGTGGCCAATAAATTAAAAGTGACAAATGGGGGAGGACGGATTGAAGAGAATGTTTTCCACATAGTGCATCATAGTTAACTCAGATCATCTCAGGTCAGCAAGGGAAGGGAAGCTCACGGAGGAATTCACAGATCACTATAAGAAGTTAAAAGAAAGCAAGGGACCTTCATCGTGTCGGAGACTTCATCATTCAAACATTGGGTTTTGAATAGTTAATCACAAAACTCAAAATTCAGCAAGAGTTTGGGGTTATGTCTAATTTAAGACACAAGAACCAATGTTGATGCTAACAGCAATGCTCCCATTTTTGCAGGCAGGCATCTCTCACATTTTTTCAGGAAAGCGTATAGTTAAGCACCTGGCTGAACCAGGGCCTAATTTTGGTTCTACTGAAATGATGCCTCCGTGCTACTTGGCTAAACATTTATTCAAACAAATTTGAGACATACAGTGAGTAAATTATTTAAAGATTTCCCACCTTCACATTTAGTTCCCTGGATAAAGTAACTGGAATACAGAATTCACAAATATTTCTGTGAGAATAATTGGCAGATCTGACCAAATAACTTATTCATTTATTTCTAGGATATTTTTCAAATAAAGCACCTAAGTATTCCTTATAATAAAATCCTCTTACAGAGAGTCGGTTAATTTCATTTCTGAAATGAAATGTATGTTTGGAAGGGCATTATTCAGAAGTTATCTAAGTGATCAGTTTCCTGAATATCATGAATGTGTATAAATGGAAGATGTGACTTTATATCACATACTCTTTGAAGGCAAGGAAGTTTTTCATTGGAATAGGTCTCTCTTTTGTACCATTTCAGGTCTATAGTATGTAGTGCATGTCCAAAGGCAGAAACAGATAACAAACCCACTTTAATATGATTTGTTGTTTCAATTAATTCCATGTGAATTGTGCTTTTAGAAGAGAAAATGTGCCCAGGGAAAAATCCAGGCCCCTAGAAATCAAAGAGAAAACTCCCACTCCCTTCAACAGAGTTGAGATTTCACCTCTGTTGTACTTGACTTTCAAGCACAAAAGATTAATGCTTAGTGAATCACTGGCTGGGATATGGTCAATTGTACGTGCATTATCAAAATCTGCATTGCATTAATTGTGTTGTATATCTGTCTTTCAAGATTTGCTGCAGTTTATTTCTGTTTCAATTATTAATTGTTATATTTTTGAAAACCACAGTCGAAATAAACAGAAGGATAGATTATACACATTGTAGCACACGGGAGGTTGTTTTTTTTTCTCATGTATAATGGGGCAACTTTAAATTTTGGATTCTGGTAGAGTGCACCAGCTGGAGACAACTTATTTCTGGGATATATAAACATGCTAGGCAATATGAAAATCAAATCCTGGATTGAAGTGATGGGACCAAATGGGAGATGTTTCCCAAGGGCAGCCTTCAAAGCTAAACAACTTTCTGCCTTCTCTGATTTTTAGTGACTTTGATAGAGTTCTGTAGATTAGTTATGCAGCTGAGTTTTGTTGGGCATTTCTTGTAAAAAACCACAGGTCTTACGTGCCCACATCACAGTATTTCCAAATGATTTGTTTCTTCCTGAATCCTAAGAGAACATTTTTGTATGATCATCAAAAAACAAAAGCCAATCTAAGCCTATGGATATCTCTCCCTTTGTCATCAATGGATCTGAAAGAGTCAGAATTAGCACAGGCACTGTACTAAAATCTTATTGGTTCTTCTGTTAAAATGCTGGTAACAAATTTATTTTAATTTTTCAGTATTGGAAGACTACAATGTTTTAAAAGATCACCAGGAAAGAAAATATTCTTGTCTGAATTTTCAAATCAGGTAATTTCTGTTACAGTTCAAGATTGTTCTGGGGTTTCACAGCTTTTTCACTAATACCCAAGTGGGAGATTCTGCAGTGATCTGCAAAGAGTGGTAATGTAGATCATGTAAAAATAAACTTGCATCTTGTGATATACTTCTTCCAATGAATGTTAAACTTTGGAACACCCAAGCTTTGGCTGAGTCTTTGGTGATTTTGAACATGTCCTCACTTTCAGGACAGTGAACTAAATTTGCAGATTATTTCCACTTTAATTTGCATTCTTATTTCTCAAAGAAAGCTAACTAACCCTTCTCTGCTTAACAGATGTTTGTCTTCTTCAGTGAGAATCTACGCACTGTTCATTGCAATACAGAAATCCAAGCTGTAAGTGAAATTTTCGTGACTAATAATTTATTTGTTCAACTCCATATTCAGAACTGTTTCACCCAGTGAATGTAAAACAATATATATATATATGTGTGTATATATATGCATGATAGTGTGATTAGGAAATTCACTCATTGTTACTTGTGTGGGCTTAATTGACTATAATCAATGACTGATTAAGGTCTTTGATCCTTTTAAAAATACTAATATAAAAACTGGTAGCATTTAGGGTTTTTCAAAACTTTAGACAACATAAAGAAAAACAGTTTAAGGTTTCACAAAACTGTTGAGTTTTGCAAAACATTTTTCCCCTTAATTTGAACCATCATTTTCTCAAAGAAAATTAAATTAAAAAGACAACAAACATGTTTTTGCAATTAAACAGAATACTGAGCTATGCAAACAATAAAGATCCTTGTTTGAAATTAATTCTTGTCCTGCTTCTGGGATTACCAGGGGAATAAAATTATAGCAAAACAAAACAGAAAAACCTGCTGCAGCCTAGAACTTGCATTTTACCAGAAGCAAAAGGAAATTTAGGCTCAATAGTTTTGAGTTCTATTCTGTCTCCAAAACCCATGATTTTAGAGTTTGTTCTAAATTTGACAAAATGAAAAATCTCATCACTCCTGTCATCGGAAGCCAAAGTTGTACCTCTGATTTTTTTCTTTATGGCTCGTTAGTTTACTTTTTTCTCCTCTGAACCTAAGGGACATTTTGAGGTGGTTCTCAGGAATGTGAAAACAAGGACAACACATTAAGTCAATAGATATTCATTGTCTAAACTTAGAGTATAAAGGTCCCTCCTATGGCAGGGAGCCTGCCTGGAGGTTGGAAAGTCCCATAGAAGGAACTCAATGCTTTTAGGTTGATTGTCTGCTTCTTTTATATTTATGTGAAAATTAAAGAAAAAAATAATTAAAGTCAACATCTGACCTGTGAAACTGTTTTTGGAAACACAGAAACTGTGTTTTTAGATACAGGTCCTATTCCTTTGAGGAGTCCGTTTGGATACTGAAACACTCAAATTGGCTTCAAAAGTTTGTCTCATAGGATATCATAGATTTAAGCATATCACTTTTGAGGTCTTAATCTTCTGAGGGTGCCTGCCTGAGTGTTCCTGACTGCTTTAACTGCCCATCAGTCCTTTGCTCTGATGAAATCTTACCATCTGTTTTGTGTTGAGCCACTTGAATAAACTATCGCTCCCCTTATTCTTTGTGTACAGAGCTGCCTTTTGGAGCACAATGTTTAGTCAAGCTCCTTGGCCCACAAATTTCATCTTCTTATCCAGTTGTCCTGCCCCAAGTGCCCCAGTTGTGCTTGGGTTCTTAAGACTCCAAAGTCAACATCATAGAGGCATGGGCATGCTGAGTTTGTGGTTGAGGGCACATCCAAATATTGCTACATCCCAGATTTGGTTCAAATACTTAGAGTAGCCCATATATTCTAATTAAATAAATGACATTTCTGCAAAGGAAAGAAGAATGGGGAGAGAAAAGGAGCAGGGATCAACTGCTGAAGTCTTCCCTGTGTTCAAAAAACATGAGCATTCCTGTAACATTACACTCACTTTGTCACCAGGGACCCAGCGGCCCAGTTTCAAGTTTTTGCACGGTGCTCCAAGAGTCCCAAGCCACAGAGCTATGCCCATGACCTAATATTGCCAGCATTAAGCAGATTTTCCGGGGAAATTTTTTCAAGTACTTCTTTTCTTTTCTTTTTTTTTTTAAACCTTGTTTTCTTCAAGTTGAACAGTCCTATTGCCTCCCTGAGGGCCAGAGGCTCACACGTGGAATAGATATCAATGAATTGTTTTCATCCTACAAGCTAATGACTGTCAAAATTCCTTCAGTGTCTTCCTTCTCCTTCCTTCTCCGTATGTTAAAATATCATCTTCTTTGCTATTCAACCTATCAACTGTATGTTTTGTTGAGCATTTTAACACAGTTAATGTAGATACATCGTGTGCATTAAAAATCCTTAGAAATTAGAAAGCATGAAAATTATGAACGTAAATGTTTCTTATAACTCTTTCTTATGACAAAAGGACCTATTTTTCAAAATAGCATTTTATCTTGTTACTTTTTAAATAGTATGTTCCAGCTTTCCTTTCTTCAGGCTGGCATTCAATGGTGTAAAGCCTCCGCAAATGCGTATGGCTATTTTACATCCTTTCAAGATAGGCTTTTTTTTTTGCTGCATCACCCGTTACATAATAAAATAAATGGAGAAAAACTTCGCAGAGCGCGTACTGCCAATTTATCCTAGAATGTCTCGGCTTGTACTGGCGCACGGCCTGACCACTACAGCAACACGGTGTGCTCGTGGCCTCACTGGGGCCAGCAGCTCCCCAGCTCCTGCGCTGCTCTATCACCAACGTGCTGTGTGGCCATATGCAAATTAAACCAGCCGTCCCGCCGCTCTGGCTTTCCTTACCCGTAAGGATGGCAGCGCTCATCTCCAGCACTAGATGACCCATGACTTGTGAAGACCGAATCCAACGGTAGGGAGCTACCAAAGCTTTGATCTTGCAGCCGGGCACGGGGCAGGGTGCAGGCAGCCCAGCCGGGGTGTCTGTGCAAGCGGGGGTCCAAGACAGGATGGGCGCCGCAGGATTTACTGCGTGAAACTTCCTGCCGAAACTAGGGCTGGGTTCTCTGACTCCATTGAGCTGTTCCTGAGTGCTTCATGAGCCGAATGAGTATGTTCATAATACCGTGAAGATATAATAAAGTCTAAAAATGCAATAGAAAGGCACACTCTGATTATTGCTAATGATTTAGCTAGTAGCGATTGTTTCCACAGATTCTAGTATTTCACACTGCTTTCAAATAGATATACAGAATATCCAAATCAATCATATCTGTGTTCCAGTATTAATGATACTAGGATCAAAAACTTAATCTAAGCCCTTTTATTGTTTTTGCAAAATGCAAACATTCAGTTGCCCCTTGCTGTATATGACTTGGACCTGCATAAAACAATAAATCAGTTTTCCTAGATATTTAAGTGACAGCAAATGAAGAACAGAAATAACACAGTCAATTTGACAGAGCATACTTCAGCAAGAATATAATTTTTGAACAGTGTTATAAGCTTGACCTCATTTGTGCCTGGATTTATTTTCTTTTTGAAAGATTATCAGAATTTTGCCTGTACACTTAAGACTGAAGACATTGTTATAATTAATGGAGGCAAGCTTCTTTCTCCTTTTTTTTTTTAAATATTTTCCTTTTTCTTTTTCTTTTTCTTTCTCTTTTTTCTTTCTTTTTCTTTTTTTTTTCTTTTTCTTTTTCTTTTTCTTTTTCTTTTTCTTTTTCTTTTTCTTTTTCTTTTTCTTTTTCTTTTTC
>JAOQGH010000040.1:10402798-10457362 GCA_025769975.1 Gallinago jamesoni | reverse complement strand
CTTTTTCTTTTTCTTTTTCTTTTTCTTTTTCTTTTTCTTTTTCTTTTTCTTTTTCTTTTTCTTTTTCTTTTTTTCTTCCTTTTTCTTCTTCTTTTCCTTCTTTTTTCTTTTATTTTTCTTCTTCTACTACTGCTACTGCTACTTCTTCTCCTTTCTATTTTTCCTTTTTTTTCCACATGAATTATTATTTTCTGAATAGAAAGAAAGACATTTCTAAAATCTGTTGTTCAGTTGCTCATTAAAAAAGATAAACTAATAATGCTTTTGCCTTTTTCCACCCCAGGAAAGAATAATGTTGCAGCAGAGCATCTGCTACAACAGGTTTTATATTTTAGGAGATTTAATCTGTAGGGATGAGTTAATGTTTCCAGGGAGTGGCATCACAATACTAGTTAAAACGTCTCTCCTCTATAAATATGAGCTCAGATTGTTGAGAAAGAAGTTTGAATACTAAGGCAGTTAATTAGTTTGGCTCCCAAATGCACCAAATAATAGTTCCTTCAAAACAATCTCCTTTAAGTGGATGAGATTCTTGGAAATACTATGACATACATGAGAATAGCTTGTTGCAAACATAGATCTGGAGACTTGCTCCTGCCAATAACTCAAGATGCTAGAACACAGCAAATTACTCCTTGTTGGTTCCTGGAAGGATCATTTCTTCTTGTTTTAATATCGATATTCACTATGTACAGGCATAGCAAATGGGTGTGGAAACGCCATTTCTGGAACACACTTAAGCTGGTAAGAAACCCAAATACGTCTAGAATCTGAATTTGAATTCAGTACTACAAAAATCTAAAATAATATCGTCATTTCAGAATTTAAACGTCCAACTAGCAGAACACTTTCTCTATGATCAGGTATAAGTAACTCTCAGTGCCTTAAATGCAATGGTCTTTTTTTTGTGTGTGTGTCTTATTTTTAATGTATTGTAGAAGAAAGAAGAATTTGAAGAATATATTAATTTATGGAGTCCTCACTTAGAGGATCTCCTTGAAAGTACTTGATAAGGAAAAGTAGTATCTGAATGTGTTGGCAAAATTAACTCTTCACTGATGCTTGACTTCAATGCCAGAGTAAAGGGACTTCAGTACCACTAATGTGCAGCGAAGCAGAAATGAGAAGGAGCCATCAGAGAGACCTGAGGTATAGCCAAGTTCTAGGGAAAATATGCACCATTATGGTTCATTGTAATTTAAGTTAATACAGGAGAAGCCCAAGAGAGAGGTGTATTTGGAACCGCATTCAGGGCATTCATTCTTTTTGGAGCAGAATGAGAACTTATGTACTAGTGTCATCCTGTTCTTATAATTATTAACTCGAATAGCTGTAGCATGAATACCAAAATTTCTGAAAAAAAAATATCTTATGTGTATGTTCTGTGGAGGACTGTCAAATATCAGTAACGTCTGTTAAAAATATTAAGTATCATCACAGATTATTCTATTTTTTAATGTGAACCTGGGAAAATTCAAAGGGAAATCTTAAATTGTGTGTGCAAAGAAGACACACAAAGTCGTAGCCTTTTTTTTTGGCATTTCTGAAACTTTAAAATGTGTAATGTAGTTTTTGGTATGTTTTTATGAAAAAATATAAAATCTCTATTCTTAAATGTCAAGGAACATATAAGCTAGTTTGTAAGGTCACATGCGTTTTGTTCTGCTCTCAAATACAGTCTTCAATTCATTTGTGTTTAGGAGAAGAATTGGACCCATCTGCTTTTAGCAGTAGGAGACAAATTTTTCAATTTTTCAGCGACTGAAAAACACTTCAAGATACACAGATCAGCTTAGACTAGAACTAAAACAACAGCAATATCAACACAACCACTACAGTCTTCCAGTCCTTTGACTGGTACTTATCTGACCAATAATGGCCAGAAGCCATCTATCATTGCTTAAACTACATGATGATAAAACCAGAGTCTGGAAAATATCATTGCTTGATCTATTTGGTAAACTTTCAAATATTTCTTTCAGAAGATTTGCCAAGCAAACAGCATAGTATAAAATTTAGTTTTATTTAATTTGTGTTTTATTGCTTTTGAATTTTACTTTCAAAAAAAGACATGATTAAAGAGCTACAGCTGAGCTAAGGTACAAAGCTTCTGTTGTAGAAAGTTGAGTGACTCTGGGTCTGTAGATGATGGATTTGTAGGTGCATTTTAGTCAAGAAAATTGTGCCACAGGGGTGTTTAGTGGGTGTAGACCCATGTCTGAAGCAAGCTGGACAGGGTGAATCCAATATCTTACTTGTTGTTTTACTTTGTTATGGCTGCTGTTAGTCATGTCAAGGCAAAAAATCTAGTACATCCGTGCAGGAAGACCATCCATTCCTTATTTCAAAAGGGTATCCCATTATTAATTGTTTAGTTTCCAGAATAAGAGTCAACAAACCAGTGCTTTGCAAAGACATTAAGTAATGAAACTCTTAATTGAGCTTTGTTTCCACTATAGAATTAAATTTGGTTCATATAGTACCAAATCCAATCTTTAAGTAAAATCTATCCACAAAGCTCCTTTCCTCAAAAAATAGCATATTCTTTTGGATTGTCTGAAGAATTGTCTGAAATAGAAAAATCACCCATTTGGATTCATTTTAGATTTCTCCTGTTAAAAAAAAAAAAAAAAGAAAAAAAAAAAGAAAGAAATTTATTAACCCAAATCTTTAATTTTATATGTATGACTTAAAGAGCATGAAAGAACATTTCTGCACATATTTCATTAACAGGTCTGTAAACAGCAAATGTTTGCTACCTATGAATGCTGCTATGTTTGTTGCAAAGTTTTGAAAAGTAGCATGCAGGACTGGGAAGTGCAACCTGCCAGCACTTTCTGAGCTGCCGATAGGGCTGCAGAAGATGAAGCTTCCCAGCTGAGTGGAAGGTACTGCAAAGAGGTTTTCTCTGGGCTTTACGTAGGACAGGGGGAGATTCTGAAGGAGAAGTAAATGAAAGATCTGTCTCAAAATATTGGAGTGGAACCCCAGTAGCTCCTACATGGAGATCACTGCTTGGAGACTATGTTTCTTTTGTATTTGATAAAAGCGAGGAAAAGAACCAATGTAGCTGTAAATGCAAATATAACAACTTTTGCTTCTCAAGGGGATATTTGATGAGTGACTGAATCTAAAGCCTCTTTGCTAAAGGTGTTGACATTTCCCCAAGTCTTGTCTGAAAAGAAAGGCATGTGAACTGAGCTCAAGCTCAATATCAATTTGTACCTTTAAAAGGAAAGGTTCCAAAGACTCCTTAGCAATTTGCATGGCAAAGATTTCTAACCCTGTTAAAATACATGAAGATAAGTAGGAAATGCATTCACAAAATAGCTGCAGTCTTTCTAAAGGAGCTGCAGCCAGGACATGCCCAGGCTTCGATTGTTCAAAGATTGTTTTATTTCTTCTTTTCTTTTACTGGATAAATGGTCTGTGTACAGGCAAATGTCTTGGAGTATAATCACAACACACATGGCATATAGAGTAAACAAATTATTTAGAATAAGCAAAAGCTGACTCATTAATATGAATTTCTGTATTTTATTTGCTCAAAAAATCATTTTTTAAGTACCAGGAAAGAGCACAATAATTGTCACAAAATTTACTGTAGCTAAAGCAAAAAAATTTTTTAATTACTCACGATGAAATTATAATAGGAATTCCAGCATAGCTGCTAAGAAAAAAAATTATAATAGGAATTCCAGCATAGCTGCTAAGGAAAAAAACAGGTTTTTTTTAAGAAAAGTATAAAAAATATATGATGACTTAAAAAAGCCAAAGAATGTACATGTTATTTTTTCATGACAGCAACTTAAAACAGTTTTGTTTTCTGAAGTTTTCTCATAGAAAAAGAATACATCTTTTTAAAAGAAAAGCTGTATGTAGTCAACAATGTAATAACTGTTTTCAAACGTAAAGACAATGACTAAGTGAAAAAGGCATGTTTTTCTCTGTGTTCTCTAATGCCTCAACCGGCATAAATATAAGAATATGCCAGTGATTGTTTGTTATTACACAGCTGAAAGAAGAAAAATCAATTGTCTGAATAATAATTTTCAAGATGGGAAAGAAACTGCAGCAGGAATATGAAAATATAAGAAGTGTGCTGCGGTCAATTGTTAGAACCATTGGTTCTACGTAGAATTATTAGGTAGAACCTAGGTACAATCATTAGGTAGAATAATGCTCTTGGATATGATAAAGTTTAAGTGCAATAATTGAAGATTAAGTTAATCACAAATTATTTGCTCATAAATATAAATGTAAAGTACAGGACCATCATGGGAAACTAGAAAGTAGTGTATTTAAGCTCACAGGTATCTGACATTATGTTTTGATTCTCACCACTGTCTCAGGAAAAAAAATGAGGGACTGTGCATATAAAGATTAGGTAGCACATTAGGATGCTTCTAGAGTACCATACCATAAATATTTAAATTAAAATCTTCCCGTAGTGTTTTTGATTCCTAAAACCTTCCAGAGTTCTTCATCTCCTGTCTTACCTCAATGGTGTAATCAAAAGTATGTTCTCCTTCTGTAGATAGACACGCCAACAGAAGTTATTTGATACTAATATGGCTGTGGTACAGATTGAAATTAATTTAAGCCACGCACAACACAGACTTGAATGAATTGATTTAAAACAATTATGTATGGAAATTATACAGACCAAGAAGCATAATTTCAAAAGTAAATTCAAATGTCTAGTAATTTAATTACATGCTTGAGGGTTTAATTGCATGATTGAGGATGTTTGAAACACATGATAGAAAAAGAATTATATGCTAACAAAATCAGTGCATCCTCTAAAGGACTGCCTTCCATTTTTCACGTGGTTGTTCCATACTCCCATCCTAGGAAGTCAGCCACGCTGTTTCAGTGGCACTCTGTAGTTAGAGGGGACTTGTACCCACACAAATCCTTTCCAAGACTGGGCCTTTATTTCATAATTGTAACAAAAGAATAAATACATGAAACAGGCACTGTTAGTGAAACAGCAGCATTGAGAATACACATGCTCAACATTGAGCATTGAGAGGTGATTAAAGCCTCCACAGATGCATTTAGAGATTGATAAATAACTCAGAAAGCAAAGATATTTAATGCAGAGCAATGGGTAATAAAACACTGGGGGCATTAGACATATCAAATCAGCTCAAAGGACAGCCAAGCAGAGCAGCATGAGCTCATATAACTATCACCAATGTGTCTTCCAGCAAGTTCCTTCAGAAACAAATTCTGAACTGTCAAGCAACATGAAAATGGACCAAAGGGATTTGCAGAATGAAAAAGTAATAGAGGTGGGTCCCAACTAGTAGTAGCTATGAATCACCTTTGATTGACACCCTTGCCTCTAGCAAAGACTTTTTGATTCTGTTAATTTCTATTAATGAACTAAAATATTTGAAAATACACTTTGGGAAACCACGATGATACAGTAACAAATTCTGGGGAATAGTACACTGACTCATCTCCAACTAAAGTCAATGGAAAAAATCTGATTGATTTCAACAGGTTAGACCAACTTCATGTCTAAAACCAAACAAAATCTTTGACAGATTTTTGTGCATCATGACATAAAATATCCCAAGTGTACTTGATTGGTCTTTGGACTTCTCTGTAAGTGACAGAAGTTTTTTTGGCTTTAAACTCCAGGGCCAGATCCTTATATTTAACCTGGAACAGCTCACACTAGTTGCTGTAAATGTCCCTTTTTCTTCCCCTGCATGTTGGCCAACATTTGGTGATGCTGAAAATTATTTGTGGAGAAGAGCAGCATGCCCTGACAGTCTCCCACGCTCACCGAGAACACAAAGCTCCACTGAAACCTCCTTTTGTGTTTGTTCTCGGAATTAAAGAAATATTAATCAAAATTATCTTCTCTAATAATAAAAAGAACCATCATCTGGCTAAAAATAAACACTGGAAACAGCATAAAAACAGTAAGCTTTAATTAGAAACACAGAACATTGAACATGTCTGATTCAAATGTTTGGCTTGGGTTCCTGCCTTCTAAATAGCATAGCAAATCTTGGCTAAGCACTGGATTTGTTCTGGGCAAGCATCAGGAGCTCCTGGGCTCCTCAGAGCTGCTCAGCCCCCAGCCCAGGGCAGCCGGGGGGGTTCCTTTGCCCAGGCTCCCCTTGCCCCCACACAAAAGCCACCTGCTTCAATTGATCAATCCACCCCAGACATCACACCAAGTTTCCTGTCTCCTCCATCAGCTAGAAGGGCAGCCTAGAAGATTTGTCTGGTTTTGAGTTGGCTCTTTTAGATGCTTTGGAAGTGAGGAGAGTGGCTCTTATCCTTTCTTCAGCCAGGTTTTCGTGTGGTCAATGAGAACAAGCAAGAAAAAAGCTGCTATAGTTACTAGGAAGTCACAGTCCTTTTTAATCAGAAAGCCAGAATTTTGAGTATTTCAGCAGTAGTTGCAGGGCAATCTCTAAAATGCTGCTGTCATGGCAGAGTTCAGAACCTTCTGGTCTAGGAGGCAAAACTTAATAAATCTTTTCCTCTAGCTTTACCTTGCTGAAGATCAGACCAGATGATATATCTTTCTAAGATATCTGATACTTCTATGCATTTCATTGTGCTAGAGTATAAGAAATCATAGAGAAACACTGCTTCTGAGGTGGGAATTTTCTGGGTCCAGGTCTGCTTTGTGCTTCTCTGTTTGTCTAGGGCCAAATATGATGAGATACTGATTGCTGAACCAGAGGGGCTACTAAAGTACTACCATAATACAAATAAATAATAATTGAAAAAATATACATTCCTTAGCATGATTTTTTCCTTTATCATGGGCATCTAGTTACATTGCAATAAAATGATATATATTCAGTAAAATGCAGCAATTTAAATGGATATAATTCTGTATTAGATTTTTTTTCCAAGTTCTTTAGATGTCAAGAATGAATTTGACTTTTTTTTGTCATCATGGCCTTGATCCGCCAAGTGTTTTAGAGGCAGTACTCTCATGTTTAAATGTTGTTAGGCTTGGAATCTAAATCACTTCTTCTTTGAAGTATCTTGCATCTCTCATATACACATATGCGTATAGTACACAGAACTGATAAACGTGCTCCTTTTATGTAACCTTTGCGAACACTAATCTTTTCATGGAATGTCATTAAACTGGTAAAGAATGATAGAGCACTTATGAACAATTGTGTGTTATAAACTTTTATATAGCCACATAATGGTCGGCATCTGCTGACACTTAAACTACGATGTTATGAAATTCTATTTTAAATTCACTTGTGACTTTTTTTCATCTTTCTGATGAACTATTGTGTCTGTCAGGTATGTTTTGTACTGCGACGTGGTGGTCTAGAGAGGAAATGTTTTAAAGTAAACACAGGTCCCAACTATTTGCTGGTGACCTAGTACAGCACTGCTAAAACCTGAGGCTGCTGTAAGGCAGTGTGTGAACAAAAGTCTTTTGAGATATTGGCAGATAGATGGTTTTGGCAGTGTGGTAGTCTGGGTTAGCCAAGGCTGTGTGCCAGCCATGATCCCTGGACACAAAGATCTGCTCTTACTTCCCCCAAAGTGAGTTCAGGTTTGTAGGCATGCACACATACTACATCCAAGTGTAATGACAAAGGACAAATCTCTCCTCCTGCTCTCTGAAATCAATGAGAAAAACTCCAATTAATCTAAAAGGCAGTAAAATTTGTTCTGTAGTTTTAAAGAAAAATAAAATAGGAAATAATTTCCAAAGCTGAGCTAAGAAATACATGAAGACACAAAACTGAATACATTAAGAGGACTTTGAGGACCAGGAGGTCAGAAAGGAATTGGTTGTAAAGTAGAAATAAAAATATGAATAAGTATGAATGTAGAAAATGGTACACATTTGTAGGAATAAAAGGAGCAATATCTAAGGTGAAATATTAATTTTAAAAAGGAGGACATAAAAAGTATCAAGAAAAGCTAAATAAGGAAATTAAAGAAGATAAAGGAAATTTTGATGAAAAGATAAGAAAACAGACCAAAATAAAGATCAGGCTAAGTAAGATAAGATACATGTGAAATATGTGTTCAAATCAGCACAGACTGGTAATTAATCTCAAAGCATTCAATGCTCTGGCAAAAGGAATCTGTGAAAGTTCAGGGATTATTATGAGAAATTATTGGGAATAGAAACTGGAAAAGGGCAAAGGCACTGTCCATCTTATTGGCTGCTTAGCTTAAGCCTGCCTCCTAGAAAATATTGAGACATATTATTATATACCCAATATCTATGACAGGAGTGGTCAGAGTTAGACCAAAAGTCCTTTGAACTCTCTGTCTTTTCCCCTGCAATGGCTGATAATAAGAATACATACATTCTCTAATGTGTGGCTAATAATAGAGAATATACAATACATAGATACTGTATATATATACAATTACATATACACACACACACATTAGACAATAATATATTTTCCAGCATATTCTTCCAATCTTCAGCCATTTGTGGCTCAGGTATTCCTTTGTGTTTAGTAGCCATCAGTGGATTAATCTCTCATTATACTGTCTGGCTTCCTCTTGGGTGCCTGTAGGCTTTTAGTGTGCACACAATCCTGCAGCAAAGAGTTCCACATCTGAACTATATGTTAGTAGTCATATAAAATAATGAGACCAAAATAAAATGCCTTGCTCTGATTGATAAAAAAAAAAAAAAAAAAAAGAATGTCAGAAAGCCAATCCTGATTCTTTTGCTGATAGAACTGTTCCAGTGATGGAGGAAAAAGTAGAAGAGATGGTATACTGTGATTTTAGGAAGTGCTGGATGTTGTCCATGTGACTTTTCCATAAACAGAGTAAGGAAATATACTATGTACACACAGAGCTGAAAAAATAATTATACATTGCTTGCTAACAAAATAGGGAGGCAGTTCTGATAGGAGCCTGTAAGGCTACTGGGTCTATTTGACTTTTTTATTAAGATGAATGATGCTATGCATATTAGAGGACTGAATAGCGCTCTTGTAAATGTTGCTTGTGACATTAAGGGAGAAGAAATTGCAAGTGTCAGTGGGTGTGCTGATATCGAAAGAAAAAATGTGATAGTTTCATAAAGCTCCAGTGGAAATGAAGGTCTGAGTAAGGACTTTGGGACTGAATTTCTAAGATGTTGCAAATAGTCTTAATTCTCAGATCAGTTTCCGATGCGGAAACCCATGTACCTCAGAAAAGAACGTGTAATTGTGTTGAATGATTTTAATCCTAAATTGGTGCGAAACAGTGTGACTACGTTGTTGTCAATGGAATACGGCCAAAGTCCACTACCAGTTAAAGATCTTGTGCCTGTGTTTGTTTTGTTGTGCAGAAGAAAAAAATGTAGAGCATAAGAGAAAGTTTAAGAAAATGAGTTCTGTGATAAGGTTGTCGGGTGAAATACTTTAAAGAGTATCTTGGGATATAAGAAGTTCTGAAATACAGTGGATGCAAAACCAACGGTCAGTTTTGTGAGTGTTAAGAAGTTAATTTTACATGAAACAAATGAATGCATGTGTGTAATGAAGCCAGAGCTAGTTAAATGCCAAGTGATTCCAGAAACCATTTGGGCTGAAAGTTCAGGGTGCTTGTTGGCCAGCGAGCAGAAATATGAAACCTCACTCTCTTCCCCTCCCAACACTCAAACTGGATCCCGCAGGCCAGATCTACAAAGGTAGTTAGGTCCCTTATTCTTCTTTAGGAACCCAAAGTTAGATGCTTAAATAGGGGTTGGGAGACTAAAAGTCTTTGTATGTCTTGGCTTGTATCTGCAGCGTTTTCTATAGGCTTGTGCACAAATCACAACCACGAAGGAACACCTGGGGAGGGAGAAAGGGGAACTGATCTCAGAGCTTCATATGTTTTTTATTACTAGGTAACTCTTTCCATGCAGCGTATGTGTACAGAATGGTTGCCGCACTTGGAGTCTGGCTTCCAGGGAGGCCAGCTTACATCACAGAGCTGGGAATAAACAGCCAAAAGTTCAGTACTATTTAGTAAAACCCAGACCAAGCTACATGATCTTCAGGCATAGAAAATACATCTTTTGCACTGTTGTGGAGTACTTTATGAGCTGTCAGTAGATATGGCATGACTTGCATTCCAATTTCCCATGGCTGCAGTGTGTCGCCAGAAATATCTTTGTTACTCTTGAATACGTTCTGCGTTGGTGGATGGGGTGCAGGACAAGGTTGAAATGTCAAGAAATTAATCTGAAATTATATTCTGGATTTCTTCCACATTGTGGGATCCAGCCCATACTGCAGGTGGTGGTCCTATAAAACAGTTGTTTTTCACAAATCGTTCTGCCTGTTCATTAATTTCATGAACCAGAAGGCCATTTCCCTGTAGTCTTTTTTAAGAAAAGGACTCTCCAGACTTATATGTCTGCTCTCCACAGTCTGCAAAGAGTTACACCTCACTTGTCAAAGTGTATGTGAAGGCACAGAAAAGTCATTGGGTGTTTTGGAGCTGCAAGCTGAAAAGGGAAATGGGAACTACAAGCAGCATAAGGAATCTAAAACATTTCTCACATGAAAGTTAAGATTCTTCAATTTAAACTACTGAAAGTCCAAAATTATTTCATTTTTAAAGCTTTTTTTTTAAATAGGCTAGGAAAAAAAAAACAGTTCAGCAATAATTGACTTTGTCTACAGAGCTCACCTGTTGGACAAACTTTGTCTCGTTCATGGAACAGACACAATTTCACAGGTCAGAATTTTCAGAGAGGGATCCAGACTAAGGTCTCCAGGCAGGGCTTGCTAAAACACAATTAGTCCCTTTTTCATGAAAGGTTGAGAGTCTACAACATTAATTTTTGTCTGAACTCAGAGCAAAAATGATGCTGTCCCAGTTCTGTTTTCTGAGAAAATGATTTAGAGAAAAGGTGCTATCCAAGAAGGCCCACCTGACAAGTGGTTAGATCTTGGACTTAGGAGGTCTGGGTAAGTACCTTCCTTGTCCAGTGAATTTCTGGACAAGTCTTTCTCACATCGTCTCCTCTGCAGCGATTAGTGTTCATGTAAACAATTCAGTGTTGATTGAAGAAGGAAAGGAAAACAGGAGAGACATTCAATCTAGATACATCTAGGAAGTGTGAGAACCGATTTCAGTTCAAACCATTCAGACCACTAGGTCCTGTATACCTCCAGGGTGACTGTTCTTTCCCCCCTCTTCATATTGCACGCTGGCTCCGGGATGGTTTCAAATTCAAAACAGTGTGTTTCTGTGGGTCATGCTGCACAGAATTTGCTGCTTTAGCAGATTCAGTGCTCCTCCAAAGGAGTCTCCACCAGAGCACATTTCAGCTGACGGTCTCCAGTGGTGGAGACTGCGTGCGTGCTAACAGTCCCCACTGCCTGTTCTCACTGGCAGAGAGCTAGAACAACTTTTGACCCCAAGCCTGCTGGAAGGCACGAGTTAAATAATTATATTTGATTCCTATTTTCCCTACAAGCTAGGACTAACCAATAGCTTATAAATTGAGACAATTCAGCAGGGAGCAGATACTTGGAAAGAAGAAATGATAGATGAGATGGGATATAGAGGAGCTTATGTACAGCAAGTTAGATAAAACTCTGTTCTCTCCTGAATGCCTTTGTTTTGTGAAGTCACCATTTCAGCAGAGAGAAACAGTGCTGGCACTCAGACAAGACCAAGAGCATGGGTGCATGGCTGCAATCTAAAGTGTGGAAGGGGTGGAAAAAGCATTGAGGAAGGAGGGAAATTATTTGAGGACATACAAGAAAGAGTGCATTAAGCAAGCAAAGGAAATGAAAGAGAATTTTAAAAAACCAATTGGTTGGCTATAAGCCGGCTATTTAAGAGGGCTCACTTTCTCTTGTGCCGTGTATAAATTCTCTCCTTTGGTGCAGGAAATAATTCTAAGATGTCACACGATGAGAACCAATTGTAGAGAAGTCGGAAGACTTACAGACAACATAATTTTACTCATTTAAGACTGGACTAAAATCAGTTAGTTAGTCAGCCCCTCTCTGCGAGGTAGTTTAGTCCTTGGGGAGAGACAAAAGAAAGCCAAGACTACGCTAGAAGAAGACTGTCCCCTCCTTTCCCTTCTGCCACCATCCCATCCATCCCTTTTCCTCTGCAAGTGCAAACCTTTGTGCAGCGAGTCAGTGAAGATGATTGGGAAATGAATCAGTTTAAAATAAACCTTCTGCTGGTTTAGTTTTAGCCTGGATTGGTTTCCTGATCCGGTTCATAATGCAGCCAACATGGCTAATAGTGTCTGTATCTCGCTCTACGGTCTCCGTCTCTGCCTTCTGTGATTCACATTAGCCTTGCAGCTGCTGCACGTGTGTGCCGTAGGACTCTCGGACCTTGCTAAGGAACACTGTGCTATGGAAAGAGAGGGCTGGGTCTTCCATGCAGGGAAATAGCACTGTATTCAACTGGAAATATTTTACTGGAAATGTGTCTATTGCCTTCGTTCAGACTAAGCTTACACAAAATAACTTGGTGGCTAAAAATATGCATGTCATAAAAATATACGTGCTAATTTCAGAAATTTCTGTGATTTCATTACTACTATAAATCTGCTTATTCTCATATAGCATTGCCTTTTAACAAGCTTTATAATTCTGTTCTGAAACTATCATGAAGCATCCATTCTGTCCCGAAGTATGTCCCTTCCAATATGGACCTCTCTAACTTTAGGAGGAGAGGTTTGAAATTAAGGAATGTGAAGGCCATAATTTTTACTGCTTCTAAAAAAGCATATTACGCCCACCTCATTACCACTCAGTTCTGTACCTTTTCAGTTTTGCTATCAGTCTGGTAGCACAGCTGTGCTGCCTCAAATTAAACTGTACCCTGATCCTGTGGTTCTATCCATCTCCTCCTTACCTCTAAGTCCCTCTGTAAGCTCTCCCCCTTTTCTCTTGACAGAAAGTCTTAGCAAGTTCTTCCCTCCTTCCTTCCTCCTTTCCTCCCTTCTGTCTATCTGTGCTGGGTTTTTTAAACGTCATATGACTTTCCTCTTCCTGCTTCCTGTTCTGTAGCTTTCTCCTTCTCCCTGGTCAGACACAGACATACTTCATGTGTTCTTTTCAATTTTTTCTGCTTGCTTCCTCTTGCCCTTTCTCTTCATATCTCTTCATCTCCCTCATGCCCATCCTTCTTCCCTACCTTACTCCTACCCTTAACCTCTTGGTCTCCTCTGGTTTGTTATTTTCACTGTTCCTAGTTTGTTCTGCTTGCTATACCATATGTTAAATCTCCCACATCATAAATAAAACACTTTTGACTCCTTCTTGCATCTCTAGCTACTGGCCCATCTGCAGTCACTCTTTCATCTCAAAGCTTTCTGAATGTGCTGTTTACACTTTTTCTTCCTAAAGCTCTTCCAATCTGGCTTCTCTCCTCTGCCCTTAAATGAAACCATTCTTTCCACAACATCTAATGGTATCTGCTTTGCCAGATCTCAGACTCACTGCTATAACCGTAACTTCTCTTGGCCTCTCTGCTTCTGCTGTCCTTGAAATCTCTCTGGGATTCCTCAGGTCTGGGTTTCCTTGACTGCTTCTTTTACCTCTCTAATCATTTCTTTAACACATCCCCTGGAGGACCCTACAGCTCTTGGTAAGGAAATTGAAGACTTCTAACTGTTTAATTGCACCTACAACCAAAAATTCCATTGTCATCTCTTTGCTGAAGATTCACAAATCTATCAATATATTTCACTCCCGTCCTCTTTTGTCCTAAACAAACTTTTAGTCTGACACCTTTGTGAATGACTTACTAATCATTCAAAGTTAGCTCAGCTGAATCACAGATTTTTCTATCACAGACCTTCTCACTATGATCTTCTCAAGAACTGCAGACTTTAACAGGTTCAAGTCCCTAATCTGACAATCACCTAAATCCTCACATTCAAGCAATGTGAGCAACTTAACAAACATAACATGCCTAACACGTAGTTCTTCGTAGCCATGCAGATTGCTGAAACTCTTATCACAGAATCATAGAATCATTTGGGTTGGAAGGGACCTGTAAAAGTCACCTAGTCCAACACCTCCTGCAAAGAGCAAGAACATCTTCAACTATATCAGGTTGCTTAGAGCCCCATCCAACCTGACCTTGAATGTTTCCAGGGACTGGGCATCTACCATGAGGTTTAACCACCCTCATCATAAAAAAATTCTACCTGTCTGAATCTTCTCTTTTTTATTTTAAAGCCATTATCCTTTGTCCTGTCACAACAAGCCCCGCTAAAAAGTCTGTCTCTTCCTCAGACTCTTTTCCTGATACCATGTTATACAGTATCCTGTTCTCACCCCCTATAAAGGCATTCTTGTTCCCTTAGTGTTCATTCAGAGAACAGCAGCAAGATAATATCCCTAATTCATAGTTTAGGGATATTTCATGTATCTCTTCATGTATCTCTGCCTTGTATCCTTCTGACACATTCTTCTTCAGTTCATCAAATAAGAGTACAGCCTGCTTTCAGAGTCAAAGCTCTTTACACCTACTTCCATTTGCCACATAGTATAAGTTCCTGCTACCCCCTCTTAACTTTCCAGATGAGGTTCTTTCAGTTTTTGATGGCCAAATTTAGAGGCAACTTCCTATAAAGTGTCTGTAAAGCTGTCTCATAGCTTTGCTTCAAATCCTTCTCTAAAACCACCTTTCCTTTGGGAAGGACTGTGAAACAGCTTAAAGTGATAATGCTAAAGTCTCAGGTTTTCTTCCTCCTTCTTTGTTTTATTCAATTGCTTACCTTACACAAGGAGTGTAAATTTTCTCATATCCTTTCATCTTTTTAATTCCATCTGTATTCACTACATTCTGATTATAATTAGAACATCTATGAGAAATAGAAACAATAACAAAGCAGTCAGCATTGCACGGTAGTTATTTTTGATGATTCTGAGCTTTTTTTGTGGATGTATATGTATGGGGATTGCAACATGAGACTGGAAAGGCAAATATTCCATAGCTTTCTAACTAAAACTTTTAAAAAGTGAGAAAATTAATGAATTATGGGATGCATATTTTAATATAGCTGTTGTCAATGTCTGGATTTTATTTTTCTTAAAATGGAATGCCTGATGCTATATGCGTTTGTGTTTGTACGTGTGTATATATAGAGATATATATATGTGGATATATATAGCTTACTGGTTATTCTACTTGGCTGGTAGTATGTGTTGAACTTTTGATGTACTCTGTGAAAGGTGGAAAAATACTTAAAGTAGTTAAAGGGGTGTTGACTGATTGGTGAGTTGTTCTTAGTAAAAGGAGATAGTCTTGTACTCTGCCAAGGGGAGTTATCCTTTGTGTGGGGCAGGCATTTTGAACCATCTTTTTTTTTCACTTGGTGTGTGGTCATCCTGAAAAGCTTTAGGAATGTCTCGTTTTCTTCTTGTAAAGCAGATTTGTTTTTCTTTCCTTCTTTCTTTCTTATTTTCCATTTTGGTGGATAGTTCATTTTCCTGGTACAGAGCTGTTGTCTTGTGGATTATAAGTTTTTAAAAGTACTATGTGTTTGAGCAGGAAAGGGACAGATCCTCGGCTGTTATGAATTGGCAAGACTGTTTTGAATATGAGGCTTATTTGAAGCTGTTTGCCATGACACTTACATATTTCATATAAATTAAAAGCTGAGTGTAATTTATTATTTAAATTCTTAAATAATATTTGAAGAATAATTAATTTTTTGCAATTTCCCAGTCATTTTCATAAATTCCCACCAGAAATTAATGTAGTTTCAGTTCCACTTATGATCAAACTATACCCTAAAAAAAGTTTTTCAGAATGTACATATATTAGACTACACACAAAAAAAGTGCACATGAAAATAACATCCTTTTGTATATGAATATTCTTTTTTAAAGTATAGAAGTCTGGTCTCAACTTGAGTGTGAGACCCTACCTACAGAATGGTCATGCCATGTTGCCAGATTTGAATGTCATTTCTTCTTTCTGTTTATGATTTCTTTGCGTTACCATCACATCCAAGAGCACTGTGCTACATGTTGCACTCAACTGGGTTAAACTGGAAGACTGTCTCCTCACATCCTAAGTGAATAACTATGAGGTTCATTGTTGCAAGATCTAATTCACCAGTGGTTTCATTTGCATGAGCAGAAACCAGATCCATCACTGTTGGAAAATACTGCAGTTCTGAAAATCCTATTCAAAGTGGAAGAGACACAGAAAAGGGCTACGAGGTTGACTGGAGTACTGGAGAGCTTACTCTCTAGGGAGAATGAGATTGGTATGTTTGTCTTAGCAAGATGGAGGCTGAGGGAAGGATCTAATACCTCTCTGTCAGTGCTCATGGGAAGAAGTATTTTAGGCTATTTCACCACAAAGAAAGATGAATATATGCTAGTCCTGACAATATTTCAGCTGGGATCTAAAAGAAGGTACTAGTGATCAGAGCTTTCAGATGTCAGTAGTAGCAAGCAAAAGATAACAACCCATTTCCAGAACCTATTTAGTATAATGATGGAGCCTGTCACAGGTATGTCCTGTATGGAAAATAAGGTATGTCCACCTTGCTTCTGCAGTGGTCATGGGGATTTGATGTTCTAAAATTCCTCTTCCCATCCTCCATCCTTATAATAACATATGACAAGTGAAGCAGTAGATTCTTGACCTATGTTTTGAAATAAGGGTTTCACAGTATTCATATCTTCTTTACTTTCTAGGTATAAGGTGGTTTTACATGGCAGTCTAGTAAACCTTTTAAAGTTGGAGGCTGATGGCCAGGCCAATGACCATGCAGAACAATGGTGGCAACCCCAGACATGGTTAGGAGAGTTATTACTAAAAATTGAATCTGTACATGACTCGAAGAAATAAGTGCAAACTGACTCTAAAAATTAGAGGACAACTCTGTGAATACCACTGCAAATACCACTGGCAAGAGACATGTCTCCAAGCTGTCTTCAGACTCCAGAGTAAATAAATAAAATATTTCGGAGAGAAGAGGCCTGTATATGTTGGCAGCATTGCTTGACTTTGTGTGTAAAACCAAGCACGATTCGAACTTCCACTAGGTAAAGACACCAACACAAGAAACTCATTTAAACTGGTCAAATTCTAACAAACATTTTCTGTGAAATTTTGGTGAGCTGGGGTTTGCCAGAAGTTTTTCCAGGAATTAACAACCTCCAAAGACTGCAAACACTTTTTCTTCTGAACATCTCTGGCCAGAATCTTTCTCCAAAACTCATAAAGCAAGAACTTGAGAAAACCTGCCTGAAAAGCAGTCTGCTTTGTAAAAATATAATAAGAACTTGCCAATCTTTGAAGCCAGGGAGAACCTAAATAAAGGCAGTGAAGACTTTGCCCTCACTCTGCTTCCCAAATACTATGGGAGAAAATGAAAAAGTTTTAAACATACTACTGGGGACTTGACCTTTTTCTATTCTCCCTCTTCTCCTTACATTCTCCTGATTTCTCTACAGGAAAGTCATATAAAATGGCTGATCTTGACTCATCTCTGTTTAAACACGCTCCTTTGGGCCTTTCCCCCCTACTCTCTCTCCCCACTCTTTGTCCTTGGTAATCAAATCTTGGCTTATACACATTCCAACCCACCCCCAAAAAGCAAGCAAATAAAACACCCACATCCAGAATGAGATCACATTACTCAGCGATCTCAGTTCTAGTGTTACCTTACCCTTTCAGCTGGTCATTTGAAATGTTCTATTGGCCCATTGACTCAGTGGTATGACATTTGCTCACTTCTAGCAAGCCTAATGGACTAATGGCACTGAGCGTGTATTCTTGGAAGAGATTCACTCGCCAAGATTTTAGATCTCCGGCAAAAATCAGATCTTTTCAAAAGTTGTTTTTTTTACTATTTTTTTAACATGATAAAAAGAAATAAACATTATTTTTACCTCAAAAGAGATTTTAAATTTAGATACTGTCTATGCACAGCCCCAGTGAAGATGAGGACTGTGAGAAATGTGATGACATTTGGTTGCATAACTTTAAATTGAATGAGATTTACATATATTTTTTAATAAAAGCAAAGCAAGAAGCATGCATTCTTGAAGGAGATTCATTTGCTAAAAGTTCAAAATATCGGCGAGCACAACTACATTAAATCTGCAGTCAAAATTTTTGAGGCAATTATGTAAGATAAGATGGTCATTTGCACTCATGCAGTCATACATGTTCTCTTGACTTTGTAGGTCCTAAAGCCCCGTCATCTTGTAATGCTTGACCTTTGGGATGCTTTGATCATACTTATATTCAGAAGGCTTACCGAAGAGCAGTTAATTCTGTTGTGCATGAAATTTCCACAATAATTGTTTTTTCTTAAAAGCAGAACACATTTTTATTATTTTGCAAGCCATTCGCAAGTTATTACTTCACATTTGGTTTTAAAATACAGTTTGGAAAATCAAAACAAGTCTTGATTACAAATTAATCATGCAGTGAAATAAATTAAAATACAAAATAAAATAAAGTAGCTTCTCAAGGGAGATATTTAATCAGTTTCAAGTGTTCTTAAGAGGAATGTGAGATGATGCAGCACCTTTAAGTGTTAAATAAGTTAACAATTTTGTAGACTGCCGCTGCACAAATAGTTATAGCTAATTTAAACCAGCTATCAAAGTACTACAGCAAGGTAGGGTTTGGCATAGCATGGTTGAATACAAAGAAGGTTCTGTTTTTTCTTCCTCTCTTTCCTTCTTTGCCTGTCATACCTATGATCAGTCATGAAATCATATAGGACAGAAGTCTTGACCTGTTGGTTACCAAAAAGTCTTTGATATTTCTCAAGGCCACGGGAAAATCAGAGGTAAAACTTGATAATGAGAGCTTCTTGGCAAAAAGAAAAACAGTATGCCTTCAATATATTTATTTCTTGTTTCAGTTATCCCTGTCCTGCCTTCAGGTTGGAACCCAGAGTCTCTCTTTAGAAGAATTTCCTAATTCAAGCCAGCACACTGGTGTACCATTCACTTCAGAATATGTCCTATGTCGCATTAAACTTAAGCTCAGGCCTAGGTGCTGTCCTGATTAGGAAAGAACAAAGTTCATGAACCAGACTTCTGTATGTAGACATCGTTATATCATCTGGACTCTTGGTCTTGCAATTACAATGCATTCAGGCATAACCTTGCCCTCAGCTAGATGTATGACTTTGTTGCCCCTGACAGGCACCTTACTCTATTTTTAACCTGTGTCCCAGATTATAGATTCTATTCAACTGCGCGTCAGAGTTACAGCCCTGACTGCCTGAGTTCTGCACCAAAACCCACTTCAAGGATAAGAAACAAATACCATTTCCAAAAGAAATCTGTTCAAATTCCCAGGAAGTCTGACATCCCTTTGGCCCACCATCACACTTCTACTCTATAGCAGATGACAAAGTTTACTCTTGCCTTGTCTTTATCATGAACAGAACTACATATAATATACAAATATTTTTTGTTGCTTCATTTCCATGACCAATTCCTGAAAGCTATTCCCAAAAAGTTTCACTAATTGCCAATTAAAGACCACTGAATACCAGCCACTGAAATGTAAAGACTATGTATATGTTTATACTAGACTTGAAAGTGTTCTATATGTTTCAGCAGTATCTTGTCTATGAGAAATCTATCTTGAATTCCTGACTAGTAAATATCTGTAGCAAAAACATCTCTCACTTCCCTTTCTTCACTACATATTGTTTAAATACATAGTTTCTATCATTTAGTCCTGATGACGAAGTTCTTTCATTCAAATGCCTTTCTGGTGAATATTTACAAAACATCTGAAAGCCTGTCAAAAGCATAACCTTAAAATTGCAAATAAAGTTTGCTACAGGTGCCAACAAATATCTTCTAAATGATATTAAGGATGTGGCATGACCTCGGATGAAATGAGTTCTAAGACCAGTTCAACCTCTCTCAGGTCCTGAGCATCACTTGATGTAGCAATGTTGCAGTTAAAGACAACCTTCCTTAAAACAACCTTGTACCAGGGATCTGAATTATCTGTGGGACTCATGAGAGTTTGATCAGCATCTGTGCTGGAGAGCTTAGCCCCAGAACGCATCAGAATGGCCACATATTTCATCGCCTTTTTGATCAAAGGAAAACATTCACTTATTTGACGTAGCTTTCCCACAATAATTGCATGCTACAGGAAAACAAACCAAAGCATCTGATGTCTTAACTAAATGGGCACAATCAAAGGACAGAATAAACAACCCAACATGCCGTTCCACCTCAAATCCTTTTGCTTTCCTCCGTTGCTCTTTTAGTCCTCCAAAATGGCTTGGAACATAACCATTACATACTAAAATGATTCAAGGAAATTTTCATCAAATGAGGAATAAATTATGAAGACCCACAGTGAGAATGCCTATCTTATTTCATTCTGTGTGATGCCAAGCAATAGGGCCAAACATGCCAAACAGTTACCTTTCAGAATTGTAAACTCGTACATAATTGATGTCTCCATCTCTCTTTGACTATCTCCCCTCTCTACCTTTTCTGTCTCCCTTATCTTTGAATTTATTTGAGTTATTGCAGCTTATTCAGTCTATGGATCTCATCTGGAATTTCTGTAGAGCTGCTTTACATAGGATTTACATAGCTACATATGTAGCATTTTAGGTTTTAATGCACAGTTGACCATTGTGCTACCTCTCCCAAGTAGTCTCTGAAGAGTTAAAGAGCTCTGGCATTGTCTGTAGCGCAGAGGAAAGGCTAGCCATGGATTCCAGCGTTGCTTTTTATTATGTTGCAGCTGTATTGCACTCAATTCTACTTGGACAAATTCCTGAACAAAAATCTATTTCCCTCACTTCACTTTTGGAATATGTACTGTTTTGGTTTTTGGCTCGGCTTTGAAGCAATGTTCTTTTTGTCAGTATTGAAGGAATGAAGGGTATATTTAAAGAATAAACTGTTGGGATGTGTTTGGTGATTTTGATTTAGAATGTAGGAATAAGGTTCTCAAGGGATGGAAAACTTGAATTCTAAAAATAATGACCATCTAAAGCTTGGTGGAGGTATTATTATTGCATTCATTCATATGGTCCTCACCTGATTTACATCTCTATTTAGGAAGAGGGCATTTGTTTACAATGCAGCAATATTTATAGCAGTTACAAGCTATAAGTGGTTCTTTCTTCCACTGGTTATTTAAATAATATTAATAAAGTTCAATTATAGTACCATATATTAGCCCTTATACCTAGAAAACACGTTAGCTAGAGTTTAGCTTCCCACAGTTCTTTAACATTGATGCGAAGTCACTTGGTGACTTTTGTGATTTCTAGGTGGGTACGAAACCTACATAATTAGTCAGCAAAATGACAATGAGCAAGCAGTGTGCTCTTGTGGCCAGGAAGGCCAACAGAATCCTGCGCTGCATAGGGAAGAGTGTGGATAGTAGGTTGAGGGAAGTCTTTCTCCCCCTCTACTCTGCACTGGTGAGGCCACAACTGGAATACTGCATCCAGTTATGGGCTCCCCAATTCAAGAGGGACCGGGAACTACTGGAAAGAGTCCAGTGAAGGGCAATGTAGATGACTCAAGGATTGGAGCATCTCCCTTATGAAGAAAGGCTGAGAGAGCTGGGACTCTTTAGCCTGGAGAAGAGAAGGCTGAGGGGAGACCTTATAAATATTTACAAGTATGTAAAGGGTGGGTTGAAGGAGGGAAGGAGGAGGGAGCCAGACTCTTTTCAGTGGTTGCCAGTGAGAGGACAAGGGGCAACGGGTGCAAGTTGGAACTTAGGAGGTTCCACTCAAATATGAGGAAAAACTTCTTTCCAGTGAGGGTGACAGAGCCCTGGAACAGGCTGCCCAGGGAGGTCATGGGGTCCCCTTTGGAGATTTTCAAGACCCACCTGGATGCTGTCCTGAGTAACATGCTCTAACATGCTCTAGGCAATCCTGCTTCAGCAGGGGAGTTGGACTAGATGATCTCTATGATCCCTTCCAACTCTAAAAATATTCAGTGAAATTCAGTGAAATTAAGTTTTTTGTATGTGTAGGCCACTTTAATCTTTAGCCTATTATTAAAAGAAAGCTCTTGACTACCCTTTCCTCTTTAAGACCTTAATAGAGTTAAGCCTCAAGATGTACAAGGTATGCTGTTTCTCCATAGGACATCCATAGTTTGCTTATCCCATCCAATCCCCGCAGTATATTTCAAACTTTATTACCTTCACAGTCCCAGGAGTCACTCTACAGCAGGGTCAGCATTTGGATCTAAATATTTTCTTTGTAAAAATAACAACGTGGAGAGATATCAGCAATCCAACTAGGCTAGTGTTACCACTTTGTTCATTGCCTACAGGCATTTACACATATTTAATGGTTTGCTTCACTGCTGTGTAAAGGTAATCCATACAACAGAAGAAAAACTTTCAAAGACATTGGCCAAGACCTGCTCTTTATTTCTACTGTGGCTTGCAATTATGAAGTTGGAAAGTAGAAATGTTGACAAAATAGCCAAAGAAAGTAACCCCTGAAACAGAAAAATCAAAGGAAACAAAGCTCATTCTCCCACAGGTTGAAGTAGGGATCAATCTTGCCTGTAACAGGGAAAAGAAATTATTTCAGATTTCCTGGTCAACTTGTGGAATTAAATCGTCTTTTGGTTTATGCCAGTAACTAAACAGATGAAGCCCTTAGCAGAAGGTGAGAATCTCTGCAATGGGAGAAAAGAAATCAGGCTTTTCATGAGAGGCTCCAGAATTTTCACATCTGTGCATAAAAACAAGTAGACATTTACCAGTGACTTTCATTGGTGTGTGTTCAAAAAGTAAACTTTGGGCAGTCACCTAATAGCAGATCAAGCAATTCACTTCACACATCCTGGCTCTTTGCATTGTAACACCTGTACAAATTATGATGTGTTCCCTACAGTGCACCATGCAATGTCAATCCCTTAACTGCATTTATTTAAAAAGAAGTATTTTGGTCTGCAAGCACAGTTGCACAGTTTCAGAAATCCCTTTTCTTCCCATTCTGTTATTAAGCCATTAATTTTTATTCTCTTCACTTAATTATGTTGTTGCTTTTCCAGGAAAATAGAACATTTTATCTCTTACTAAATCAGGGGAATGAGAATTTGTTACTCCATCCCTAATCTGCCCCGTGTTGCTAAATTGGTCAATTTATGTACCCTCTTTCTCTCTTAAGCACAGTTTCTCTCCAGAAACAAGACTTTTTATAGAAAAAGAGCATGAAGTAAATGGTTTATTCCATTTTCCTGTCTGATAAGATTTTGGATTGAGTACATTTAAAATACTCTTTTATTGCCCTGGAATAGATTTTAGACAAACACATTTATTTGTAGTGATCAAAGAGATATGAGTATGTTTATCATCTGTTACAGACCTAGAGGTAAAAGTAAAAGAAGGCTCCCCAATGCATTTCGCATGAATCCATTTCTGCCCAGTTATGTTTTTCTTAGCTAGTTTACAACTAAGATGTCCTGGTCTGACAAAAGTGACATACTCATATACCCAACTTCATGCTCACAAACAAGAAGATGAACTTGGCAAGGCCTGCTCTCCAGGTGCCAAGCTAAGCATACATTTTGGACTTTGAAGTCCTGAAAACTTCACTGAGACTCATCTAAGTGTCCTGACTCTTGCATGAAACCTAAAGTTCAGCAAAAGGTTTGCCCCCTTTTATGCAGTGGGAAGACGGCATGAGAAAGTCTGAGGGAAAGCACCTCCTCCTGTGACGGGGTGAAAAACAGTGTTTATGCAGACTTGAAGAGTGAGGAGACTCTGGATTGTCCATGTGTAGCAGAGGGAGTCAGGACAATGAAGCAACCTACCCATATGTAGGATGGCACTTTTTGATATTTTTTTCCCTTCTTGTATGAGGATGCAAACTAAAGACTTAAGTAAGGCTTTGAATAACACTTTGATCACTTGATCTGATTTTGGGTAACCCTTCTACTTGCTTGTCTTTTTTCAGCATCTCTGGTAGCCCCATAGCTGTAACACAGACCAAGATTGATGTTGGGGAAGTACATCTATTTGATTTGCTGTTTATGTCATGATGTTATCATAAGAGCATTTTAAAAACCACAGCATACACAATGAGTCCCTGGGCTTTAGACATGTTTTTGAATATAATTAAAGAGATGTTCATTGCACAAGATAAAATACATGTCCCAAGCTGTTTTAGAGTTGGGAAAATGTAATATTTTTCATCTGGATAAGGAGTCAAATTCATGGTATGAGATAGTTACCATATATATATAATTTCATAGAATCATAGAATCATAGAATCATTTGAGTTGGAAGGGACCTTAGAGATCATCAAGTTCCAACCCCCCCTGCCATGGGCACGGACACGTCCCACTAGAGCAGGATGCTCAAAGCTCCATCCAGCCTGGACTTAAACCCCTCCAGGGATGGGACATCCACAACTTTCCTGGGCAACCTGTCCCAGTGTCTCACCACCCTCACCGTAAAGAATTTCTTTCTGGTGTCTAAATTTCAGAGAGATTAAAATATCTACCCATGTACTATTTTTTTTCACAACATGGTTATCACCACACAACCATCTCCAATACCTTTTTTTGTTTTGCAGTGTGCACATGTTTTTCATGAATTTCTAGCCTATTCTTTTTCATGCAGAAAAAAAGAAGTTTGAAAAAAAGAGAAGTCTCCCTTTTTTTTTAATTTCAGAAAATATATGTCTTTAAAAGTGGATTTATATTGGTTCCATTATTTAAAACATCTGAAAAATCTTAAAGGCTTTGAGAAATTCTCTTTAGAAGCTGCCAATAAAATGAGTTTCCTAACTAATAATATATCAATTTTGATATCAATAAAGCTGTTGGAGATACTGCCAATCATTCATTCTCCTCCAGTTAAAATGCAGATCCTTGTAGGGATGACATCTCACTACACTGACATCTGGAACATAGCAACAATTGCTGCTGGCTCAGAGAAACAGGAGCAATATGCAATATTCATTGCCAAATGTCACTTAGCAACATAACGTGTACAGTAGAGGAAAACTCACATCAGCCATGCCCTACCCCTCCAAACAAACAAAAGATCCTTTTAAGACATATATTTTGAAATTAAGGTAAATTATTTGGAAAATTTTCTGTTAAGGATATAAGGAAGGGAAAGTGAACAGAAAAGAAGTTCTGTTTCATTCCACCAGTGAATGGATTCAAGGCACTGTTAGCCTTTGCATTGCAATGCCACCAGCTCTCCCTTGGGAGCAGGGTGACATAAATTATAGGTGTAGCTTTAAAAACTTTTCTGGCACGTTATTGAATTGTTGCTTAACTTAAGTTGCTTACAAAGTTCCAGAATTATCCATCAGCCAAGTAAAGCCTTTTGGCTCCTCCTTTTTAGGTGCCTATCTGCCACCTTCTTCTCCTGTGAAGTGCCTAAATGTATGGACCGCTTCATCTACATGGCAAAGTACAGTACAGCACTGTACTTTCAGTGTATTTCACTGTACTTTCAGGAATTTCTTTAGTTTCTGAAAGTAACATAGTTACATTAATGTGGTTCTCAGTGTAAGCAGATTCACTTTATTGATTTGTCTCTGGACCTGAAAGAGATGGTAACAAACAGAAAAATGTAGAAAACACGTTTACCCAAGATATGTTAAACTTAAGTTTATGCTTAAATTTAGATATGCTAAACGACCCTAATACTTTAATGCATTGTCTACCAGATTTATCTGTATCCCTTCTATCTTGACCTGGGGTTAAGCATCTTTGCAGGAATTGTAGGGCAGGTAAGAAACTGGCTTGCAGAGGGATAAAAATAGGGAAATGTGAAAGGTTAGCCATTGAACTGATAAGAGTTACAAAAGAAGCTCTACTGACAACAGTTTGGGGTTTTATCTTGTTTAAAGGTGTCAGTTTGAATTCTACATTTGGACAAATAGTAGGTTTAAGCTAAAAAAGAATCCCAATTATCCAAATTTGAGATGTCAGCAATAAATCATGATATCACATGAAAGAATAAAGGGAACTTGAGGACCTGCAAAGACAGAATGAAACTGAATAACCTAAAAAAACATTAATAAAAACATCTGGTAGTAACTAGGAGCTTAGCAGTTAGAATTCTTGAGAAAGACGTAGCAATATTTGTCCGGTACAAGAGGACTACGTGTTGTCAATGTGAATCAATTACTAAAAAGATTAATGTACAGCAACGCATTGGGAATTTGCAAAAACTCAGAGAAGCATCATTGACAAAACACCTGTGGAAACCTCAGTTTGAGTGCTATGTTCAATTCTGGAGAACTTTGTTCAAGAGAGATGAAGAGGAATAACTAAGAAAAGGATTATTAGGGGTAAGTGACAGAATAGAAATCCTGTTTTATAGATGTTGTGGTTTAACCCTTGTTGGCAACTAAGCACCACACAGCCACATCCCACCCTTGGTGGGATGGGGGATGGGGGATAGAATCAGAAGTGTAAAAGTGAGAAAATTCATAGGATGATATAAAAGCAGTTTAATAATTTATAATAATAATAACAACAATAACAATTTTATGGAAAAGGAAAATAACAAAGAGAGAGAAATAAAACCCAAGAAAAGCAAGTGATGCAAATGAAAACAATCACTCACTACCACCTGACATATGCCCAGCTGGTCCCTGAGCAGAAGGGTTCCCTGCCAACCTTCACCCTAGTTTTATTGCTGACTGTAACATCATACGGTATGGAATATCCCTTTGGTCAGGTGGGGTCAGCTGTCCCAGCTGTGTCTCCTCCCAACTCTTTGTGCACCTCCAGGTTACTCACTTGTGGGGTGGTGTGGGAAGCAGAAAAGGCCTTGATGTTGTGTAAGCGCTGCTCAGCAATAACTAAAACAACCCTATATTATCAATACTGTTTCCAGAACAAACATAGCCCTATAGTAGCTTCTATGGAGAAAATTAATTCTATCCCAGCCAAAACCAACACAACAGGGAGATTGCTTTCTTGTGAATACAGCAGAGTGGGTAAGCACAAGGATCAGAAAAGAAACAATTAAAAAACTATCTTGGAACAAGAGAAAAAGTAAATTAAAAAATTATGCATTATATACTTAGATTTGAAATTACGAGAGAAGTGTCCTGGCACCAAAGGAATGAGGTTCTGCAGCAACATAATTGTGACAAAAAGCTTAATTAGTGGTAAGGTGGAGCTTGAAATGTGAGTTTTGATAAGGGGACTAGATTTTCCTTTTGGTTATAGTAGTCCTGGTTGAAACTCTTGCAATCACTTCACTTACTTACACCCCTAAGCCTGCTGGAGAGGGAAAATTTTTTCTCCCTGTTTCAGTAGAGATAGGATGCCTGATACTCCCAACAGCAAATTATACAACATCCTTCCTAATTATGGAAGTTGTTAATTTTGGCAATGACAACAGAGAAATTTGTTCATTACAGTTGGGCAAGAATCCACATTTCCCATTTTATGACAATTCTCAAATTGCTGTTTTGTTGTTGTCAACATGAATCAGGTCAAAAAGTGGAAGGAAAAACTGGATGCTATCATGACCTCGACATCTTATTTACTGAAAACAAGGCATTCCTCCTGAAGAGCTTTTCTTTGTATTAACTGGGCACTTCCTGACAAAACAAATTTCAGCAGAAGCATTAGTTGGTTCTTGTCCATGTCATACATACGTATCAAGTGGAATTTATTAAAAATAAAACATAAGTAACCCAAGACCTTCATTATAAGGACAGCTGACATAAAGACCCTGGCCTTAAGAAATGTGTAAGCTTAGGTGAAAAAGGGACCTGGCTCCATACAAAAAGTTTAAAAGCCTGGAGGAAATATCTATATAGGAAACTTGTCTGCAATTTTCTCAAACGAAGGAAGAAATACCAGTTCTTAATTTTCTCAGGGACTAAAAACAGGATTGCCCACAGTACTTGCTCAAGTATAGTTAACATATTTGGTCTCTATGTTCCTTTAAATAAATCTTTGGGATACTCAGATTGTCTTAGCTTGACTATCATTTAGTTTTGTGTTTTGGTAATATCTTTTGGCAACAAACATTAAACTCACTCTTTCTGCCCTCCCTCACTGGTCCACAATTTCCATTTTATTCCAGGCAGTAAGTAGAAGGATAAAGCAGTTTCTTTTTAAATTTTTTTTTCCTCTGTCAGAGTATTTGTCATGAAAGGTAAGAATTAGATACAATCTTAGCTAAAGGCAGGACACCTGAAATCTCCTTTGTAATCTCCTTCAAGGAGAGGCCATAGCTTTTGTGTTGTAGCAAGTCAGTGTCCCACAGATGTTGTGGCACCCATCATAGCAGTAAGAGTGATGCTACAAAGCACAAGGATATACCTGAAGGGTCTGGCACTGCAGTGAAGGAAAAAGAAACTGGAAAAAGAAAGAGTAAAAGCCTGGCTCCACTGAGGATCATGGCAAAAGCTCCTGCTGACTTCAAAGGAGTAAGTTTTCTCTGAATATTTTTTTTTTTTTTTGATAAGAGTAAAGCATTTTGATTTAAAAGCTTTTCCTCTGATAAATCCAGATGTTAGTTCAGCTTGTTTCACTAACATTGTGGTGGGCAATTGGCACAGAGCAGCTCAACCAGTCATTGATATCACTGACCAACCATTTAAACTGGAAATGAGTCACTTCTGAAAAGCTCCCATGTTCTCTTTAGATACGCCTCCAAAAGATCAGGAAGGGACAGAGTATGACCAGTGGGTAAATATTTTGGTTTCTGTATTATTCTTTTTCCAACTCTAACCTTCTTTAATCCAGATTCCAGTTAATTTTGACTTTGAAAAGGCAGGAAAAAGAAAAAGGAACTTTAGAGTTTTCAGTTTCCTTATTCAATGAGTAGAACAATGAAAGCATTATGTCATTTTCAGGGGTTTTTACTATTCATTATCTCTATTATGTCAATTGAGTTTGCTTTATGAATTATCTTTTTACTGTTGGATATGTGAATGTCAGGCTTGATTCTAGCCCAGTTCTTTTATTTTTCCTCTCCTTTCCTCTTTTCTTTCTTGCTCTCCCACTTTCTTCCTCTTTTTCCTGAGCAAAGATCAACATATTTGACATATGCTTGTAATTACTACATTTTCAGCCTATATAAATAAATCCTGCAGTTTTATCAGTGCATCACATTTCACTTACTATAGTATAATCAGGAAATTCAAAACTTGTACAAAACTTTATGATTAAACATTAAACGTGGGGTAAGACTCATAACAAGCCATCATCATGGAGATGATCTATTATAAATTGCAGACCCATATTGCATTTCAGAATGTCTGTGTTTATGAAATTCTAGTTGATTGCATGCTCATTCAAATGCTTTTGTAGTCAGAATGGATCATAAACTCTTGCTTCTGCTTGCAAACAGGATATGTATCTGTCAATCAATAGTGGAACCCACAAAATAGAGGCACCACTATGCTTCATTACCACTTGTTTATATTCTTGCTGAATATGTAGCTTCAGCGTCATGTTTCTCACAGCATCAGTGATATAACTTCGCATTTTTAGTGCAGTACCTACTGAATAACATTTCTAAAGCTACCTGAAAGCAAAAGCAAAAGAAAAAAAGAATAAAACAACATTAACATGTTTTAAGGTGCCCATCCATAAAAGACACTGTTTTCCTCTCATTTGCATTAGTCTAAATTTAGAGTAAGTGAAGAGAGAAGAGCTGAATTCTATCCTGGTTTACCAGCAGTGTGATCTTGCAAATAATTTTCCTGATTGGAAGTTCCTAATGTCTAACATTTTTCTTTGCTGTAAACACTTCAAAAAAGCTTTAAAAATATTTTAAGCAGATAAATATAGAAACTATCTTTCTGATTCAATAGTTTGGATCTCTCTGCCTGGAACATTTATTGAGTTCTTGTTTTTCTGATTTTTCCCACCTTTTCACTATTTTAGGCTTTATTTTTTTTTTTTTCATGAATGATGAAAAAAAATCAAGTTTATAAAACCTGACACTGTGGCATATATAGCATTAGTGTCAGTCCTGCCATTTAGTATATACCAGAGGGTTTCCAAAGAAAATATGTGATCTGCTACCGATGTTTGAATTGACTTCTTGATATATAGGAAGATAATTCAGGTTGGAAAAGGCCTCAGGACCTCTAGTCCAACCACTAAAGTTGGACTTAGATTAAAGAAGTGCCAACATTGATTTCAGACCAGGTTGCTCAAGATTTTATCCAGTCTTGAAAATCTCCAAGAACGGACACATCTCTTTCAGGGACAGAACTGTCATAGCCTATACACACACAACTTTGTGTTTTGTCTTACTGAATGTGATTCCATTCTTAAAAATGCTTCATTGTTCTGTCCAAATCCTTTTTTAGTTACCAAATAGAGCCAACATACTTGCATAGTGTTTTTGACTAATTTAAATTTGTGGATTCTTCTTCTGCAAGAGATGTTCAGCATCGTTTAGAAATTTCACATGCAGCGATATCTGTATGTCTCCCATGAGAATATCAGAAGTTAGTACTTCCCGGGCCACATTTAAAACCACTGGTGTCTTTAAATGTCAAACAAAGGTAGTAAGATAAGCTGGCATGATCTATCTTTAGAAAATCTGTGTACTTTTTAATATTCAGTTTAAAGGGAGATAGTCTGCTCAAAATAGAACTCCCATAGGATAATTTAGTACTCTAGTATTTACTGTATCTGTTCTTCATACATTCTGGAGTGCAGAACATGTGATATTATAACTGGACTATTTTAAATTCTGAGTTTTGTTGTCACTTCCTTTACCACTCATCCCACTTTCACCTCAGTGGTCAACATCATTACTCTTACTGAAGCCTGTGCCAAATTATTCCCTTAGTTCTGTCTCACAGCAAAATAACTCTTCGACATTATGTTTCTCACCAGATATTGACACTCTTCTCTCACTTTCTATAAAATCAGCATTTTATTAGAAGATTCAGAACCCTGTGTGAGCTTTGCTGAGCCTAGATTTTGGTATCTCTCATTTAGTGCTCCCTTTTCTGATAATTTTTGTGCTAATCTTCTGTTCCCATGCCACCACGCCATGCCCCCTGCAATGAATGAACATTGCCATTTCTGAGTCAATAAAATTCCACTTCCATGGAGACCTTCCTTAGGTCCTACCACTCTTTGTTTTTTTCCCACACTGGGACCAGGATGGCAGTAGTGTCCTGCTCCAAAAACAGTGACAAATTAAGACTGCCTGAAGATCACCAGGAGTAGCAGCCTAGAGGAGGCACTTGAATCTTGGTGTCCTCATCCCAGCCCAGAGGCCTGATTATTTCATTTGGGATGAGTATTAGGGCTCTGCCAAGCTATATGTACACTGACGGTGAGAGACCCAGGCGCATACTGTGTGAACTGGGGACAGCAGGAATTGAACGAAGGGAAGGGGATTTCTGGCTCTTCACCTCAACAAGAGGCCACACCTGAAGGTAATGACTACTACAGTCATTCTCAAATGGATGATAGCTCTCTATACCATGAATTACTGAGGCTTGCTATGTTATCCTTCTAGCCTTTTTCAGTTTTTATGTTAGGAAATGTGTGTTTCTTTAAATCTTTTTTTCCAAACAAGTCATGTCTTGTGAGTGAGGAAATCTTACTCATTCTTGAGCGCCCAAGTGGCTAATTTAGTTTCACAGATTTCTGAGAGGGAGACTCAGCTGGGGTCATTTAAAGCTTGGGATGTGTTTGCTTTTGTTATATTTCTTTGGAGCCTCTTGAAATTGACTCCAGACCTTTTTACTGCACCTGGCAGAAAGTTGTACTTGCTTTCCAACCTCTATCTGGAAATTAAGGTCTTCCCAAATGAGACCATTCCCTGTCAGATTTCTGCCTTTAGTAATGTTAATGAGAGCTCTGTCGTGTCCCCGTGCGCTGGCCCGTGGTTGATTCACAGGACTGCATCAGTACAATTTTGTTCACCCTCCTTCCCTTATGTGATTTAGACCCAAAAGGATTCTGTTTCACCCATTCTTGTGCAGAATACATCATTAACCTAAAATGCTAACAACTGTTTATATCAATTTGGTCATATGTGCATTGAATAGTGCATATTCTCCAGCACTTATAGTCTAGTCATGACTGTTAGCCCACTATTTTCTGCTATAATATCCAGTTTCTCACCCCATGCTATTATTAAAGGTCTTTGGGTTTGTTGTCCAAACTGCTTGCATTTATTATGTGAATGTTTCAGCTGTTTGGTTTTTTTAAATTCTTATACATAGTTCCTGAGGCAGACTATGCACATTGATAGTCATTTTCATCAATATGAATGATTTCTTTTGGCTGGAAATCTATAATCTCATAGTTTCTTATCAATTGTCATTGCTGCCTTATGTGATTTCCCTGTACATTGAAATCAAATCAGGAAATTACATGAGTTTCTCCTGTGTATCTCCATTCACATTTTTGTTACAAGCTCATCTAAGGAACGATGCTGTACCTCAGAAAACTGTGTGCCTAGTTGCACATGAGTTACCCTGCAAGATAAGTCTTCTCTCTGTGAATGAAACCCAGAGTTCATTACTGACACCTTTTTTTTTTTTGGGCTACTTCTACAACTCTCTAAAGTTGTTAAGATCTGCTGTCCTTCTCTAAAAAGCAATAAAATTCCACTGCAGATGACCTGAACTTCATTGCTTTCACTACCTTGCTTGGTTTCATGGGATTGTCCGTTGTGCCTGTCTGCCTCATATTCACACCTTGCACCTTGGTCCTGCAGGGCCCTCCCACGTGTCCTCTGAATCTCCTCTAGCTCGTCTTCATGCAAGCCTGCCTGGGTGCTGGCTGGTCCTTCCCTTCTGTCCCTCCTTACTTTTGTCTCTACTCTCTCATAATCTCTTGTAAATTATCTGTGTTCTCTATTGGCTTCAGGCCCTGTCTCTTCCCCATGTCCTCCTTTCTTCTTGTGGGGCTAGCTGCTCTATTCTTCCTATTTTCTCCTGTTTCATGAAGAGGCCTTGAGCAGCCAGTGGGTAACAGATGTGAAGAGCACTCATGGGTGCCACATACTCACTGGTGGCCCTGACGTCCTCAGCACAAGACACCCACATTGCTAATGTCTATATTGCCCTTTCCAGCACAGCCAGGGGCACTCTCTTGTTCTCTTAACGTGCTGAACCTAGTCCAGGACATTGCAAGAGTGAGAGTGGCACTGTTTGATATTAAAGACCGTCTCGCCCATGTGTGTCATATGATGCAAAGTTGGTTTCATATTAAACAGAATTTAAATACATCTACTTGAAAAATGCAAATGCGGAATTTGCAACAAAGTTATGAAACAAAGTTATGAAAAAAAAGAGAGCAATAAGATCATACTCCAGATGCTCTTTAACTGTTCCAATTTCTGAGCTAGCTTGTGAGGTTAACTAAATAGCCTCTGCAGCTTACCCGAGGCCAAGACAAAGAGAACATCTTCTTTCTGGTCCAGGTGGCTGTCAAAGCTGTACAGAATGCCTGCTCTGGGCGACCTATTCTTTTCCGCCCCAGCAACACAAGATGACTTTTTCCCTCTGTTTTCTTATTTACCCAAGCACATTTCATTTGATAGAGTGCTGGAAAATCACAGGATTTTTTTTCAGAGGATTAAGCCATTTCTTTTTATCTTCCTCATTATGTTCTTTCCACTAACATTTCAACTTAGTATAGTACATTCTGACTTTGGGCTGCTTTTTACTGTTACATATTTCTGAATATACAATGGTAAATACAAAAATTGAAATAGCTAAAGCACAGACTTTTAACTACCTTCTGAACTATTTATTGCCTCCAAGCACTGTTTTAAAGTAAAACATGCTGTAACATACAATGAAATCAGGGGGAATAGGGCACTCAGAGAAAGACACACCTGCTTGCAAACTTCTGAAAGAAATCTCCTTCCAGGTGGCCAGGTATTCGGATAAAGATGCAGATCATGAAAGTAATGTAGGTATCATACGTATTTCTTTTTCTTTTTAAAAATCACCTTATGTTTTTTGTTTTCCTTTTGATTTTTAACCTCATTTTATTCATGTTTTGAAAGAACTTGAATCTCTGCAAAGGTAAGGCCTAGAGGTTTATTTTTAAATTACTTTTTTTTTAAATGTTGGGATCAGGGTTTTTAAACCATCATCTTTCAAAAGAATCACAGGGCAAGCAGATATAATTACACCAAGATGTGTGTTTCCACATTATAATGTGTTGCTCTATAAATCAACCACCAATATTTTATGAAATGCATAGTTTTGTTCAATATTTAAATCTTTTATGGCTGTATAAAAATCCCTTATACATATATGAACTGATATATTTTTAAAACATTAGTTGAGTGAGGCAGATACTGGCTACAGAAGATGGATATGTTGAATTATGTTGCGCATAAATTGCTGGCATAAATTGAATCAGCAAATAAATTGAATCAGCAAATAAATATTGCACTGATACTTTTTGGAATGAGAACAGTGTATCCTGGACCAGCGTCCCAAACTTGTTGCTGGGATCAACATACTCTCACTGCTCAGCTCATACTAGAAACTACTGAAATCATGGGATTTGATGGCATCAGCCTTTCAAACCTCCACATTTCTCTTTGTGACCTCTTTGTGATTGGTCTGGGTTTGCGTAAGGGGGGGCTCTGCAAGTACACACCATTCTCAAGTCACTGTCGGCCGGTGTGGAGGGAACCCTGCGCTACACAAAAGCTGCTGACATTCGTGAATACGCAGAGACCATAGCATGCCTGTGTGAGATCTTACAGCTTTATCTTGGAAGCCAGCTGCTGCAGTGCCAAGCAGATTTGGCTTCAGACAGAGGAGAATGAAGGAAATGAAAAAGAGTAGCTACTCCTGGATTAGCTTTTCCTGGAACGGCCTTATTCAGTACAGAGCCATTTCTGGTCCCAGCAAACTAGCACTTCACAGTAGAATTGCTTTTGTAAGAATTAGCACTAAAGATGCTCATATACAAGCTTTTGTGAATTAGATTTTTGAACATAGCTGAGTTATGCAGTAATATATCCAGATGGGTGGTTTCTTTATAAAACCCTGCAGTAGTGTCTACTGTAAGCCATACATGGTTTCCCCTCTCTCGTACATTTCTTACACCAGTATAAAAATGCATATTTAGAATGCACAAACACACTCCAGCTTCTGAGTGTGTTCGAGTGCATTTCCTTTGCAAGTCTTGAAGACTGGGACTCAGTGCTTTGTTACTGTCCCAGCTGAGTAAGAAAGCTGACTACCATGTGGATGCAATGCCTTCCTGGCCTGCACAGTGTGAACATCACCTTGCCCCATTCTGAAGGAATCCCAATTTGTCAATGAGCGGGATGGGAGGCTTGGGTGTGTGAGGAATAAAGGCTTGGTCTCTAGCTGTCAGACCTTCTTTATTTGAGACATGAAAGGACTCTCTGATGGGGGACAGTGAACATTAGTCATAATATGTGATTTTATTAAAACCACTCAAAGGGCATCGGACAAATGGAATAAAGAAGAAAATACAACAATTAACAACAGATTTACAGAAATTACGTAAATGGACTTAAATGACACAAAAAACCAAAATCTCCAATAAGTGCAGGAGACTTTTAAGTGTTAGAAACATTTTCCTGGAAAGATGACAAATGGATGTCACAGGCCTGGGTGTTGGTGGGCATACCACACTTGTGTAGATCCTGCGATTCAACAGTCATTTTCTCACGACTTTGCATTTGTTCTACTTGCTGGCACACTGTATCACCAGATACACCTGTCAGGGCATCCTGGAGGTTTGTCTTTGGGAAATCTGGAATATTGGTAGGACAGCTGGTTGGAGAAGGCAGATGGTTGGGACTGGCAGTCACTCACATTCCCTTGACACTTGGTCCAGTCCTGCTGTACCTTGCTGTCTGACTTCTCCCAGGAGCAGGAAAGGAGCTTTGGCTACAAGTGTTCCCATTCTACTTCTGCATGCTTGCCCAAATTTCAGATGGAATCGTGCTTCCCTGGGGTTTATATATGAGTCTATATCTAAATTTCATTTTCATTTTTGATTTCCCTCTGTGAGTAATCCTTCAAATAAAGAAAGTGAAAAAGTACCAGTGTCGTTAAAGTAGCAATAATATTTATAATTGGGCCTTTGTTAGCTATATCGAACCCAATGACAAGAAGACAACCTCTGGGACAGCAAGGGTGATTTTAGAGATCCACAAAGTTGGAAATGAGACATAGGGAAGCTATGAAAATGCAGTCCAGCAGGTTTTCATCCAAAGTTGTACAGCTGGTTAAGAGAATTCTCCCAATTTATCAGTAATAGATATCAGAGCACATAATAAAATACAGGAGCAGACTAGGGGTAGCATGGAACATCCTTCCTTGCAAATTTTTAAGAACAGGTGAGACAAATATATCTAGAGAAAGCAACCAGGTATAACTCATCCTGCTCCAGTACTGGAGAAATGACCTTAGTGGTCTTGGGACAGACTGCCCACCTCTACGTGTTACTATAAAATCTAACATCTAGAAGTACGCTACATGATTCAGAACATTTGGAATAATCACCTAAATTTGAAATTCTAAACTTCTGGCATTTTCCATCACTAATTCTTGGTTTTCTTCAGTTCCAGTGCCTCCCAGTTTCTTACCATGAATCAAAGGAACTCCTCTAAGGCAAAATTGCTCAACCATGACTCATTCTAATGAGATTGCACACTAAGAAAACCTCCACAAATTTTTGGTCTTTTCTCCTTAACTAATATTCCCTCTTTCATGCTCTCATCTCATGTGCAAATTTGATACTGTTATTCTTCACTTTTTTACCATCCTCCCCTTTCTCTAACTTACCTTATAATGAAGTCTTTCTCTGTAATAGATATATGTAACTTTTTTAGAGCTATTGCCTGTTTCAGTTGTGCTTACCCAGGATAAAAGAAAATTTAAAGGATTTGACATTTCAGTTCACCCCTTTAATTAAAAAATGCTTGTAAGTTTGAAAACAATGTCAAAGATGGGAAGCTGAGTAACCAGTTCAAACAATGCAGTATGGACAAGGGCTATTTCCCAACCCCACTTCTTTTAAGTCTCTCCATGGACCTTAACAGGAGGTGGATTATACACTGCCCTATTTGTATCAATTAAAGCTGCACGTCTGAAGAAAACAAAAAAGGCTTCAGGAAGAACATTTAGTGTCTGCAAGTGAGGTGGTATTATGTTGTATTCCCTAGCAGGTCTACTTCAGTACAGCAAGAGGAAGCTTTCCAATAGCTCATTATGTTCCCAGATGAAATTGGTGCTTCAAAACCAGATCTACTCATGCTCTATAAAATTCTTTTCCCCCTACCTCTCTGAATTCCCACAGTCCACATTACTTTCAGGCAATAAGGAAACATTTCAATAGCCAGCTTTTCCCCTTTCTCCCAGCAGTGGCGAGCAAAGAGATCCATCCTTTTTTGGTTCACGATCTTTTGAAGAAAAGCATCAGCTTACTTTCTCTGTGGTTTGAGTCACTACCAGTGCTGACCCATATGCCAGAGCTCTGATCCAAAAGCTGTAAAATCAGAGTAGCACAGTACTGAGATCAAGTTAATTTGTGCTGCTGGGATGCTGTTGCTCTGTGAAAAGTTGTGTAACTTTTATCTTCCAAAGTTTTACCTAGAAATAAAAACAGTGTTTATTGAGAGTCTTTCACAGACTCCACAGCCTATGTGAAGAATCCTAGTGTAATACAAAGTTATCCCCATTTCAGTATTTTCAATGCAATAGAGTGGATCAAGATGGAAATTCATGTTGCATTGCTATTGAGAGTAGCTATTAGCAAATAAGTCTCTGAGTGGGTCAACCCAAAAGTTAACTTCAGAGTAAGGACAAGGAGAAAAAAATGGAAATGTCTTTACAATGTTTTTAAAATTTACATTCAGGGTCAATATAGTTTTGCAACACAAACATGGGTTAGAAAATCACAAAAGTTTACAAATTAATCAAGTTTCCTGTTGTCTTTCAGTCTGGCTTTTGGGTTTTTCATAGTGTGAAACCTAAGCGTATCGTCTACAGGCATTAATGGAATTTCTCAGAATTTACACTGTGCAGCAGGGCAATTCCTCTCATAACAGTGGGATATTTAATTTAACCTCCAGGTCACTTTTAGGTTACTGAAATTTAGGCATTTAGCAGGGCACAGCCTCTTAACAGGCTGGAGAAGAAGCCCACTGAATGGAGTGGGGGTCCTAATTTACTTCTTAATTGCCTTGTTTACTCATTATCAACATTATTGGTTCTTTGGTATATTATCTATTTAGCATGTGTAAGTGATAACTGTCTGGTCTCATAGATGTCCTTTCTTACCAATGTCTTCTATATAGTAAAGACAAAAACTAGCTGTCAGCAGAGGTCAGGTTTCCTACGTATGGCCAGGTGACCGGTTAGTTATGGAGATCTACAGATGAGACCGTTCTCAATTCATGCTTCTGCTACCATGTACCTCAGCAGGTGTGAAAACAGCAAGATAAACACGATGGAAAGCAAAAGCAAAATATATGCAAGGGTGTAAACCTTGAGCCTTCATAGTATTGAAGGTTTGGCAAATGGAGAGCAGAAGACATAAAATGGTGCTATTCTGACATGCTTCTCCCCGTGGTTTGGTCATGACTTGGATTGCAGGAGTCAGTTCTTGTCTGTCAGTATTGTCTGTATAGCAAAGTGTGGCTGGGAGGGGTGGTCAGTGAGATAACCCTTGTTTACACTGAACCTTACATTAAAAAGTAATTCAACAAGAAGGACTGAAGAAGTTTGGTTTCCTATACATTTCTCTCTCATGGATGGAGGGGAGAGAGAAGAGAAATCCTATAAATTTTCTGATGTCTAGTGTTCGGTGTGCTGCTGTTACCTTGGTGTTAACCTTTTTCTCAGAGAACATACCAGACATTTGATATTTTAGAGCTCTTCAAGCTTCTGGCATATTCGGTTGAGACTGGTAAACAGGGTAAAAAATTACTGGGAAGGGTGAAAGGCTATCGGATTCATATACAATAGTCCTCCTCTCCACAAACACTTATGGTCACATGTAGAATATGATCTCACAATCCTCATATTATTGGGAAATCAGGCTAAAAATACCACACTTTTCCACATAAATGGCAAACTTTGCACAGGACACAGCTGTCACTGAGATGAGAAGGGACCAGAACAAAGAGGGGCATGGTGGGAACACGGCATGAAACTTCCCGTGGGCTTGTTTACACCAGCACAACATGCCCTGCAGTTGCACTGGCACAACAGATGTTCCCTAAAATAAATGGGCTTCAAGAAGGGATGGAGGTTTTTAATGGGAGCAAAGCATTTGGGGACTAACCATGAGTGTGGCGCTGTGCCAGGCTCTGTGTCCAGCTTCATGCCCGAGGTAGAGACAGGTACTTCTCACCCAGATTGCAGCTGCCATTATCTGCTGTGCCACCCGCCCAGCTGGTGCAGGAGACCCTTCTGTGCTCGACAGAGCAGAACACAAAGCCATGTGGCAAGCCCCAGTGCATCCGGCTTTTGTCTACTGGAGGGGAGCACATCCTTGGGCTCCCAATGTGCTTTTTTTTGTAGCCAAATTCTTGGCTTCAGCTTCTAAGATCCTACGTTAGCCAGCATGTTCTCATGTCTCTGATTTCCTACCCCTCTCCACTATGTTGTATCAGCACTCACAGCCTCACATCTCAGTTATGTTCCCTCGCAATCACCTTATTGCTGTAATACCTTTTTGAAAATATTTTATCCTTTCCTTCCTATATATCAGCATCAAAGCACATTTAAACCATCACGGCAGCTGCACACACTAATTTCACAACTCTCCTGTCCATGATTCTTTTCTTCTTTGTTCTTTTTTACTTTTTCCTGTACTCCCTTGGTGTCTGAACTCTCTGCTGCTCTGCAGATGGCTGTCTGGGTTTTAGGAAATGTGAAGGGTGCGGAGAGACCACAGCTCTTGCTGTAAAGATTGTGGAAGTGCAATGGAAAAAATGGGCTGAGCCCTCAAAGGAGCAATGGGGCCACCCTGTCCCTGTTCCACTGCAGTATTCACATTGCCTAATATCTTACCACTGTGAGCCCAAGTTAGGAGGTTTCCTTGCCTCCTCCTAAAATCACCAGAGAGACAAAATTGTCCTTGCAAACAGTGGCTGGGGACACAGCCTGCTTTGAATTCGTCTTAGGGAATCCATTTCTTTCTGTTCACTCTATGTGTGGAGGGCAGGCGAGGGGGGTCATCCTCCTTACGCAGAACTGAACACTATGGGCTTCAGGTCAGCTGATACAAATACCTTCTTGGCAGCCTGACAATTTTGAGAGACTATGGGGCCAGTCGTTTGCTTTGAGGCCAGCAGAGGAAGCTTTGGGGCTAGTCACACAGAAGAAGGCATATTCATCCCATCTGCAACATGTCTGAGGCCACTCTTCTGTTCCTCTGTTTTGCAGTTCCTCCAGGTGCAACTGGTGCAACCTGTCCCTCTAAATCATAAATACTCTGGGTATAGGAACCTGCCTTTTTTGTGATAATGTGTAAGGTACACCGTACATAACAAAACTATCACTAATAATAATAGCAACAGCAGCATACTCTTCACATTATATACTAGAATACTAGATATCGTGGTTATAAAAGAAAGGAAGATCTATTTGCCTCTTGATAAGAACATTTCATTGAAAATGAAGAATTAACATGGTATGAAAAATATAAGTGCAATTGCAATTCTTTGTGATGTGTTGGATGTTGTTGGGGTTGTAAGAAGTGTTGTGTAAACTGAGAATTTGCTGTACTATAAGGCATAAGTCAGAAAGGACCATGGAGCAGTATCTCTGAAATTCAGATAAAGTGGTAAAATTTTGAGCTTCGTGATACTTTGATCTAAGTTAAACCTGCTTCAATAATTGTGTGTGCATATCACCTGGGCCGTATGGCAGGACCCAAGGAAATGGAATAAAATAAAATAATAATAATGCTTTCATCATGATCAACTGAAAAGTGGAAATAGACTGAAATCTTTTCATTTTAATTGCCTTTTGATATTTAATTTGAGTATTTGATCAAAAGACTCTGGACTGACTCGAATAGTGCCATAACTTGTCCTTAAAAGTTTTTTGTAGTGATCAGAGTGCTAAAAGAAAAATTCATGGATAAGAGTGCATGCAATATAAGAAGCTAGCTTTAATACAGAGGCAGGGATGATTATTATGAAACAAATTTATATATGAATTTACAGTGCTTGAACTTGATTGCTTTGATTTCATCGACTTGAAGAAATGTCTTCATTGCAAAAATTCAGTTGGACAAATGCTTCTGGCTGGGTTTTTTTTTTTTTTTGGTGTAATCAAGCCTCTATGTCCCAGGGACAGAATTTGGTGTTTACTGAACTGACTGCAGTGGAGTTCATGTGGCTGCAGGGGCAGGTTCTTTATTATTTAGTTGAATTCACCTGGGGGAGCAATGGGATTGAAAGATCTATTCACTGCTTTAAAAAAAAAAAAGAAGAAGAAAAAAACCCAGAAGTGGTATTTCTGTGAAGTACATCCACCGACAGCTGGTCAGTGTTTTGCGATGGCTGCTTCCTCTTTGTAAAGTTCTGCTCTCAGTTTGGTTTCCCTGGGAACGATACGTAAGAAATAGTCTCTGTTGTGCTGTCTAGAGGCTTGACTTATTCACCAAAATACCCATAGTATTCCCTTGAGACATAAATATGTTCATGTCCAGAGATAGCTGATATCCACTGGCCTAGCTCATAGAAAGGCTTAATTTAGCAAAAAACCAGCTGATCACGTTGCTCCACCACTCAGATTGTTTTGTTTTTCTACTTGGTTTGTAATACAACGTTATAACAGAAGGGTCCCAAAATTCTGTTTTCAGGATTAACCACTTCAGGAAGTGGCATTTTTCCTCCCAAACCCAGAAGTATTTTTTGGAAAGAAGGAAAAAAAAAAAAGAAACCACCTATGTTTATTTTAGTTTCTTTTGCCAAATGAAAGAAACCACAGCCCCCAGAAATAATTGCTGATAGACTAAACTTTTCTGTTCCAGCTTGAGTAAATATGTTTGATATAAATATAAACAGGTAATTAATTGCCTGTCATTGAAACCTTGTTATAGTACCTATGGAGAAAACTATTCTATGAAAAAATACATTAACTTCTAATGCCATTTATCTTTCAAGCAACCATTATCATTATAAAGCCTGACTATTCATGCTTATCAGGTTGATGTGACAGCACTGATTCCAAGCCCTAATTTGTACTAGTGCACAGTAAGCTCTAATCAGGCAATGCTACAAACAAAGCAAGCTCCTATTGCATCCCTGAACTTCCTAGAGTTCAAAGTTCTCCAAAGAGGTGCCAACGGAATCACTGACATGATGAATGATGCTCATGCTCACTAAATCTGTCACCAAAATGGAAATTTGCTTGGAACAAGAGTGTTGATTTTTGCGTGAAAGGGATGTCTGAACTGAAATGGCAAAAGCTAACACTTCTAGATATTGAGCATCTTGAGGCCCACTGAAGTCCCTAGAAGTTCTGAGTGATAAATACTTCTCGCAAGGCATTGAAAAAAGATTATTGCAAAACCTATTGAAGTATAAAGACCATCATTGATTCCAGCAGGCATCAGATCAAGCCCAGTGTGAATGAGTATCAGAGTATGTCTACATAGTCTTTTGCAGGCAGAATACAAGTTTCTCTGCCCAAGACTTGAGCCAGTTGGATGTATTACAGCCCTGAACTGGAAGCCATGTTACTGCATTTACAGTGCAGAGCCCAAACTAAAGCCCCTGCTGAAAGACAGAAAATATCAATTTGTGCTCAGCAGCGTGCTCCATCCAAGGATGCGTAGAGTGAATGCACACATGCTCAGAGTGCAAACAGAATGATTTCATGCTTGCCTGCAAAAGACCACATAGAAAAATGTCCTGAAAAAGGAAGAGCATCTATACTCTGATGTGAACACTTAAATATTCACCCCCCTGGACTCAGGGAAACTGAGGAAACTGATGGGCTCTTTCCTAACAGCGTTTTTCCTAGTTTGTTTCTTTTCAGATGGAGAGGCAAAGATAGCAAGAGAAGCCTGCAGATGAAAAGAAAAAAAATATTAATTGAACTAAATTCCAAAGCCACAAAATGATTGACTTTCACTGGCATGAGCTTTGCAAGCCCCAAAACAATACTTTAAAGTGTTTAATTTTTTCACATCAATTTTAATTAAGCTCTCATTAGGCTCTTGTGCCCCTAGAATTTGGCGGACAAAAGAAGTTGGCTTGCCCAGCGAGTTTCCCAAGCTTGCACAGCTCTATTCCTAAGGAGATTTATTGCATTTTTTTCCTCCTCTTGAAAGAACCTTACATGAACCAATTCAAATGAAAAACACATGGACTAAAAAAGACTTCATCATGCCAGATACCTTTTTATATCCAAAGCAGTGAACTTGTAGTCAGTTTGTCCTTTCATGTGTTGTTTTTTCTGGCTTTGGGACCTAAGAATGATTTTTTACTACGTGCAGTAGTAAAACAACATATTATGCAATTCTATTTTTCAGGGAGAACACTATGTAATTCATAGGCTTTGCAATGCCACATTTTCTGTTCAACAAAGACATAAAGTGACTTCTCTTTCCCTTGTGGGCAGACATCTAGAAATTTATGTTCAGAAAATGGTATTCCAACTTACCTAACATGGGGTTTTTGGGCTTTAACTATTTCAAAAGTAGCTGCATAATGTAACAAAAAGCAGCTTCCAAACCGTATTTTTATCCCTGTCATTCAAGGACTTGGCACATAGGATGGATAATATCTTTTATCTTGAGGTGTCCAGTCAAAGAATACAGGTGAAGACATAACATTTCACTACTAGCTTGTAGCCCAACTGATCTGACAAAAGAGGAAGATCTTTCCATAAAATCTACATGATGGATTAGCAGCTCTGTTAAAATAATTTGTTGGAAATGTACTCACTGGGATGATTTTGAAGATTATGCCATCTTCCAAAGAAAGCTTTCATAACTCTTTCAAGTTTCTTAACGCCAATCTCCAAAAGACAGAGTAGTTCAATTATTAAGAACAGTTTTTAAACTGATGCTTTCATTTTGTAGCTTGAAACAGTCACAATTCCAGAAGACTGACCCTTTAACTCTTCTATGGATTTATTTGGTGCCTAGCAACTCAGCTGCATGCAAGCGTCATTAACTTGCTAGATGTGTGTTCACATGATGGATACTTACCTATTTATTTTCCCAAATCAAAGCTCACAGCTCAAAAATTACGTGTAATGTGTAACTGGGAAAATTTCTCAAAGTATTCAGTCACCTAGAACTTAGAAATGTTAGAACTTAGAAATGGACTGTCAAGGAAGGTGTGTTTAAGTATCTCTTCTTCTCATGCTCATCAGTGGTGCTAAGAAAAGGCCAAGTACAGGTGAGCCTTCACCAAGTCATGAAAATGCATCTGCAAGCCTTCTAGAAAAGTTCATGAGAGAATAATCCATTTATAGCTACACAATGATGCTACATCAGGATGGGTGACAACTTGCAGGAGGCTGGGAGAGTATTCTCAATAGTATTTCTGGATGCTTGTCCTACTATTATAGTCTTACTTAAACTTCTAATTTTAGGTGTTGGCTGTTCTGTTTAAGGTATGAGTGGCTTTCAAAGGGAGGGTCGAGGTGCTAGAAAGAGCTGGTGTAGCCCTAACCAGAAAAAGTCCAGAACTTCTGTAGGCTGGTCAGGATTGAGAGGTAATGAGCAGTTTTTGAGGTGTTCACAGAAGATGTGTCCATGTCTTTCCCTGGAAAGAAAAATACTACAGCAGCTCTGCATCTGGATACCTTGGTTCACCCCAACTAGCAGCTAGGAAAGGCACCAGGGGCAGATGGATAACCATATTGATAATATAGCAGGCTGGATTGTAAAGAGCGCAAAGAAGAGGTCACCTATGATGAACTGTTACCCTCAACCACCACTCCAGCACTCAAGACACAGCTGACCAGGGCTGCTGAGAAGGCAGTAATTGTTTGAGTCAAGGTTTTGCCAGACCCCCCAGGAAGGGATGATCTATGATCTCCTTGTATGTGTCTAATGGGATCAGAACACCTTCCTCAAATGTGTTTCTGGAGATCTTGATGATGTTAAAAACCATGAAAAGGACTAGTCTAGTCAGCAACAGGTTTAAGGTATGAGAAACAGAAATATCACAATTGTAAATTGCCAGCCATTTACTGAAAGCAGGAAGGCCAGCGTACATCTCTAGTGAAAACTGTTGGTACAACGAGCATTGCTAAGATACAGGCATGCATATGTTCTAAGGCTCTGCAGTCATCCTGGCACAACAAACAACTGAAGAAGAAATAAAGTGTAGTGTGAAATGGGGGGGGGGGGAAAGGAGTTCATTATTATTTCCTGGTATTTGTGTATAACCCATCCCTAGAAATGTTTAAGACCAGGCTTGATGTGGCTTTGAGCAACCTGGTCTAGTGTGAGATGTCCTGGCCCATGGCAGGGGGTTTGGGACTAGGTGGTCTTTAAGGTCCCTTCCAACCCAAACCATTCTATGATTCTATCATTCTATATGCACTCTCTCATGCACACAGCTCATCTCAGCTCACATCTGAACCCATTGAGAGCATGTATCTGTTTGACTGTGCTGAATGTTATAGGAGAAGTACACAATGATGCAGGTAAGTAAGAAGTCCATGTTATCACAAAACATATTTGGAACTTTTAGGGTGTAGTGCTGGAAGAGGCTATGCCTTCATCCTGTATGCTATCATGCAACCCTAATGTTTCTCTAGCCCTAAAGGTGTTGGTGGAATAAATACACTCTAGGCTGAATCTGCTGGATCTTGTAGCAACTTGTACCTGATAAGCAGACAGCTATCAAGCAAGTAGGGGCAGGGCTGTGCTCACGCACAAGTAGGAGGGAGTGCTAAGCACACTTCACCATGTGGCACAGAAATGAACTCCCAGCCTGTCTTGTGCCTGCTTCTTTACTTGAAATAATACTCTTATGAAAAATAAGATAAAGCATAATAGGAGATATTGCATGAGATGGAAAAGATGCACTCCACTTCGCATTATCCTCAGTCTTTGTTATTGGGAAGAACAAATCTGGTTTTCCAGAGTGCCAGCAAGAACATGGAATATGATAGGACTGAGTAATCTTCCCAGAAGGACAAATCCCTCTGTTCATGAGATCATGTTTTTCTCTTTTAGCTCTTTTCCCTAATCCTTCCAATTCAGATGGGATCCATAACTTCTCTTGCAAGAAGATCTTCCTTTCTGAGGGTTCCCTCACACCTGTTTTCCTCAAGAAAAACTGCTTTTTTTTGCTTGAGTTTCCAATAATAGCTTTGTCATCTTCCCCATGAGTATCCAGCCCCGTGGTTACCTGTGACACAAATGCCAGTGGCATTTAGGAATGAGGGAAGTGTACTACCTATATTGTCCAAGTGAAGAGAATGACTTAAGATATATCGCATTAAGATGCTATAAGAGTAAGCTGCATGTTACCATGGTATTCTATACCATGCATATACAAGGTAGAATGGCTCCTGACACTATATGAGATTTCAGTTATTTGCTGCATTTTAAACCATCTGATAAATGCAAATGTTCAGGGCATTACCACTCACCCTTCGTACCACAAGCATCATCTGCTACACTTTAGATCAGCGAGGAAAACAAGCTCAGTTGGCTTTCAGTGTTGAACCATGCTAGGACAAGTACTCTAGGACAACAAGGGCACAGAAGAATTAGTACCTCTTTACTGCCCCTCATTGCTGTTTCACTTCTTGATATCTCTAAGTCCCATGTTCTTGCTTTAAATCTTTATATTGCATCCTCTCCACTGTGATGCATGCCTGTGACTTTGGGATTACAAGCAAGCTTGGAGGGTCTTTTGAAGCAAGTAATTTACTCAGTGACATTTCCATGTTTTTGTGTTGTAAAGATCTCCATACTCTTTCAGATGATTTGGGAAATTAGTCTGACTAACAAACCAAAATGACTTGTGCTTGACCTCTACATCTTCTGTAGACTATTTGTTTTGAACTCTGATAATTTGTAACTGGTCCAATATTTTGCCTAGACGCGTGCTACAGTTCCTTTTCCATGACTAGCTGAGCACAATTTCTTGGATCAGACTGCTGCTGTGAACTCTCTGTGTTAATTTCAAATTCACTTTCTGGAAATATTTAGCAACATTTAATTAAAATTTACAGCGAAGATCCCTTTTTGCAAGCCAGACTACAAGAATACTTTGTGGGTGAAACTGCGTGGAAACAGACGGAATCATTTCATTTGGCCAACCAGCAAGATTTTCATGGAAAGTTTGTTGCCTACCTCTACTTCACTATAATGTATGTACTATGTTACTCTAATATCCTCAATAAGTCAGTTAACTTTCTAAGTGTATAGGACACTACACTGTGGGTTAAACATATTTTTTTCCTACTTTTTCTTGTTTTCTGGAACCTGATCAAAGACAAAATTTCTAATTTCTTCCTAAGGAAATTGTCCCTTTTTGTAACCTTTTGTTTGAGGCTCAGTGGAAAAATAATGGAGATGGGGCAAGTACATTAAAGATACTAGATGACTTGGACACTTCAGGATTTCTCCCTTCAGAACCTCTTTCACATTTGAAAGGGAAGTCACTGCCATCTTACAATATCTCTTATTATAAATTTGAAAACTGTTCCAAGACAACTCATGATTTAATAATTTTTGCCATGTACACCCAGGCAGAGAATGGCAGCATTAGAAAATGCTCCTTGTCAGACACATCATCTTCCTGCATAACTCTGTGGGCTGGGATAGGCATGATGCCAGAGTCTCCCACCATTTGGGAAAGCCCATTCCTCTGCCCTTTGGTACAGTTTAACTTGACTTTAAAATGGTCCCTACGTCTTTAGGAAGCTGGAAGAAACAGAAAAAAGGGCAAGAAAAGTCATTGCCTAGACTGCCAGCCTCACTGAAGGGCAGATTCCTGCTGCATCTCTTGGGGTGACTGGGCTAAGCAAGTTACCTCACCAATGCCCTCAGCCTAAAATGTGCAGAAAGTTTTCATAGCTGTTGTCCAGTGGCCACACCAAGAGAGTGGCTGGAGTAATTCCAGACTGGGAAATTTCAGGGGCTGCCATGTAAAGGAGATGTAAACTTTTTCCACCAGCAGACATTGAAAAACTTGTAGATAAAATAGATGTTTTTATTTGCCCAATATACCTTGCACAAACTGAGTTCATTCTGAACAATCTGACCCTTCAGGTGGCTAGAGGGAATAATTTCATTGTGCAAATTCCTTGTTAAAGCTTTGCAGTTAAATTCTGTGTGTGAAATAAAAGTACATCTGTGTTTAATTTTACGAGCTTGCCATACATCATAACCTCAGAAGAACCCCTCAACATCATGCAAATTAAAAGCAAGTATTCAGATGATTTGCATACATGTTTTTCTGGCTTAGACATTACGTTGGAATGCATTGGCAATGAGTAACTGTGACTAATGTAACAGAGCCTTACATTTAACATACTGCATTATACAGTTTTGTGCACAGTAATGTAATAATTAGTTTGTCAAGATACCACGCTCAGCTCAAATTTAAATAGTGTTGCTCTCTGCTGGTTAGTCTTGTGAACTACACATTTGTTTAATATGGAAACTGCCCATTAAATTGCTCTCAGAGATAAGACTTCAAGTTCCATTCCACCAGCTGTTATCCAATCAGAGTGAGTTTTTGAGAAACAAGGAAGCACAAACAGCAACTAATCACTTTGGTCACATTCACTCTTTTTATGGCAGTTGTTTTCCAAAAACACCCTTAGCTCTTATTCTACAGAATTGCTACCTGGCTTCTCATTAATTCATCCTGTATTTGCACATGTGATAATTCTTTATATTCTTTCTTATTCCCTCTTCCTCCTGGCTTTGCCAACTCCTGAATAAATGCTCTGAAGAGTAAGACTGAAGGACAGTTATCTCAATCTTACAAGAGGGTAACAGCCATAACTGCATTTTCTGTAGAAACAGAGCTAGTTACCACATTAGGCATATTCTGATTATTCCATTTGAACTGAACTTTTTGGAGGACTTTTTCTTCCCTACCAAAGCCTGATAGAGATCTAGAAAGCTCAGAGTGCCAAGGTATTCAGCTTGTTTGCAGGTGCAATCCTGTATACTGAGTGAATTATAAAGTTTAGGCAAACATCAGATTTTTTAGTAGCCAAGAGGGGTTTTGGTTTGCACTTGGGCATCTAAGTTTGCTTTAATCACCAGCTAAGCAAGTTCTTAGCATCTTGTCTTATCTTATAAACAGGTGAGAGGGAGTCTGGAGAGAAGACAATATAATGAGACCATGCAAACCATCTTGAAATATAGTACAAAGAGTGGATATCATTTTCTCTGACCCTCTACTATAGCCACAGCACAAGATAAGTAGTAATACAAATTGAAGCTTTTCAAGAAATGTCCATGCTATTCACACTGATCATAATGTTTAATTTGAAAATCTTGTAAATTTTGTGGATTCTGCTCCTTGCTTAGATGTACACGTTCTGAGATACATCACCTTTGAGCTGTTTATATCCTACTTAGCTAGGGTGCGTATAATAACTGACAATAGTATATGTAGCATTCTTTTCTTGACTGTATGAAATTAATATCTGACAGTTATAGAAAGTTGTTAGCTAATCATAGATAAAGCAAAGTTTTCAGTGTAATTATAGGAGAACATATATAAGTAAGTAGGACTTTTAAAAAATTGAATTTTTAGTCAATTCTATAATTTACTTTAATTCTGTATTTTAAGTAGCATTCTAATCATATGAACTATAGGCTAAGTCTTTCCTCTACTTATGTTTCCAAGTACCAAGAACATTAAGATCCAGATCCTTCATATCTGACCCTACTTAGGTTGCCCACAAAAGCTCCTTGCTGCGTTTACTTCATCACAGATGTGCGTTGTATGGATTTGCAGAGATCTTCAAATACCTCTCGGTCTATTTTTTGTTCCAAACAGACAGGCCCTGCAATCTTTTTGATTTTAATTTTAATTATATGCTTCAGTTGCTGCCATAAAACAAGTTAGTCTTGGCCCTGATGTTATAGATTGTTAGGAAACATTTTATATGGAGAAACAATGCACAATGAGAATATGACATAACTTGTGAAAATTTGTGCTCCTGCAGTTTTCACTCAGTCATTATTTCCACATATTATGAACTTAGTTGTCAATGTTTTCCAACATGGCAAAATCAGGACTCAAGAAGAAAATATATCATGAGTGATGGACAGTATGTACTCATAGCAGACTGAGGATTTATGTTGGGCTGTGAAATAGGGATACCGTGGCAAAAAATCAGCACATAGTGTTATGTGACAAATCTCAAATCAGGACAGAGAGTATGCCACATAGTTTTATTTTAGTATCATTGAATTGCAAATTCAAGGGAATGTTGGAAGAGAAAGGATTGTCCGGAAAAGATTGCAGGGATGCAAGTTTTCCTCCTTTGCAGCAATCAAATAGCAAGTACAGGTGATATGTTTTAGGTAAACATAGCTAATTCCCCTATTCCAAGTCAAAAGAGTTACATTCAGATATTTTCATCATTTCAGGTGAGATAACATACATTGGTCATTTCACCTGGGTTACCTGACTAACTTAGGTCAGAGGCACTGGTGCTCCATGGCTCTCCCTTCTCAATAGCTACTGTCTAGGGGCAGCAGTGGTTCTCTGTAGTCATCATCTGCCTTTGAATCTTTTATGCATCTTTATACTTTTTTAAGGCAGTTCGAGCCAAATGTGGTTTTTTTCCTAAGGTCAACCCAGTGCAAAAGAATGAGAGCTCAGAGCAGCAAATGGATCTTTATTTCCCATACCGAAAAATTTACCTCCTTATTACACAAAGGTAGAGTTTGTCTTTACCCAGAGAGGAGTTTGTTTCTGAAAAAAAGAGTATTCTTCTTGAAGTCGTCCTTTTTATATCTAGCTAGTTTTTACCTGTATTTCAAAAAAAATTCTACAGAAGGGACACTGCAAAATGGCTGTGATGTGTTCTCAAGTAAGCATGCTGAACTGGATTATAGGAAAGGAAAATGCAAAAAAATAACATTTTCTCTTTTAAAATATAACTGCATTTCCATGAGAAAACTAGTTAAAAAGAAGCTAAAAAGGAGCAACTAGAATGGCAAATTTTTTATAGCTTGCACGAACAATGTTTAAAACCACCACATCAGAGGATCACAGTTAATGAATAGTGCTAATTAAGCAGAACCATTCAATGAAAACCCAACTACAAAAAGAAAAGGACACAGCTTCATGAAATAGCCAAACGAAAGAGTAAAGTAGCTCTAAAAATGATACCCTCCCAAAAAGGTGGAAGTCATATTCAGGTGGGGGAAATAGAAAAGGGCATAAACTCTACCAAAGAAAGAGCAAAGAATAACGAAGGTGGCCCCTAAAAAAAAATAATAAAAAAAATTGAGGAGCAACTTGGTAAAAATTATAGAATTTTTTGGAAGTTTTGAGGAGGGAATCTGCCAGAGAATTTCTCTGGTTTACAAATGATCGAGATGCAACAGGAACTCTTAAGCACGATGAAGGCATAGGAGAAAAATAATCTGAAATCTTAGCATTTGCTTCCAGGATAGAGGAACTGCTTTGGAGAATTGCTGAGAGCAGACAAAAATATCAATGTGTCTCTTTGAATGTTGCATATCTTGAATACAGTGGGTAGATCTGGTCATTCCATACAGTAGAACTAGAACTAATGTAGATAAAGTAGACCTAGGAAAGGTATAGAGAAGAATAACTAGATGTTGCGAACAACTTTCGCATAGAGAACAAAAAAGGTGACTTTTCAGCTTGGAAAGGAAAGATCTTTAAAAACGTGAACACTGAAGTAATAAGTAGGAAAACTGCTGACCCTTTTCTTCTATCTAGGAGCATGGAGACAGAATTTTCAAAGCAATGAAAATAAGCATTTTTTAAAAGTACCTCCCACTGACTTAAATATTTACATTATACAACTCATTGGCAGATAATGTTGCAGAGGCCAAAAAAATCCATATAAGTTCAAAACCAAGCAAACAAAACTAACAAAGAAATAGATTGACAGGGCATTAAACATGCCAGTTTGGATCAAAATACAAGTTCAAAAAGTTCATGAACTTAAAGAAATAGGGTAAGTATAGCTGGAGAAATACAGTAAACAAAGAATGCTAATACAGTCTATAAACCCTCTTCTTTTTATGTTCCTCTATCAAATCGTCCATGTCTTTATCATTAACAGCAGGAAGACCCTCAGTGATCAAGACGACTGTTCTCCTGTATACTTGTTCAATATACACATCAGTAAAAATTTTGATGGCTATACAGAATTTTTGGTGTTCTGGATGTTGCCAAGTTTGGAGTGTTAGTGGGTTAAATACAGATGGCTTTCCTGTCCTCCACCCAATCCTTTCTCCTTGACTTCCTCCATGTTTTGCCATAAAGACAAAGATTTAATTCAGTAAATTTCAGTGACGCCTAATGTAACTCCCAGGATTTGACTTTGCTTTCTTCTATACTCTTAGATCAATAAATCTCGTACCACCTCAGCTCAGGCCTTGCACACTGGCCTGTTTCCCACTGCTAATCTAGGAGCAGCTAGACCAGTTCTGCATCTGAAAAAGCACACCCTTGTGCTCATAAAAAAATAGATATTAACTTTTAGCTCTCTGGGTGCTCATTGCCTAACAGACTTTGCCTTGGACTTCAGACCACTGACAGTTACATATTCTGGGGCGAAGCAGAGAGCCCTCCACCTGGCAGGGCATTTGCCAGGGCCGTAGATATGAACTCGTTCCTCAGCTGATGTCTCTAAGTCTATTTTAAAGGGAGCCCACTGGTAGTATCTAAACACTGGATTTTATTTTTTTAAGTATTAGAACATGTACCTTCCCCTTAGGATTAAATCTTTCCCCCCTTCTTCACTTATTTCCCTGTCCTCTGCTTTGGTGGGGTTTGTGCCCTGAGTTTGATATGTTGCTTGACAGTCACCATTGCATTTTCTGGCCTAGTGCTGTATCTTCAGGCACTTACGACATTGGGCCATTTTATGCTGACAACCTGATGTAAAATGAGCTCCTCCACATGGAAACAACCCTCAGGAGAGCAAGTTCTTTCCAACTGGCTTCATATTTTGTTTACTGCAGCAGTTTGATTGTCTCTGTGTTATACTCACATATCTTGTAATTTTTCAGTACTGTTTCTATTACTTTTGGTAATTTCAAAGTTTTGGGCCAGGTTAAATTCTCCTTTGCCAACAATCATCCTTTGAATTCTCTCCTTATTAATACCATAAAACAATTTATATTATAGCATGCCCTCTAGGACATTTCCAAATGAACAACATTCAGTTAGCCTTCATTGTACCACACAGAATTGCAGTTTCTTCTTGCCTCTCATCTTATTACGAAATTCAACACATTCTACAGGAACACTTAGCTTTCCTGGGTAAACTTTTAAGATCTTTTGCAAGTCCTCTAAATTACTACCGCAGAAAACAGGGTTGGAATAAAGTTTTTCCTGGTGCATCCTCCTGCCCCAAGACAAGAGGAGTTCTACCTGATTGAGCTGTTGTTTTTCCGAGACTGTAACAAACTGAGTAGGAAGAAGTTTTATACTGCCATTGATTAAAAGCTTTTCTTTATCTGCAAATCTGGTCTGCAAGAATAGGGAGATCACTGCTTGCGTAAATTGCTGCCAGCCCTTAATTCGCTTCATTGCCTGTGTTCAGTCTTCCTAAAAAAATAGCTGTTCTTATGATTAATACTTCTCTCACCCACACTAGTTTTGAAATGGGAGCGATCGGCTATAGCCCAGAACTTAGTTCCTCCTGAAAGTGAGATGGTGTACAAAAGCTGGCTGCTCCTTTTGCTTACCTGTAGAAACAAGTTTGCTTCTCTGAATCCCAGCCCATCAATGGTCCAGACACAGCTCTAGGCCTGGCATTTCTCTTGGCAACTCCCTTCTCCTTTTTTGAGAAGGCAAAGTTTGTTTTAACCATAAAGGAGACAGACAGAGATGGGACAGAAACACTGATGCCCCAATGGGCCAAGCACCTAACTTTTTCAAGTCATTGACCAGGCTGGGTGCCTGTAAGAGTTGCAAAAAACAGCCTTAAGGTTTTTAATACTTCTAGTCTCTGGGCTGTTGCAACCAGATTGTATATTTGGCTGGATATTTTTTGTATCTTTGGCCTTGGCTTTTCAGCTTGCCTCTTAGTTACTCAGAGAGGCTTCACCAAGGTTTTCGTGTTTGGTATCACAGATGTAACACAGAGCTCAAGGGAGATGACATATTTTGGATCTGGTTTAGACTTGGCTTCTCAGGGAAACGTTTACTGTTATGATTTTGCTTTGTAACTTAATACCGTTTTTATATTCAGCTCTGAACTCTGCAAATGTTAAGGAGCAAAGCTTTCCGACTTCCCCAAGGGGTGCAGCATAAGCAAAATTTTGTGTACAGTGGCGTTAAAGGTTAAAGAAGTAAAAATAATTTGGTGACAGAGTCCAATCTATCCTGGACTCCCCATGCTGATTTAATCACTAAACAAAGCCCACCTTCTGCATAGAATCATAGAATAGAATCATAGAATCATCTGGGCCGGAAGGGACCTTCAAAGGTCATCTAGTCTGGCCCCCCTGC
>JAOQGH010000040.1:10392361-10402698 GCA_025769975.1 Gallinago jamesoni | reverse complement strand
TGCTCTCCATCTGGACTTAAAGCCATTGAGTACAACCCTCTGGATGCAACCATCTAGCCAATTCCTTATCCACTGAACAGTCCACTGTAAGTGAACAGGCACTCTGTAAGTGCCTTCCAATTGTCTGAAAAAACTTCAGGTCCTGAAAGTGGTGATGCTAACAAGTTATGCAGCCTGCATGAGGGAGGAAGGCAGGGGTACTGCAAAATCTCTGTGGTCTGGCCTTTGCCTTCTTAACAGTGGTGACAAATATATTCTATTCTGTACTGTACTAATTCTCACTGCTGCACATAGAGTATACATGCTGGATTCAACAAGAATTAAATAAAATGTGCAGATTCTGATCTCACTGCGTTGGAGTTGCCCACTTAACATGCCACTTAGTATGTCTCATTTTTAATGTTTAGCATTGTCATGGTTTGGGAAAAAAACAGAGTCCTTGTTGAAAAAAAACAGAGACCCTAAAGGAGTGGTACTAGTTTCATATAACTTCATCAATGACCTGGGGAAGGAAATGCCCAAGGAAATTGACAAGTTATCAGCTGATATTAAGCTTTTTTCAGATCATCAGATGCCCCACTGGTAGTGAAGAACCCCAGAAAGACCTCACCAAACGAACTGAGTGGGCAGGCAGGAGGCTACGTTTTTCAACTCAGCAGTGGTGAAAACATCAGGTTAGGCATCAAAGGAACAGCAGTCTAAACCATGTTTATGTGATGCGGAGCTCTGAACAGGCAGCTGTGACTCTGGAGGGAGTTCTTGGAGTCATCACTGAAAATCCCCTGCAACCACCAGCTCAGTGCGTAGCAGAAGATTGACAAAACCAACAAAATGTTAGGCATCACCAGGAAGGAGAACTGAGAACAAGGCAGACTGTCATTTTGCATCACTTGTTGAGTATTGTATACAGTTCTGGAATCTGCATCTCATGAAGAACATAGTGGACTTAGAGAAGGTACAGGAAAGAACAAATAAAATAACTAGGAAGATGGAGAAGCTGCTGTATGGAAGGAGACACTTCAATGTGGAGAGGAGAAAGTAGAGGGAAATACAGCGTAGACAAAACTCTGAAGAGGTCCCTGTCCAGGAATCCTGTGAGCTTGCCTGTGGGCAATGCTCCATGCAGGACTTTGAAACCTTTGTGTTCAGTTTGTCCTGAACCATTCCTTCATGGGTTTTTCTTGCTCCCTCCTGGTGCTACATCAGCCCTGCTGGTCTGGGTGATGGAAGGACAAATTCTCCTGGCCCTGTATCAGTTACTGAGCAGCTCTGAAGGCTACCCTGAGAGTCAATCTTCTGTTGTGACGCTATGTAGGCTTTCTTCTTGGGATGCTGCAGCAAAAGAGAGAAATGTCCAGTCCACACAAAGTCTTGGTGTATCCCCTTCTCATGTATCCTTCCAATTTCCAACTGTGCAATTTTACCCTTACAGTTCATTGTTGTAGGAGAATGGACAGGTGTTACTTGTACCGGGTTAATTCATCTTCCCTTAAGAATATTATTGTAGAGCCCCAGACACAGTGAAGTGTCTATGCAGTGTACAGCATAGCATGAAACAATACCCCGCAAAAAGACTAAATTTCAGAATGCTTACAAACTTTCAAACTGCATGCGGAATGCCAGACAAAAAAAGAGAGGTGCTGTATGACCAGGAAAAGATAGACTAAAAATACATCAGTTTACTGCTGCCTGTCAGAAAAGGTAAAGTCATCATCAGACAGAGTCTGTCAATAGTTACTGGTCATAACAATGACAGTGATCTTATTGTCTGCTATTGCCTTGGCCCTCAGGTTCTAATACATATTTTCCTTGAGTTTAAATTCAAATTAATTTCCAGATAGTGTCAATAGATTGTTTGATGTCTCCAGCGTGCTATTTACATCCCTTGTAAATAACGTGCTCTCTTTTTTCATGCCCTCTGTATGCGATCAACTAAGTGCAATTTGCTTAGATTTTTCCTTGGATGGCTGATAGCAATCAGGCACTTTGAACAATCTATGTAGGTCATTGCTGAGCTAATTAATTCTGCTATTCAGGCTGAAAATTATTTTCAAGGAAATACACTTAAAGGAGCTATCCCGAGGAATTTAAATGCATTCTAATATGATGCACATTTAGTGCATTACCAGTATTGCTAGAAAATAAAATTGATTGAGAGTCATTGGCAAGACTGAAACAGCAAAGCTGAGGATGGCAATTCCAGATATCTATTTCCTAAGTAAGGGAAGGGAAATTGTAAAGATAATCCGTTTCTGAATGAATGGTGTAAAAGAAATCCAGTAATACAAGAGAGACATGGAAGATGTCTGAGTGGGTTTTTTTCTTCTGAGAGGGTAGTGTTTGAACCTTGGAACCTTAAATTATTATGTCAATGCAATAGCTTTGCCTGGTTCAACATAGGAGTTTCTTCATCTGTCAAGTGCTTTTCTTGATTTATTGTCACCTGAATTCAAATTTTAAAGGTCTGTGGATTCAGAAAGGTATGGAGTTTGTACTGGATTCTTGGTTTTACACTGGTACTGTATCACCACTTCTTAATTTCATTTTTCAATGAAGAGCCTTTTTTCCTCAGAGAATTGGGCAGGGTGGCAAGAGAGAAATAAATCTGTGCACTCCCTCACATGGTTCCTATAAAACTCTTTCCCTCTGTCCTCCAGGCTGGCAATGGCAGCCTTCAGAGTTTATTCAGTGTTGACTGCAGTTGTCTGTTGAGCTACAGGACTGCTAATAGCCAAATTTCATGTATGCCACAGCAACAACCTTCTTATCTGGTACAAGCAGCTCTGCTCACTTTTTTAGTAGATATATCAGGAAAAGCAGTCAAATGATCAAGCATGAACATTTCCAACATTTTAATACAATAGACAACCATCCTAGGAACCAAGATACCATGCAATCTCCATTCAATAAAGTACCTCCAATAGTTTCTTTTTGGTTTTGTTTCTCAAACTGTGCTCCATGCATCACATTGGTCTGTGAAATTAGAAAGAAACCACACATACTCCCTATACTTTCAAGCAAACAGACTTCCTCTCATTTAGTAATAAATGAACATTCAAACTTTAGCCTAATTTTTAATTGCCTTTAAATGAAGACAATTGTGGGAACACTGTAGAGATGGTCTGTGGGGTTTTTTTCCCTAAAAACATCCTTATGGTTGTTCAATTACATGAAATTAAGAAACTCTGGCCTACAGAGTGGATCTGTAGAATCAGGCTGTCAACATGAATTACAACACCTGGAACTAAAAGATGTATGTTTTTAGGTCAAACTGCCTGAGGTGGTAGATATGTAGATGGAAAATGAGTCTAAAAGACATTTTTATAAAAAAATGAAATAGATCTTTTCTGTTGTCTGACAATGGCTCCCAAAATTTGGTTTGGATTATTTTCGAAAATTATATCGAAACTTATTATTCGAAACCCAAGTCTGAATGAAGTTCCCTTATTTTGCCCGTTCCACCTCTCCTGCAGTGTTATTCTGAACCCATCCATTATGTCCTTCTGTCTCCACAATATTGCCAGAGGGAGAAGAAGAGAGGAAAAATTCAAGACTACTTCAAGCATCTGGCATCACAACACAACTCAAGGTTTGATCACATTTTCCTTTAACTTTAGTTTCCACAATTTGAAATGTTAAAAGTTTGATTTGACTAGATAGTTTTAAAAAGTAAATGAATCTGCTGCTCAAAGTTTATCATGTCTGAACAGATGTCCCAGCCTCCAATGAAGAAACCACATTGTGGGCTGTTCTATAGGAGTTACTTGACCCTGGCCCTTGCTCCTCAACCTCCAGTTCTGAGCACCCAGTCCTCCTTTTCCAGAACACATCCCTGATGGATAAGTCTATGGTGAAGCTCCGTCCCAGGAGCTGAGAGTGCTGGTCCACCTCGGCACTCAGGTCTGGTGACAGTGGTGCTCCCGATTAAGGAGGAATGACATAAAGCAATTCCTTTATGTTCACAGCTCTCCTCAGTCTAAATCTCATTATGCTTGGATACATTCCTAAAAAAATCACAGATTTTTTGATGACATAGTCAATCATGGTGTCACCCAACCTATGCTTACATTTAGAAGCTGAAGTCCATGAGACAGGCAGAATTTAAGACATGGTTACAGAATTCTTTACCTTTTTGCACATAGGCTGTTTTATGCAGCCTGCCAGGTTAAGCACTGGTGTTGCATCTCTCCCATCCACTTACTGTTTATGGGTGTTTCGGAGTCCCAGAGTTGAAGTGGAGCAAACCTCAGCATCGTCATGCCTAAGTATCTTAGACTCGGGTCCAGGTGGTGTAGGTGGTCTGAACATCTGATCCACAATTTATGAGATATTTCACTAAATGCGAGCAGTGTTAATCAAGGGGTGGAGGGAAAGCTCTAATAAGCATTTCAGCATTGCTAATTTGCACAGATGGTTGAACTGGAGGGAATAGGCAGAAAGAAAAGATAGATCCTGAACATACTTTGGAAACAATTTTTCACCCAAATAGAAATACATTTGTGAAGCAGCCAAATAGGAAATCTTGCTGAGGCAGCAGTGTAGGTGCCAGGTCCAGGCAGTAAACAATTGGGTGCCATTGCAATGGCAATGCAAGAAAGACAATGCAAGAGTTTTAAAGAAACAAACAAACAAAAAAGCAGTTTTATAATTCCCATCTCTACCATCTAATGTGCTCCTCACTCAGCACGACCTTGGATCCAATTTCTAATGGACTACTTTTCAAACAGATGCTAGTGGTGAGCCTACTGTACACTCATAAGCAGGACAGAGAACATAAATCACCTATCAAGCTAAAACATGTATGGTCCCTGAAAAAATACCTACTGTTTGAAGGGTTACAAATCTGCCTGTTGAAATAAGTGACAAGCAGGTATGGCAAGGGTCCTAACTCTTTAAATATTATAAATTGATCAACCTTAACTTTTTCCTCTCCCATGAGACTGGTAAAAGGCATTTGATAAAGTAAACACGTAAAACCATTCTAAAAAGTTTTTTTTTTTGTCAACACCAAACACATATTTACAAATTGCAATCAGAAACTTAAGACTGATAAGGACTTCCTAGTCTCAGATGTGCTAGCCCAAACAGTCATGTCGTAAGTGTTGCCAAAAGCCAGCCTATTTAACAACTAGTTTGAGACTTTTTTCTCCTTTCTGCCTCCCTGAAAGCATTAGACCATATGAATCAGTTATACAAAACCATTTACCCTTCTGATTAAAAGTCACTTTAGGCTGTCTCAGGTGGTAATTTGTCTAGAAGTTATCAGCTCTGTTGAGGAAGGCATGGACCTATTTCTGAAAAGGCCTCACAAACAGGATAAGTGGACTTTGCAATAAGGATATAGAGTTATCAAATTGCAATCGCCAAGTGCAGTTTGAGTTTTCTGCATTAGTAAGAGATTACTACCAATTGATATGTCAGGTTACTATATGGCTTCAAGTTACTACTACACTTGGTTATATGTGGGCATATGTGCAAACACACAAACTCTTCTAACTGCACTGCAAATAATAGGATTCATGTGTTAAGCTTTATAATCATATGAACTAGGGATAATTACAGGCATTCTAAAGTGTATGCCAGCATAATTCCATTGAGATTGTAGCGAGCCTTTTGCAAAGGCAGTAGCAAAACTGCCATTGTCCTCACTAAGTCAGGGTTTCCCTTACCATAAAACATTGTTAGCAACATCCTGTTAATTGTTTATTGTCTATTGAGTAGAACTGTTTTGTTTAGCAGGACACACAACAAGGTGGTTACACACTTCAGGTCAGACTTCAGTGGCTTTGGTGTGTCCCTGGAGCACAGACCTGGAACGCGTAGGTCAGACACCACATTGTGTGAATCAGCTCTTAGTTTGGGAATGGCCCAGACATTTTGCATGTCTTTAGTGTGACACTTGAAATGTGCTTTAAAGAGGTACTGAAATAGAGAATGCGAATTTATTGAGAAGGTGATGAAATGAAGAGGATTACAAACCTGCTGAATAAAAGAGGAGATTGTGGTGGAGGTAGAAGCCAGGCAACTTCTGTGACTGGTACTTGTATTTTTCCCTTCCTTCCCTACCCACTGAGAACCTGGACCATATCTTGATACAGACCTTCTGTCCCTCAAAGTGATGTAAAATGTTTGTAGGTTATGGAAATTGTTGTAGTTATACATTTAGTGTCCTTTTAGCTTCAGGTGATACTGTTAGCAGATAGAAGGAATGAAAAGCCACAAATCATGACCAGGCATTCCATGAACAATTCTAGTATTGCCATTGCAATGAATAATTTCAGCAATTGAAGTGTTTGCAGAAACATTCCTTTTTAAGTAGATATTAGAGAATGCCCATGGAAAATGAGTCAGAAGAGTCATTATCTTGACCACAGAACCCCCTTACAAAATTAGTTTCAGCTTTCTGAGAGTAGAAAAAGGCCATGTGACCTAGTCATCCTACAAAAATTACTGGAGAAACCGAATTTTAAGTACTGATATCACACATTGAACTGCGAGTGAGCAATCTATAAAACAAAATAGGTCTGGGAATGCTTGCAGGCACTGTAATTCAACCCACACTCTTCATTCTCTCTGTCTCTTTTATTCCTTTATTGCATTATATTAAACTGAATGGATAATTTAAGCAATTAAAAGGAAAAATACTTTTCCACTGGTTTCATTATACTTGTAAAGGTTTATATCACAAATCAGCATTTTGATGTTGGTGCAATATAGAAAGGGTTACATGGATTAGAAAAGCTAACATAAATTCTCCTAAAGATTAAAATATTTACTACTTGACAAAGGCATACATAATTAAGCTGGCACTTCCTTACTACAAATGCATGTTTGAAAGTTTAGATTTGGAAAGGTTTTAGAGGATTATTTTTATTAAATGTCTTGGGATGCTAGAAATAGACCTCATGGTAGACAAACTGTAAACCCCACACAAGGTCACATACTTCCTACCTGTTGAATAAAGAAAAGCATGCTGGATTTCTTTGCCAAAAAATCCCCTTTTGTGTCTTTGTTCTAAATAAACCCAGGGCAGCTCATTTCCAGGGCCTTTCTGCTTCCTGCACTCCCCCCGGCTTAAGATTTCATTTCTAGAAGCAACAGATAATTGGGGATCTTTTGAAATCAAGTACTTGAGTTTTCTATTTTTAGCCACATTAATAATGATGAACTGAAATTCTTTCCAGAATTTCACCTCTTCAGCTTAGGAAAGGGTAGTCAAAATTCGTAATAACTCCTTGGTTTGTGTTTTATGTTAATGGCTGAAGTGCCTAAACAGCCTTGGGAAAGGAACAGCTTGCTAGTCTAATTGAAGCTGGCAATACTTCCACGTCTTATTTCAGCTGGTAGGTACTGTAGCAACCAAGGTCATGCAAGAAACTTTGAGCATATGGTAACAGCTGTGTCTGTGATTGCAATATTTTCTGCAGATGGTTTATTCATCATTAGATAACAGTCATGATTATTAAGGGACTAATTGGACTTTCAAACAGTTCATCTTAGAGGGTGGAGGAAATACAAGACAAAAGTTTAGGATAGTTTTGAGGGTCTCTATATTCAGCTCCTTGCCAACACTCAAGTTTTTCTTTAACGTAAGAAAATATTTCCTTTCTTCATTTGCCTTCTGCCAAACCATTTCATCTCTTGCTAGAGGTGCATTCTCCCTCTTTCAGATCTTCTAAATATTAATGTCATTTTTCTGCCATGTACACTGCTACCAACAAATCTCTGTGTTTTCATTATATTGTCTAAATGTATGCTCTAGAGTTCATGACAGAGTGAGCTTATCCTTCTTCAGGACAGCCTTGCACATGTTCATACAAGGTCAAGGAGACCAGATATAGCAAGTTATTGAGTCAGTACATAGAGAACTGAACATTGTTCTTTACTTTTGATCATCATCAGGACACTTTAGACTGCTCCAAATCACAGCACTAAACATGTTCCTGTCCTAAGACACTAGAAAAAAGCCAAAAAAAGTTATAAGACAGATGCAGATTATAGAGATCTCTGCGGGCGTGTTAAGATGGTGTGAGAGGTCAGGCACAGAGGTAACATAGAATTGTTCTTCTGATCATAGAACCAGAAAATGGCAAACCAAACCGGCTAGTTTAAACTGCTTTCCTGTGTTTTCTCAAGACTGGGCCATATGACTCCTCCATTGATTTTAAAGGGAATATTTGGAGACTGAAGTACTACAGAGGGATGTAGGTGACAGAATCCATCTCACAGAGGATATGTCTTGGAAGCTAATGCTAATTTTTTTCTATGTTCCCTTAGGAACTTGGAGCATGTTGGCTGGTAACAGCAAGAACAATAGTAGGATCAGGCTATTATGGGTTTCTGTAAAGATTTAGAGTACTCAGTTCCACCTTACTGTTTAACAATCCATCAATATTTAAATATACAATCTTGAAGTCTTTCAGCCCATGATAGTTTCTGGACGTGGGGTATGAGCTACAAAAAGTCATGCACAACTCTTCAGCAATTTAAAAACAAAAAAGAAAGCGCTATTTAGTCTTGCTGGATTTCTACATTACAATCTGCTCTTTTACTTCCTTTCTCTAGAAATATGTATTCTTTTGTTTCAGCTCAGCCACAAAAAAGGCTAGACTAAAAGAATACTGATGTCTTACATAATATAAATTTTTTCACTATCTGATCTTTATTCTTTCTAGGCTGGTTTTGCAAGTTATTTAAGGACACCTTAAAGTTACAGTACTCTAGGGCATTAATACAATGGCCACAGCTCCAATGTTAGGCTTGGGATATCCTTGGGATTCTTGGAATTAGCAAATAATTCAGGGTATGGCTGCTGCACTACTTTTGAATATGTTATGATCAGAATATTGTGTCTCATCAAATCATATACATAAGGTTTTCCTCTGGTAGTATTTTAATGGTGATTATGCTATGGTGAGTTTAAAGACTGGTGGGCTGAGATCCACTGTGGAAAGACAAGGAGACATTCCACCCTCCAGTCCCCTTTTAATGACAATAAAACATTACCAGGCTGTAATTTTCTTGAGTTTCTCTTCTCAGATATGGAAAAGAGTGGGAAAAATGCTCGTGTATGAATGGAATAAAATTGCATTAAGAGTAACTGAGAGGATAGACAGGAGAATTAATTTATACTAGCTGGCAGGTGAAAAGCATGAGATCTGTACCTGGAGAACAGGTAAAGAACAAAAGGGAACAGGGAATTATAACTGATATGTTTAGGCTGGAACGTAACCCTTATTCGCTCATTGGAGTACGTCAGTATAGTTTGATTACTTTGAACTCCAATCATAGATGAGGAGACCAATTACCTTAGGGAGCTGCATTGGTGAAGGTGCACCAGTTCTTAGCCTAAACTACAGTTGTAAGAAGTTGGGTCTACAGCAGAGCAGTTCTGAACATGAAGACCTTACTATACAAGGTCACATCTGACAGGCTGTATTTCCTCCCTTTATTAAACAAGTGAAGAAAAATACAATAAAGGACCAATTGAAATGGCATTAAGGGTCTACAGAAAGCTTGTAACTGTTCTGAAGGGACACGCTCCTGCAGGCTGGGGAAGAGATAACGTTTCTCAGTATCACAAAGAAAAGAGGAGAGGAGCAGCTTACTTAGGAGATGCCCATGCATGTCAGAAGAACTTTGGAAACCTCATCTTTTATACGTACGCTACCTTGCCAAATGTTCTTCTTTCAAGCTCGCTTCTATAGATTTTATGAATTAACATCACTTGTCATTTGATCCTTTCCTTTAGGAAAAATAAATAAGGGTATGAAAGGAAATTATTAGAACAAGGGCTAAAATTAAGAACTGAGGGTTGTACTCCACAGTTACCTTAAGCAGATTATTGAAACCCTGTTTCTTAATTTACTGATCTTCTACAATGAAGATAATCTTTGTCCACAGGGTTTTGTGAATGGAATTTGTAAAGTGCTTTGAGGGCTTCTCCATGAAAGTCCTATAATCTTGAATTGCAAAGCTTTATTAAAAGGTATTAGAGTGTCTAAGAAGCAGGTAAAGCAAACATAAAAGCGGTAAGTTATGATTTAAAGTGTTTATGCTCAGTCATTAATATAGAGAAGCAGTAATTATAAGGAGCTAATGTACATAGATGGCTATAAGACTTCCAAAAAATCATAACCAGCATTAGCACTCAACAACATAGAACTTTCTGGTTTCTAATCATAGAATCGTTTATTTGGAAAAGACCCTTGAGATCATCAAGCCCAAACATCTACCCTACTCTACAAAGTTCTCCCCTATACCATATCCCCCAACACCACATCTAAACGACTCTTAAACACATCCAAGGATGGTGACTCAACCCCCTCCCTGGGCAG
>JAOQGH010000040.1:10361597-10392261 GCA_025769975.1 Gallinago jamesoni | reverse complement strand
CAGGACCTGGCACTTGGCCTTGTTGAAGCTCATACCATTAATGTTGGCCCAATGATCCAATCTATCTAAGTCTCTCAATACATACATTAGAAAATATACTAAAATACAATGTCCTCTACAGTGTACACTGAATATCTTTTCTAATGTTTAATATCTCATTTTCATTTTTATTTCCATTTTTCTTCTAGTACAGTATCATCATACTTAGCACTGGCAAACTTTAAATTATCTTGAAAACCAGAAAAACCTACATGTCTTAAAGGAAGCTTGTTTAAAGAATCTATGTTGTTTACTTTCAAACACTTTAAACTTGCAGAATAAGATGCTACTAGTATAATAGTGTTTATTATTTCATGTTCCTATTTTACAATATAGGTCTTTGTCACTGAGAATTCTTTGTATACTATGCATATCAATTGCATGTTTACTAAGTTTCTGAGAAGCCAAATTGAACTGTGCTTTGCACAACTGCCTTCCTTGAATATGGATATAAACATATACTATGACAAGTAAACAGGTTATAGTCTCCATTTACCAGATATCTAACCTTTGTGTGAAGAATGAAAGGTGTACAAAATACATTGGAACAGTAGGAACATTGTTCCAGAGATCAGTTTCTTCATTTTAAAAAAAAGAAAATAGATTCCTGTGTGTTCAGCTGGCTTCATCTTCCAATTCTGAATAGTTATGACTTCTTCTGTCAGCTTAAAGCTTTATCTACTTCCAACCACCCCATGAAAGTACTTATACCAAGCTTGACTGTGCCACTAAATCTTCTAAGATACCCCTGTCTTCCGAGAGGTCACCATATGCCTACCCTGCCATGTGCATGTGAGCCTGTTTCTGAAGCCTTGTAACTGTGGCAGTTGCTGGTAAGCCTGGGAACGTAAGCCCTTCTGGAGGGCAGGATGTACTCACATGGAGTCAGCATCTTACTAACTTGGTTACCCAACAGCAAGTGTGAACTTCTACCTGTCTGGTTGTGAAAGAGGATAAAAGGTTTCCCTCTTCTGGGTATACATGCTCTACTTCTACAAGTCTCATCTTTGAATAAAGCCAGGGAATATTTGTTTTTTAAATTTTAGGGTGGAAGAGAAGTGTTTGGTGCTATCTTCAAAAAGGAGGCTTCAAGAAGGAACTACAGGCTGGTCAGCCTCACGTCAATCACCAGGAAGGGGATGGACCAGCTAATTCTGGAAACCATTTCCAGGTGCATGAAGGACAAGAAAATTTTCATGAGTAGTCAGCATGGATTCACCAAGAGAAAGTCATGCTTGACCAACTTGATAAACTTCTATGATGAAATGACTGGCCTGGTACATGATATTGTCTACCTGGAGTTCAGTAAGGCCTTTGACACTGTCTCCCATGGGATCCTCATAGACAAGCTGTTGATATATGGGCTGGATGAGCAGACGGTGAGGAGGACTGAAAAACTGGCTGAACAGCTGGGCCTGGAGGGTGATGATCTGTGGCACAAAGTCTAGTTGGAGGCCAGTAACTATCGGTGCACTGCAGGGTACAATACAGATCCTGTTTAAAATCTTCAATAATGATTTGGATAACGGAGCAGAGCGTACCCTCAGCAAGTTTGCAGATGACGTGAAACTGGGAGGGGTGGCTGATACAGCAGAGGGTTGTACTGCCATACAGAGGGACCTTGACAAGATGGAGGAACAGGCTCACAGGAACCTCATGAAGTTGAACAAGGGGAAGCGCAAAGTCTTGCACCTGGGGAACCACCCCATGCACCAGTATATGCTGGGGGCCACTCAGCTGGAAGGCAGATTTGGAGAAAAGGACCTGAGGATCCTGGTGGACACCAGGAGCTAGCAATGTGCCCTTGCTGCAAAGAAGGCTAATGATATCCTGAGCTTCATTATGTAAAGCATTGCCAGCAGGTTGAGAGAAGTGATCCTTCACCTCTACTCATCACTGTTGTGGAAACACCTGGGGCACTGTGTCCAGTACTGGGCTCCCCAGTGCAAGAGAGACATGGACATACTGGACAGAGTCCGCCAAAGGGCCACAAAGATGGTTTAGAGCATCTGTTATGAGTAAAGGCTTAGCCTAGAGAAAAGAAGGATCAGGAGGGATCTTATCAATGTGTACCTGAAGGGGGTGCAAAGAAACCAGACCCAGGCTCTTTACAGTGTTGCCCAGCGGCAGGATAAGAAGCAATCTGCACAAGCTGAAACACAGGAGATTCCTCCTGAACATCAGGAAACACTTTTTACTCTGGTAATGACTGAACACTGGTTGGAGATATTAAAAATCTGCCTGGACATGGTTCTGGGCAACTGGCTTTAGGTGGCCTTGCTTGAGCTAGGAGGTTGGATCAGATAGCATCCAGAGGTTCCTCCCAACCTCAGCCATTCTGTAATCTGTGATTTTAACAGATTTTCTGGCACAGATAGGAATTTGGCTACAAGTTTTTGAAGCACTCTAGAGATGATGTATGAAGCCCTAAATGTTTGTTGTTGTGGGGTATAATCAACAGTGTAGCTAAGAACTCTTCCAAATCAATACACACTCAAGCTAAGAACTGGAGTAAACTGAAGCTTGGAGAAGTAAGGAAAGAAACTCCACAAGCAATGAATTCCTCTCATGTTAATGAGGGAAACACAGGTTTATCAAAGCTTGGCTGAGTATTTTGGTGACCTCCTTCAATAGTCTCTTTTACAGCTATTAAATCAGATTTTAAATGAACAAGGAATAGAAATCCCTCAAAATACTTATTCAAAAATAGAAACAAGGCTTAAGAACATGTTTCTGCATCTACCACCGGAGGATTTCATTATATCAATCACAAAGCATTTGAAGAGACGTTCATTTAGGCCAGTATTGAGGTGGTAGAGAGAGAGTGCAGGACTTAGGAAATGCTTGCTATTCCTGATGTTAAAATTAGAAGATTGGCATATTTTCAGGCCATAGACCAGTTTGTGTCTTTGTTAGGTGTCCAAGTGCCTAAATTTGTACTCATATAAAAGCAGTTAGAGAAGGATCCAACCTTAAAAGGAGAGATGAACCAAAGACACAGTAATGAAATCATTATCAAAACTTCTAAAAGCAGGTCTCTTTAGCTGAGTTTTGGAAAAGAGACAGGTAAAACAATTTTCTGTCAAAGGGAGCTGAAATTTCACTAAGGAAGATGATTCTGTGAGAATAGTTGGTGTTGCCTCAAAATAATGGTGATTAAATGCTTCATTTACCCAAACTAGTCTATTTTTCACCCCTGTCTTGATCCCCTTCAATCTGGTCTACAGTATTTAATTTAAATGAAGTGCTATATTAATTTCCCTCTAGGCCAATGCCCCCATAAAGGCTGCAGCCTTGTTTCCTTTTCTGTAATATTTATCAAGTGCTTTGGTACATTATCTTTGCTGAAGTGCAGTTGGGGCCTACTGTCCAGGCTTTTCCTTTTCTATGTTCATTTCAAGTTAGAAGATTTTTTCCTTTGGCTCAGAAGTAAATCAGCATATTGCCATGTGGCACAACATGGGAGTCACGTGGCTGGTGCATGGCTGGAGTTCTGTCCTGGGGAATCTGGGCACAGGGTCCCAGACCTTCGAGCCAATAAAGTTATTTGCAAAACACCATTTGGTGTTCAAATTAATCTAAATGAGCAAGACCCTAAAAAAAATAAAAATGAACATTTCCAAATTAAGTTTTTGTTTTTTTTTTTTCATCTCAGCTTTTCCAATAAAGTCTGAAACAATTTCCCATGGAGCAGGACTTCCTAGTCTTGCTCAGTTCCAATTTGGATACAGGAGTCCCTGGAAAAATAAATGAAAATAATACAGTTTTTGAGGTACCTTTTACCTGCTTCCATTCTAGAACATGCACAGCTAGCACAGGAATATGTTGGTAGATCGGAACATGATGGCATGGCCTCTTGGTTAGCTCACACTGACATATAAGATGGTTTATTTTCACTGAGCTGCAGGTTTATGGAAATGCTCAGCTTTCTTTGCATTTTTGGTGCTATGGGTGGCTCAGTCTGCAGCCCCACATTGATCCATGTAATAGAGAGTCTCTGTTGTAGAGAAGGAGCTCTGAGCTCATCCACCACCTTTGCTGCAGTTATTCCCTTTGAATGAAAAGTTTTTTGAGGTAACAAGTAATAGTGCGAGGGAAAGTAGCAGCGAGCTATACCCTAAGACAAAAAGGAAATGTCTGTGTGCCAGGCCTGTGTTTCCTGTGGTTTCTCAACAGGAGGGGAAAATAATCTCCCACAGACCACCCCAAATCATCAAACCAGTATGAACTGTACTTGCTATGCCAAGAACCAGGCATCAAAGCTCAAGTGCTTACATATTCTATTAAGTGGTTTAATATTATAGCAGTGAGACCAGGAAAACTGCAACCTTTTGGTTCCCTGAGGTCTCCTAAAGAAGGCCACGAGGGACAAAACACTGTATTTTTTCTGTTCTTTTCTACAATATTAAACCACTTAATAGAATATGTAAGCTTTTGAGCTTTGATGCCTGGTTCTTGGCATGCCAGAGGCTTTGTTACATGTTTTTACAGTAATTGAAAGAAATATCCATCTGTAGCAATTTCATTTTTTAGCAAGCTGAACAGATTCTTGGGAGGTAGGAGCTGCAAACATATGAAACAGAATAAAATAGTTTCTATCAAGCTGAATTCTTTTAGTTCTGCTTTTGAGGAAACAATCACAAAGGAGTGTTTTAGAGGAGTCCTGGAATCAGTGCTGGCATATTCAGTCTTGGTTCAAATAATGCTGCACGCAGCCAGTCCTGGGGATGCTTTCAACTACCACACCATGTTAGCAGATAAGGCTGGGGTTATGCTGCCAGACTGTGGATGGAAGACAGCAGGTCTTAATATCCAGCTCAGACTTGTTTCCTCAGTCACGATTGTCTGTTAACCAAATGTGATCTACCTTGTAAAGATCTTCCTATTTTCTTGCCCTTCCCTCTGTTATGGTTTGCTTACATGCTTTTGGGACAGTGATTTGTCTCCTGCTCTGTTTCCATGCAGTGTGTCGCAATGGGACCCTGATCTTAGTTGAGTAGTACAGATAATTCTCCAATACAATTAAGTAGCAATATTCAGAGACCAGCTATTCGGAAATCAGGTAAAAAGGGAAAAAATCTGAAGCCCTACAAGCAGAGGTGACCTGGTGTCTTGGAGGAATAGTATAAAAGTAAAATGGAACCAAGAAAGAACCTACAGAAATTTGTAAAGCCAGAACCTTGTATACATTTGGCACGGTGCTGAACAGGGAAAATTTCTTTGAATAGTGGAGAATCAAGTTTCCACAGTGAGGTTTGTTATGGCCTTTGAGAGCTCAGAATTTTTACAGCTTCAGCAGATGGACTTCACCCAGGTAATATGTTATTTTTTTGGAACATAAGATGTGTGGTTAGCAGCACCCCCACCAACATCTTTCATTTCTGAAGCTGGCACTGTTGCGGGGATTGGCAACCATTTGCCTACGATGCGTGCTCACAGCACTGTGACATCCTGACGCAGAAAATATCACCACTCTGGAGTGCTCCACGAACACTAGTTCCAATCCAAAGGCACAAAACTCCAAAAAGTAAGGTTCATGCACCGTCTTACCTTTCTGCTGAAAAGCTGCAGGGATTTATTTGCTACTCTATGCCCTACACTATTCTCATCTGAAACGTGTAGCTGCAGAGAAGAGCTACAGTGAGATTTCTCTTTTTTCTGTCAGATATTAGAGTGAGCTCAGTTGTGCATTGAGCTGGGGCCTCCAGGTAGCTGAGCACCTCAGGGCAAAGAGAGGTGCTGTAAGGCCACTCTGTTTGTGAAATACATGAGACTTTAATTCACATTATTAACATCAAAAGCCTTTGACTTTGCAGCTGCCTCCAGAGAGCAGAACCAGAGCATCTTTGATAAGCAGGGAAGATCCCAGCAATGAAATGTCAGTTCAGAGCATGTTGTTCTGTGCAGCTCCTCATGCATTATTTTTTTATTGCTATATTGAAATGTTGGCATATTCCGTGGAGCTGACATCCAGCCTGCAGTAGTCAGTGCCACCCGAGAAATCGTGACTTTGCTTATTCTTGCACTCTAAAGCAGGACCATGCCCACAACAACCAGAGCTAGTTTTTTTCCCTATAGTCTGTGCCTTCTCAATGACAAAAAAAACCCAACAATCAAAAAACCCTTTTGATCTGAAAAAGTTAGGGTTTTAGCATCCCACTTTTAGACATACAGAAATCTAATTACTCTACAACAGAATAAAGACAATTATAAACCAAACTGCCTTCGCTCACTGTCTCTCTTTGGGAATAACGTTGCTTCCAGGCTTAGTTTCCATCGACTCAAAATCCACACAGCCCACTCTAGTGAGTGTGTCTTTCCCTCACCATGAAGGTCTGGCCGCTGTCTTCTCACTGCCTTCTCAGCTGTCTGTTCCCAGGGCAAGTTCCCAGCTACTTGCTGCAACTGCCCCTGCCTGCTGCCTTGCCTTGCCCTCTTGTCCCCAAGCCTCTGTCCCTGCTCTGCCCTCCAGGGAAGGTACAACCTCTCCACCACCACCTGAAGGTCCCGCCTCACCCAGTGCCTCTCCTCATGGGACACAACACAAATGGAAAACAAGCAAATTAATCACTTCATGTCACAGGTGGCTTATAGCAAAGTGTCAGCACTGACTAAAAAAGATTTGAGGATAGCTGTTCTGGCAAAAAGAAAAAGAATGTAATCTTTGATAAAAATTATGGAGGTCAGTAAACTGCAGCTAAAAATGGAGATAGCTATGAGATAAACACCAGCTGTTTTTTAAATCCTTCTGAAGCAGTGTGCGAGGTGGATTTCAGGTATTTAAGAGGACATGTGCCATGCTGTTGGAAGACACACTGCCATAAAGGAATATTAGAGGAAGTAGAGAAGTTGCCAACCAGGGTAAGTCTGTATTAATGTTTGCAATGGATACACAGATAGCAGGCACCAGAACAGTGCAATGGTTTGGCCTTAAAAAGCCTCTAGATACCAACCTTTTTCACACAGCAAGATGTAAAAGGTCCAGTTTCTGTGTTTTGCATTAGTAGGGGGGAAGTGAATAGAGAAAGCTGACAGTTGCCAGATGGCACAAATAGCTCCACATTACCAAGTACATTTCAAGTCTAAGTTTATGGCAGAAGATTTGCAGTTTTGCAAGAGCTCAGCCTTCAGAAGTTACACCTAGAATTTCTTACTAGAAGACTAGAATCGGGGTGATCAAACTAGGTTTCCTGGCTTCCTCTGGAATATTCCTTATCTTTATGATTTCCAGCCATCAGCTTCAGCCCCTTGCTTCATTATGAATGCCACATTTCTACCTTTCAATCCCTTCTCACAAATCCTGCATTCCTTCTCACAACACCTCTTCAGAAAGTTGACGGGCATGAATTCCTGAAATCACCTAGGGCAGCTCTGGCAAGAAGGATGCTTGTCTGCGAATGCTGTGGAATAGAATTGGGAAGGTTCACAGGAAAGGACACAAATTGTTTGGGGTTTTTTTTTTGTTTGTTTGTTTTTTAAATCTTTCTATCAGTATGGGGACTTTCCTCCCTCAGACAAGTTCAAGAGACAAATAGGAACATTTAAACCGGGACCTTGACAAACTTCTACTGAGCTAGTCTTAAATAAAGGATGAGAGAGGCAAGGCTGAAGACTTCAGTGACCAGCTGTGAGTGAAGATCCACTAGAATGAAAGAGGAAGGTAATTTATCTACATGCATCTTCCTTTCTGGGGGGTTTTATGTGTAATTTTACTCACCTGGCCAGCTAGAGGACAAAATCGTATTTCTGTAAGCCAGACTATTTCCTGTGGAACAGGACAGAAGTAAATAGACTCTATATACTGGCTGGTAGTGAGATGGAACTCAAAAAAGTTTCTTATATAAAATCAATAAGTGTGCTGTCTTGAAATAAAGTCTGTATTTTGGAGGTCTTGTACCAGACCCTCTTTTTGCTCTGGCTAAGTTTGTCCCGCTTGGTCACCAGGTATGTACCAATGGGAAAACAGGCTCAGCTTTGAGTTAGTTTTGAAGTTTCAACAATGCAAACAGGAAAATCTGTTCTGTGTCATCAGTATTAGGATTTGTGTGTCTGCGGTAATTGCCAAAAGAGTTCTCACACGAGCTTTGTTGTGATTCTGATGTTCAGTAAATGTCAGTGAAATCAGATAACAGCCCCTTCCCTAAATAATGTCTGTCCTCCCTCTTTGTCCAGGGGATGAACATATCGCCAGGGAGTTTTAAATAGAATAAGAGATGGGGAGTGCTGAAACAGCCATGTATGCTTCAGATTCTTCTTTTAAGAGTGGTTGTCATTAGCATAGACTATTTTTGTTTATTACAAATGTACACTTTCTAAATACAATTCCCAGTATGCTATTGCCCCTTTCTCAAAAAAAACCCCACCAAGTACTTAAGCCCAAAGTTATAGCAAAAGAAAATTTTCAGGCCTTTAGGAGGAAAAATAAATCATTCCGTGGGAACAGTCAATCAGAGACTTATTGCAAAAGAAAAAAAAAGACACAAAAATCACTTTGGATCAGTGACACCTGTTTGCAGGTAGACTCGGTGTAACTGACATATGGGCAGACATACACACAGATGATGCTATTATTTATAGAAGGGTGCACCTTCTTGTAAAAAACATCTTGTAAAAGAGCAGAACTTAAAACCTCTAAAGATGCTTTCAGGAAGCATCCAGATGCTTGGATAGTCAGCCAAATCTCTGGTCCACAAGAGCAGGATGGAGATCTAAAAAAAAATCAGGTTGTGTTTTTAATTTTCTTCTGCAATATCTCTTGCACTTGGCGCCAATAAAAAACATAATAACCCAAGAAAGCCAAAATCAGTCTGAGTTCAAAGGAAAGGTTCAGTTCAGTTTGTGGATGTCCAAACCGGCATCCTTTCCCTACAGGTGGTAAATGCAACTGCTGTCTCTCATGACCTTTTCTGTAACACAAGCACAAAGGTTTGTGAGACCAGGTCCACAACAAATGAGGGTAGTTGATATTCCACTTTCATCTGAACGAACAGGATATCATTACTGCTCTTCCTTTCATTTTAGCATTGTTAAAAACTTATCTGTTACCAAAAGAAATGTATTTTTGTGTGTAATTTTAAAGATCTATTCAAAAAGAAAGCAAGCTCAAGCATACAGCTTGATCCTATATAAGAGAATGAAATGAATGAGTGTTTGGACTAAAGAAAGGGTGCAGAACTGAGTTCTGGCTGTGCTATGTTCATGTAAGCATCCAGACATGCAGTAGTATTTCTACCACACTTGCATTCATTTACTACTATTCAGTACCATGACATGTTTTCATATAGATGTTGTACCCAAGTTGACCTCCCCTTTTCTTCCCCCAAAGACCTTCTGCAAAGCTGCTAAGCAATAGAGTCCTTTTTCTTCAGGAGTGCTCTGTTCCACCAACATTTGTTGCTTCCACACAGTGAGAAATACACTTTACTCCCAGCTTGCACAATTTAAATCTTATCACGTAGGTAAAGGCAGTTTACTGGCAGTCAAAACAGACATTTCTTACTTTGCATTTTTCTTGATACCAGTACCTGTGAACAGATTTCTCCACAGATTTTCCAGATTTACTTCCTATTGGCTTAGTTTACTTTAAATGCTAAAGTTGTGGAAAAGGAGAAGAGGGTCACTGAATGTCAACATGAGAAAGAACTGGGTTTTTTCCCTGGCCTTTCAAGGGTTCTCCTTTTGATTCGGTAGGACAGCTTTTAGTATGGGATTTTCAAGCAGCCCCCGTGACTCAGGAGCCCTGAGTCAGCTGGTCTGGGTAAACCCTCAGTACCTGCTGGAGCAGGGGAACACTGGTGCTGACTGCATGGGCTTTGGAAGCAGAATTAGCACAGCTCCCTCAGGACACTGCTCCCCTGACCTGAAAACCCAACTGGGGAACGAGTTCATAGCCTCAGGGCTACCACTGGGTTGACAGAGCTACCTTGCTCTCCCAAGCCAGATCAACCCCTGTTCCATGCTCCCCTGAGCCCGCAGGTTGGCACTCAGCCTGGCGCTGGCGCTGCATGGTGGGTTTTATTTTCTCTTCTCGCTGTGCTCTGAGTCTACGGAGCTTCAGTGCTACGTAGGATTTAACACATACGGCAAGGCACTAGAACAAGGGGCCATGCCTAGAAAAGTAATGAACACATGCTGTCATAACATGACAGTTAAAGTAACCCCTTTGCCCCTACGAAACCTTCTGTTTCTTCAGCCTCCTCAGCACATATGCTTTAGCAGCTCAAATTCACTCCTGCACTGGTAAATATGTATCGTCAACTACCCTTTGACTACTTTATGCTAACGGAGTCTATATCCCTGCTGGAAAACATAACGCCATTTCGTTTAGTTTAGTAAGTTTAAAGCGGGTTTACTCAGCTGCAAGCAATACCGCAGGTTGTTGCGCAGTGTATTTTACCATCTGACCACAAACACAAAACTAGTACACAAAAGGGAAAAAAAACAGGAATTACACTTCTGAATTTTTTTGTTCCAAATCTTTGCTCTGGGACAAATGTCTTTCAACAGTTCAAAAAGCACTGAATAAAGAAGCAGCTTTAAGGTAGCAGACAGAACGGGATCAAGACTGATTTTTTTTTCCACAGAGAACAGTTAGTATCCCCCTTAGAAATGATATCATTCATGGAGCAAACAAAGCCTATGGAAAAGATATGTCCCAAAGCTGAGCATCTAGAAGCCTAGGAGCTCAATGGCAGAAATTAGAGCCAGTACTCAGGACCCTGGGAAGCCACCAGTTTGTTAATTTTGAGGAAAATAAATATTTCTATCTGTCTATCATCAGAATGAGATGACATTTCTTAATGAAATCACTTATTCTAAAAGTACTTCAGTGTTACTGATTAACAAGGAACTCAGCACAGAATTCAGGAAAAGAGTTAAAACCAGTGCACACCAATACATGGTTTATATAAGTCAGTCTCATGCTTAGACTGTACATGTTTCTATTCGGCACAAGTGAAAAAAATATTTGCATCTGTGTTTTTCATAGGAAAAAGACTTTAAAACTAAACCTGTCCTACTATCTAGCCTTTGCAGTGATTTTGGTGATAAATCCTTCTAAAATACTTGCACCCAAAAAAAACCCTCCACCACTGCGAAGTCTCGATGACTTAGTTGTCCTGTGGAGGATCTGAAATAATACAGCCAGACTAACCTTTCAGTAATGCTGCTTTAAAGAAAAGTTGTTAGTTCCTTTTTTTTTTTAATTTTTTTTTCTAAATCAGTTCACTTATACTTTTCAGCATGAACCAGAGTGTAATTCACAGCTCTTGTTTTGTTCCCTTGTGTCAAAATGCTATGTTACAAGCAGGAATTGATTCTGCAGAGCGCACTTGTTGAAAAAACCTGGCCATTCAGATAGAATGAAAGAGTTGCTGGAGCTTTGCTCCAGCTGAACCTTTCGAGCCGCACCACCAGCTCTGTGCCAAGGGAAAACAAGTCTGCCACATGCGTGATGCACGCCGCTTTGCTGAAGTACTAACCTTACATATCCCAGCAATCATATGATATTCTCACTGAACTTTGAGAAGAATGCAGTCATGTCAAATGAGAACGCAACCCTAAGGCCCTCTGTGGCTCCAGTTTCAGTTCTAATTTCAGACTAGGAGCTTTATCCTGAAATCTTTGTTCAGACACACACGCAAATTCAATCAAACTGCACGTGTATTTTCTTCCCACCTCCCCATTTGATTACCAAGGATTTCAGACAGACTGAATAAATGTTATGAAGCCTTTCAACCTAACAGTCTTAAAACGTCCATCTCTGCCACTGGAAGGAATTCAGAGTAAGGATTCTAGATCCACCACACTTCACACATAGACACCTACTTGCTCCTGCAGGATAACAGATGATCGTGGCCAGCTGCATCTTGTAATCGTGCACAACCGTCAGCTCATGGCAAATGCAAGGCATCAGGAGTTCACTGAAACTGAAAGACAAAACAACTCAAATTAGTTTTTTTTATTTGCTCCAGGATGGGCAGCTTCATGCAGCCTGTAACAGCGCCAGTTAAGGCACAATAAAACTCCTTATTCGTGAGAGAATATATTTCAGCCAGAAGCTCTAAGACTTTGGGAGGGTTGATCTCTGACCTGCAGGAGGTGTGCTTCTACTTTTGAAAGGCTTGACATTTGTCTGGATAGGTTGTTTCCAATAAACCTGGCATTTGTTCTCCTCACACTTATTGTTTTAATTATCGCATTAATAACTATAAATTCATGGTACCCCAATAAAAAGGATGTTAAAAGGGCATGAAGTTTGTATGAGCAGCCCTCAGAAAGGTACTGCTATGCTTCAAGACAACTGTCAGATTATTATTATTATTTTTAAGTAACAAGCAAAAGAGACAATCTCTTCTCATCCTTGGAAACCAAGCTGTTTTGTTGCTGTGACTTATAACAACATTAGCCTGAGCCAGACACTGAGCTTGGGAAACCTGAACGCGGGTGATTTGCATCAGGCGTTGCTATTGCAGCCCCAGCACAGGCTCCTGGAAAGAGGATCGTCAGACAAGTTTCAGAACAGGCAGACTCACTTACAGTATAATTGCAACCCAGGCAAGATAAATAATAGTGAATAAGGCTTGCTGGATGTTTGGACAGACATACTGTAATGGCTTGTGGGTGGGATTTTAATTTTTTTTCTGGTCGGGAGTCTTGCACTTATACTGAATATACGTTCTTAATGGTTTCAGAGTTCAAATCCCAGAGTTCTCACTTATCCCACTTATTATGGCTGAAATTATCCTTTCCCAAAGATGGAGAAAGATACGCACACAGTAATCACTACCAGAGGTTTCACAAATACCTGTGTGAGGAGTAGCTGTCACCACTCTATTTGCAGTTTCTGTATACCACATGGCAAGTGCACCATCTAGTCACAGCACTGCTCACTGCCACAGCCATGGCCTGCTTAAGCAGCTTGCAAACATTCAAGCACACACTGTCCATGTTTCAATCTGCTCCTTTAATCCTAGACAAAATCTGGAGATTTGGAGGCAGCAGGAGACAGGTATTATACACAATCACTTGGATTCCCTGGACCTTTATGGCAAACGTGGTTCTGCAGGAGAAACATGAATGCTGGTTGGGCAGAGCTTTGCAAGGCAGCCTTAACTGGAACTTTTTCAATGGAAACTCACTCAGTTGCAAACTCAGCACTGCCCACAAGAGACAGAACATATGTAAGTGTTTATTACGTGAATCCATCTGAAGACCTATTTAGGCCGATAGTTTAATGCTCCAACATTTATACCACAGGCTTTAATAACATTTTGTCTCTTCTACATGAAGTTCTTCCAAAGGCTGGAGGGAAAAACGAATAGCAAGAAATCTTAACCTACAGTTGCTTTTCTGAGAGATTTGCATCATGGTCCTACCCAAGGGAGCAAGTCTATTTTTGCCTAGCTTTAGACATCAGGCTACAGAAAGCCCACCAACACCCCAAGCCTGTAGGTTTATATTTGCTTAATAAACACAAGTTACCATCTATCCATTTCAGCCTCCTCACTTCCTTCCTCTCTTTAAATTGTGAGATGAGCTGTAGACACTCATTCATAACAGGATGGCCATTTCCCCCGTCATCTTGTAGTGGTCACACATACCCTGCTGCCTGTAAGCATTTGGGTAGAGTATCACATATCTAACCAGCACATCTCAGGAGAAGGAGAAGAAAAGAAAAAAAGCTCAAATTCCTTGCTTCTTCTAGCTATGGCCACCTACTTAGATTTCCTCCCCTGCTTCAAGCTAGTTGCGCCTGCTAGGCTGACAAGGCCTTTGAGGTTCATTGTTTTCAGGTTAACTGGGTGGCCTTCATTCCTTTTCTGTCTTGAGGCTCTATGGAGACCATCCCACCACACTGTTTTACTTCACATCCTCAAAGCAAATGCTTGGACTTACCCTTCCATTGTCTCTTTAAAATAGGCTATTTCTCCTTTTTCTTTTTTTTTTTTTTTTGATGTGCCTCCACAAGGACACATGAAGGCCTTTGCTAAAGTTGTTACTGGACTATGGCTGTGTTGATTTGGGCGTGATCTTTCATTCTGAGGTGCTCTACCACCACTCTATTTGTTTGCTTTTATTTATGCTTAATATAAATTAGCGTGCAGTTAGTTTCAAAGATAGATAGATTTGAGACACTACTAGGTACAGTGTAAAACAAACCCCTTTTCTCCCAATGTCATACTTCTGCAAATGGTATCAGCGGACATGATGACCATGTACCTACCTTCAGAGAAACTGGAGGAAACTACTGGAAAGCCCTTTGTGTTTCACAATTTTGTAACTTGGCCAACATTACTAACCATCTCTAACCTTTCTTGTTGGATTCTCTGGAGAAGAAAGTCTCAGTGGACACCCTGAATTTTTCACACCGTTTTTCACTCATAAGTGCTTTTTTGGGGGTGAAGATAGAAAAATGAAAATCTCCAGACAAGATCAATGCAGAATCTGGAGATTAATGAGCAAAATATCAAAAGGACAGATATTCAAAATGAAGATGACACCCCTGGCTAACAGCAGCAGTCTCATTGAAAGTATTGGACAAATCCAGCTTTCTGGAGGGGAGAATAGGACTCGGCCTGTTGGCAGCTGTGGAGAGCAAACCTGGTACAGCTGCAGCTACTCCCTCTTCGCTCCCTCTACCTCACACACGCTCTATAAAGCACAAACTAAGATCTTCCCTGAAGAGCTCATCTGTAAGCAGTATAACAACCCTGCAGTTGTCTAAAGAAAAACTCCCTCAGACAGGGCTCCACATCAGACTTAGTCCCTTTATGCCTCTCTCCCACCATTAAGGCCACACATGATTCCTTACGCTTTCATCTCTGGCTGCCAGGCAATCTTTGTTCTCCCTCAGCAAGAAGCCATCACTAACTCTTTCTTGTGCTCAAAACTACAAGGGCTGCTCCAGCACTCCCTGAAAACAGTCTGCTTCTCATATCTTTCAGCAATCCAGGCTCCCAGCCATCAGATCAGTCAGATTTCCTTAGTCCTCCAAGTCTCATTATTTAGGAAGAAAACCAGGCACAGGTGAGAGTTGAGGCCTAAATCCCTTAAAAGCTTACACTTGCCCCGTGATAAGATGCAGGACTCTTGAAATGCTTCCAGTAATTTAAACACTGGAAGGTAGAATGGAATAACAACTCCAATGAAATCCACATTTACTTGGCCCGTTGACATATTAACCATTCCTTGCTGGAAATGTAGATGCAGAACTCCCAGAAAGTTGTGAGATGCCTGCCACTGCCCTGGAAAACTGAGTGAAATTCTGGCCTTGAATTTCGTACAAAAATTTTTTTAAAAAAATTAAAACATGTTTTTTCAGCCTTTCAATTTGAACACCTTTGAAAGTCAGTAAGACAGGCAGGCAAATCAAAATTTCACCACATGGTGTGGGGAGCATGAGAGTGAATGAGATTAATAAAAAAGTTGCTGTATATGCCCTTTTGGGTTGAAAAAATACATAAGTAAAATGGGAGAACCTAGGAGTGTACTACTATACCAACAGCTTTTTATTTACTTGAATTTGCATAAAGTATTTTCTTGATTTTCCTTTTATTGTTCTTCTTTTCCTCTCAATGATTGTTCATTTAAGCTATCTTCATTCATGTAGACTTGTTCATAAAGTACATACAGGTAGTGCACCAAAATCCAGCACTATTTATGAATATGTAGACTTGTATATGTTCATTCCTCATGGCAGAGGTTCCAAACTGGATATTCTTCTTGCAGTAACCTTTCCAGAAGTACCATTAACCCACGGGTCCATAAGATGTCATGTCTTTACTCTGCAGTTTAATTCCAAAGGATGCCAGTAATTCTGTTGGGATAAAATTGATGACTTTCTCTGCTGACACAGGTGTGGGTTTGGTTTTGCTGCAGCTCACCAGGTCATAAGCAGTAGTCACCTACAGGTGAAGAACCACAGGCATGTTCTTCTTCTCACTTTTTGCCCTTTTCCCATAAGCAATCACTAGGGATGGATTACAAACTTCCCGATGGAAAAATGCAGAGGGGACAGTTTGAAGAGCTTCAAATGGTTCTGTGTTCAAATGCTGCCATCAAGTGGATATAGATAGTAGAACGCAGCAATTAACAGCAAGGATATAATTTCAAAAGAGGAAAGTGGCTGCAGAGAAGAAGAATAAACCAGCATTTTTGTTCCAAGTTTCATGTGGCAAAACATTAAGAAAACATTTTTGGTCTAAGCAAAACTTCTGGTTAAGCCTGGCTTAGTCTCTCTTCTTTGTATTATACCCCCTTTACATTTTAGAATCTTTAAAGTTGTTCAGATTTGCCTTTTAGAGACCATGAAGATAAGGATTTTGCTCTGTGCCTGCAAAATTTGTCTGGATTGCTAAGGATAAGGACCACACACTGCACTGTGTTCCCATGAACTTGCCTGAGACCCTAATTCAGGTGTGAGTTTCAGGAAAGGTCCTCCATCTTGAGGACCTATGGAGATGTGCGATGTAAGAAAAATTCTCTTTTTGAGCTTTAAAGCTGATGGACAAAATTAATTAATTCAATGATTTTCTTCAAATTCCAGAACAACACTTCAATTTGTATTTGCGACTCAAATACTTCCCTTTATATAAAGTCTTGTTCCCTCTCCTGCAAAGTTTTAAAAGAATCACATCTTAATTTCCTTCAAGAAATTTAGGAAAAAAAGCTCAATATATTACTTGGTTTATAAGAGCAAAACCTAACACAGTACATTTTCTGGATTGATCTCATTTAATGGCCACAGAGATGCAGCAAAGCCGGCCCGTCTTTATGGGCCTCAAGTGCTGGCTCCAATATGGATTGAGCAACCACAAAAGTCTTCTCTCAAGACTCCTCTTTTACCTAAGCCAGGCAGAACTGGATATTTTCCTAGGCTGCGTGACATCCAGGAATGCAAGATTTGTCCATGGCTCGTTCACAAGAAATGCATAGTAAATGAGATGTGTTTTGGAAAATCAACAGTGCATGCATAGTACGTGTGCAATAATTTAGTGTGCTCTGGATGCATATACATGTAGTTCTGCCAGGAAAGCCCTGGATTAAAAAAAATTAAAAAAATAAGAGAGTCCTGTATCTGTAGCAAATTGTTTTGCCCTTAAGGCTGTGATGGTAAATAAATTTTGCAAAGGCTCAGGCAAATTTGAGAACTTGGAGAGGGAAGGACACAGTTATGAAAAGGATTGTGCTCAGGCAGTTTAATCTGGACCATCGTCTTCAGCGATGGTTTGTATATATTCCTGCAGCCAGGTCCTTAACACTGCTTCACCCTCAAAAGCTGAAGGTCTGTTTTCAGTAGGAATACCATAGTCCCTCTGGACCCAAATATTTATTTGAAAACAGAATTTGGGTTATCAACCCAGAAGAGTGGATCAGCTGAGCTGTTGTGGATGTATAACGAGCAGATGGTTGAACACTTGCAAACAATCCTTATTAATCAAAAGCAATATATACATTATTGGTTTATGGACAGATATCAAGAATGGCAGTAAAAAGAGAAGCCATGCACGTATTCTATATTCAGACATCCTTGTCCAGAGTTTGATTACTACTTCATATGTTCTACAGCAGCCAGACGACCGTGGCCATGAAAAAAATCCTGAACAAAAATACCCCCCAAAAACATCCACCCCCCCTTTTTTTTTTTTTTTTTTTTTTTTTTTTTTTTTTTTACAGGCAATAAGGCAGAGGCGGGGTTTGAGGCTCAGGGACATCATTGCTTGACTAAGGGAGAGCATTCAGAAATCAGAGGTGAGAAATAGCAATATAGGCTGGGACCTCTGGCAATGAGTATCACAGATACGTTGTTCTCTCCATTAATAAAAAATATGTAGAATAAACATAAATTTTGAAGTGGCACCAGTGTTCTGTCTCCTCTTTGCCTTTATGTCAGTGTCTCTGCACAATCCTTGCTTCAAACTTCTAGCTTCAGGGACCTGTTGCAGGCTATTGATTCAAACACTGTAGCTTTCTTTAATTTGAATCTTTTTTTATTATCCCAGTTCTATGTCAGTTATGTGGTGATCAGGCTTCTGAACTATTCGCTACACTAGCAGCACAGATGTGAGAAATTCTGAGACATATATTTAATTATTTTCTGGAACAGAGACGCTAAAGACAGCTATTATTTTTTCCAACCTTTCATGTTTAAGATAAAACTTTTTTTTCCTTTGGAGAATATAGCAGAACAATAATACTTCCTATATTTCACCAGTTACATGACCAGTCATAGGAAAGACGCTGGGAGCTGAAATCTGTGGGTTTTTTTCATGCTGAGCTAATGATCTTTTCTCTGAAGAGGCTCTCCTGTCCACGTACGAAGAAACATACTGTGTTGGAGAAATTGCCAACTGGGTCACCATGCCCAAAACTCATGTGATAGTCTATAAACATGAATTATAATTTCTTGTATTTTGTATTTTAAACACAAACTTTGTTACCCACAGCTTTGCTCTGGCCTGAGGTAGAACCAGCTGTAAGGACTGAGGGACCCTCTGCTCAAAGGCAGAGGTGCACAGCTGAGTCTGGAATCCGAGCACTGATTCCTAGCGGACACCTACTGATGCGAGAGCTGCCCAATGGAGTCATTCAATGTCTCTGATTATCTCCAAGTTGAGCCTAAAATACTTCTAATCACAGAACAGATCACATATGTAAATGTACAGTGCTGCATAACAAGTTTGCAATATATTGTTTTACAAGAAATGTGTAAGCTCCCTTGGCTCCCTGTAACCTCCCTGGTTAGCTCTAATCTTTGCACTACATTGTGATGCTATCATATGTGCAAATACTATCAGCAATACAGTAAACCTACTACATACGCACAGCAATTAAGAGAAATGTCAATAAAAAAAATCCTAGAGTAACGACCTGCCTATGGTCTAAAGTTTGGCTTTTGTTTTTTTCTCTCCTTTTTATTTGAACAGCTGTTGATGGATTTAGGACTAGCAGAATTATCATACAACTTAGAAGAAGCTGTTAAATGTTCCTATCTGGGTGGCTGGGGAAATAAATCGTTACTAAGCACAGCTAAAGACGTCTTTAGGCACTGTATTTGGAAAGGGAGCAGACAGGATCAGGCCACCCAGTAAGGAGGCAAAGGCAGGAGACCCAGGAGGCTTGTCCCCCAGGTGGGATGTGCCCTCACCAACAGCACAGTCTCACAGAAGCTGAACACATCACCAGAGCTGGTGCTGGTAATGGGGTCCATCGACAGTGTCAGACACAGCAAGTGATAAACCAGGTCCAGGGTCCATCCATGGGCTCCAAAAGGAGACAGGGCTGGAGCACAGTCCAAGGGGCACATCCAGATGGGCTACTTACAGTACAGGTCTGACGTCCATCGAGGAGGCAGAGGTGGAGATGGAGACCAGCACTCCTACAGCACACCTCACATCAGGAACAATGTCCTTGAGCTGACCTGAAATGGGCCTGTGGGCGGGGGTGGGGCGGGTGGTAGTGATGAGGCCCCCAGGTGAGGCTCTTCAGGGACATTAAAACCTATTAGCACCCTCAGACCCCTAACAATTGTGTGGCTACCATGAGCCTTTGCCTGCTTGCCTGTGCTGCTTTTGATTCTTGAAAATCTTGTCTTCTCCTTGAAACATGATAAAGAAAAAAGTAGAAATGAAGAAATAAAAGCAGCTGAGCTCTTTCAGGTGACACAAGTTACCTTGTTGTTTCTCCTCATGACACAGGCACGTAGGATACTTCTCTCAGCAGAGTTCTTTGAGGAATATTTATAGAAAACTCAGAATCAGATCCTTTACATCTCTATCTAGTCTCTGTATAGAAAGTACGACCAAAGACATTGAACACCTTTTTAACGTTTTGGCAGATAAATAGGACAAATTTAAAATTTGGCAAATAAATAGGATAATAGCAACAGACACTTTTAACCTGAAATTAATATCAAAGGCCTATTAGATGTTATAAAAGAAGTAATCTCTCTTATAAGCATGTAAAAAATAACAAAATTGACTGGATATGTGAAACATCAGCGTTCATTTGTACCTGCTGATCACAATCTCTACAGTCTTTATCACAGACAGCAGAAGGATTAGACTGGGACACGTGTTCTGGACTTCACTGTAGCACAACAATTTAGAAATGACTAAATAAACCAGTATAGCCCTTAACTGCTGTTTATTTAAAAAAAAAAAAGCATTACTGTATAATTTACAGGTACGACATTTGCCAAATAAACTATACACAAGACAAAGCTGCAATACAGTTCCAGTGGTAAGTTAACTTTTATTTTACAAAAAAATAGCTGCCTTGAAAAGACATCAAATTAACATTCCCTGTTCTTTAATCCTTTTTTTTTTTAAATTTTTATTTTTGGGAATGAAAAAATCCTTAACAATACAGATACATTGTATTTCTTCATTATTACTCAGCACAAGCTACAGCAAATGTTTCCAGAATTATTGAGGCCAATCACAGGCAATAAATCCGATCTATTTTACATATTGCTATGAAAAGTTGCAAGTTGCTGCTCGGCTTTCAAGGGCCTAGATGGCAGTGTAGTTCTTAGTGTAATTAGTCAATTTGATCTTCTCTGGGAAAATAATATTAACTGAGAGGTTTTCCCCATTGTTAGATTTCAGAAAAAAGTTCTTTTTCTTGCGTAGGAGATGACTATATTTGGCGTTAGCAAGCCACATTTCACATTTTGAAAAAAATACAATCCCAGTTGTACCCAAGACAACAAGACAAGTAAGCAAGCCCAGTACAACAAAACATATCACCTGGCTTCTACTGAGCAAGGGATCTGCATTTTGAATTGTTTCTTTCATTGTTATTTTCAGGATTTCTTGTTGATGATGTACTGATCTGTGATGAGCTTTTGGGGGTGGCTTGTAATTCTGCATGTGCTTTGTCTCCATATTCACTCCAGAGAGGCTTGTGTTTTTGCTGGGATGTTTGCAGGTTGCACCAGCAAATTCTGGTTTACAGATGCATTCGAATCCTCCTTGGGGTTGTTCACTGCACGTCCCTCCATTCTCACATGGGCCACTTGCACAGAATATGACACGGCTGCTGCAGAGCTTTCCCGTATAACCATGGGGACAAGAACAGCTGAAATCCGCACCAATATCCGTACACGTTCCTCCATTTTCACAGGGGTTGGATTCACAGTCATCTCTATCTATTTCACAGAAGTTGCCAGCAAAACCAGAAGGGCACAGACAGGAGGCGTGTGGTGCAAAACCGTTGTCATCAATGCATGTTCCTCCATTCTGGCAGGGAGAGCTAGGACAGGTAACAAACACATAGGCAGAAGTGAATTAAAGCTGAATGAAAGAAGCTATCAGGAAACACTTTATATAATAAAAGGAGCTGGTTTTCTTTAGAAGAGCCAGTTCCAAATGCAAATCCACTCAAGTCAATGAAGTTGAACGAAGAATGAGTTTGTGCAAGAGCTTTGTCAATACAGATTATAAAATCTTCTGTTGACCCTTCGGGCAGGATTAGTACACCAGCATATAAATTCAATTTGAAGAGCTCTGAAGGGATTTGAATTATTTCAAACATTTATTAAAATTAAGCTTCCAAGTGTTTTCATATGCTTAGAGCTATTCAGCTGAGCAACTATTCAGACAAGACTGAACAAAGACACAAGAGGCATAGCTTTCTTTTCCACCTGATTATTCATAAAATAATCTATGTATTGTATTGGCAAAGTGAAACACTCTGCCATAGCAGCTACATGTAAAGCCGATTGTTTTTATTCTACCTCTCCAGTGCAAACTCTTTATGAACTAAAAAATTAATAGTCAGGTACTATGTTTTAAGTGATGTAAATTCACTGGGACAGCTTTCTTTACCTTTGCAATGTAACTGTGCCTTACTGAGTGTAAGGCCAAATGATAGGGCCACCCATTGACAGAAAGGCACAAATGTGACAATTTAGTGGAGCTATGCAATCTGGGCTTGGTCCTTCAATTGTCCGTGTTGGCAGAAAAAGGGCCCTGGGTTATAGGTTTACAAATAAGTCTCAAAACTCATTTCCATGGCAGTTCATAGTATATGAAAAAAGTTTTTACAATTTACCTTCTAAAAATGAATAACACTTGATAAAATTTCCTGGACTTAAGCAAAGCATTTGAAACTATCCCACATTACAACTTTGTCTCTAAATTGGAGAGACATGGATTTGATGGACAGAGCACACAATGGATAAGATGGCCACACTCAAAGATTTGTGGTCAATGGTTTGATGTCCAAGTGGAGAACAGTGACGAGTGGCATTCCTTAGGAGTCAGTACTGGGACCAGTGAGGTTTAACATCTTTGTTGGTGACATGGACAGTGTGATTGAGTGAACCCTCAGGAAGTTTGCTGACGACACCAAGCTGTCTGCTGCGGTTGACACACTGGAGGGAAGGGGTACTGTCCAGAGGGACCTGGATGGTCTTGAGACGTGGGCCTGGGTGCACCTCATGAAGTGCAACCAGGCCAAGTGCAAGGTCCTACAGTTGGGTTGCAGTAATGCCAAGCACAAATACAGGCTGGGTAGAGAATGGATTGGGAACAGCCCTGAGGAGAAAGACTTGAGTGTCTTGGTTGATGAGAAACAAAATGTGAGCTGGCAATGTGCGCTTGCACCCCAGAAAGCCAAACGTCTCTTGGGCTGCACCAAAAGAAGCATAGCCAGCCAGGTTCTTTGCTTTCCAAATACCGTTTGGTATTGCCTGATTTTGTAAACAAACTAGGAAAATCACTTTGATTTGTGAATTGTCTTGGTTCCATCTGTGAATATGAACTTAAGGAGCCAGCAGCAATGCTTTGTAATATCAACATTGTTAACGTTACCACTGAGGTAGAGAGGAAGTGAGAGATGAATGAGATGGCAGCATATGACAAGATTTCTTTCCAGGATGTGAGATGCACTCTCTGGTGGACTGTGAAATATTAGCAAACACCAAGTGCTTATGCTGAGAACAGTCATCCTTTTAAACTAAAAGCAGTTTTGCAGAGCCTGGTACTCATTTTCCTGAAAGGACCCAGCTTCCTGGAGAAAAATAACGGCTGTTCCAAGAATGTTGTTACATTACGAAAATTGTTCATGATTTCCAGACAAGCTCACAAGGATTCAGTTTGAACCCAGAGTACTATCAGAAAAAATGTAGTTTCAGCAAATTAAACCATGAGGATTTTAATAAAGTACATGGAACTAACCTGTGTTTTTTCATTGATACTGTACCTCACCTGTTCTTTGGGATCGTTAAATATGTCCACTTTGAGCTACTGAAATATTTGCTCTACAGATGCAAAGTGGATAAAGCAAGCTATTCACATTCCCTACATTTGGCAGCAAGTACCTTGGATGTCATTCAAGGCACTTGTAAGGAACTTAAATTTCCTCATTGTCAATGAAAAGAAATAGGCAAATCACAGCAGTTACCTTAGACACCAAAGGTGAACCCAGACAGAACTGTGTGACTATACCCCAATTAAAAGCATTGTAAAAAAAATCCCACTGACATAGAATCATAGATTTTCTAGGTTGGAAGTTTTTAAGAATGGCAGTTCTTGCCAGAGACAGTGAGAGGTGCTAGTGTTCCTTAAACAAGGGTGTACAAGTCTTCAGGAAGATTTAGTGATAAGGTAGACCTGAATATTCAGGTAGACCTGAATTCAGGTAGACCTGAATATTCAAAATTATCTACTGCTGAGCAAAAAGAGAAACAGAGGGTACTAATGTGGAGCTAGAGAGAAAGAAGGCAATCTCCAAAAATAATTTTAAGGTGATAGTTTTATCGAGATTGTATGCACCAGAAAGCCATTCTTTATGCTTACGGAATCAAATCCTTGATGAGCTAGAAGACAGCAGATACTTCTAGATTTCAACAAAAACACCAATCCACATTTTTTTTTAACTTTGAAAGGTCATCCTTTTTTTTCAAGCAGTTCTACCAGTGATACTGCTGAAAGTTTTTCAGTCTGTGCCCACTGCCTCCTGCCCTTTCACTGGGCACCTGTAAGAAGAGCCTGGCTCCATCTTCTTTGCTTCTCCCCATCACATAGACAATTTCCCCAGAGCCTCCTCATTTAGGCTAAATAATCCAGCTCCCTCAGCCTCTCCTTATAGGAAAGATAGTCCTTAGTCATCTTCATAGTTCTTCAATGGACTCACTCCAGTGTGTTCACGTCCTTCTTGTACTAAAGAGCCCAGATCTGGCCCAGTACTCCACGTGTCTCACCAGGACTGAGCGGAGAGGAAGGATCACCTCCTTCAACGTGCTGGAAATGCTGTTTCCTAATGTCCCACTTAGTGAATGGAGAGCAATGTCCACCCAGATCCTATTCTGGTGGAAGTGAGATTATCTCCTTCAGTAAACTATGGACATACCATTATATGTCAGTTAAGAAAAATGACAGACTGGTGGACTAGATGTTTTTGTGCATACATCTTTTGTGTTGGCTACTGTTCTTATTACTGTATATGGTTTGTGTATACAATTATCTCTTACTACAGTTGAAACACAGGACGGGAGGTTACTTCAAGTTTTGTTTACTAAGATCACAGGAAAGCATAAATTCATCACAGTGAAACATGCAAATTATCACTCTTCGTACTCAACTTATGCACACAAAGTCATGCTGATAATCTGTAAATTTTTGCAACATGAACTGTTCAGACTTGTAAAGTTTGATAAAAATATTAGCAATTAGCAGAAGCGTTATATATTTCAGCACAGAGACACTTCCATTTAGCAAAGAATTCTGAATAATAGTCAGGAGGAGTGTGGACTTCAAATTCATGTCAGAAATCAATATTTACCCATTAATAATGCAGGGTCCTTTTTTGAGATGGCAGTTTTTTCCTGTAAATCCCTGGGCACACAGACAAATATATCCTCCATCACCAGTCTCTATGCATGTTGAGTTATTGGTGCAGGGCTTTGCAGAACATGGGTGAATATCTGTTTAAAAAAAACCAAACACCTAGGGCTCGATTAATCAAACAACATATTTAATACTTCAAATAAAATACAGCTTTAGTGGAACTTCATCCTGCATTTTATAATTTCTGGTTTATTTCCCTCTCTGTTAAATTGGAGTTCAGATTGTTCAACTATCGCGAGCACTTTCAGCTTGTTTCTTTCTTCCTAGCTCCCACTTGTAAAATATGTTTGAATTGTTCTAGTCTATAAATAAGTAAAATTATCAATAAAATATTAGCAGGGGAGAAAGAACTATGTAGTCTAGTCATCTTTTCACAACCTTGGCTTCTCCATGAGCAGAATTCTTATGCACAACAGAGAATTGGGAATTCTCCTCGCTCTCTGCCCAAGAGCTTATCATTATGTGCTTATGAACAAACACTTCATATTAACAGAGATCAGCAAGTTACAAAAAATCTCTCAAAATTTCATCTTTTGGCTGGGCTACATCCAACCCTTACATAACTGTACCAGAAGAGAAAGCTGTATGACGTCTGGACCCAAAGTCACACATCTCATTTTCTTAACAATTTCCCTGCTGAGCCACTTCCCACTCAAATGATTACTGAATTTTAAAAATAATTAAAATAAATAAACAAACAAGTGCATATTTTAGCTAACTAATGGAGCAGCTGCAGAGAAGTGCTGACTGCAAGTTATCTGATGCCTCGCACACTCATGTACACACAGACACTTTCTAAGAAGATGAAAAGGGATTTAAGGGCATTTATATTTTACTTCCCACAACATAACATGAAAGTTAGATGATATCCTGAGGTACTGCAAAATTTCAACCATAGCAAAATATTTTAACAGCCTTAACTTTCAAACATAATCTTTCCTGGAAAAGAGGCTGTGTTTTCTAATGTATTTTATAGCCTATTCTCACTGCAAAACAACCACTTTTCATGCACTTTGACTGTAAGTTCCAGTTTTCACAAGGACCAAAGTAACCTTGAATGCTTTTTGGACCAGTGTTATTCTCACCTATTTTCACAGGCTTTAGAGGCAGCTAATAAAAACATGAACTCTAAATTAATATTTGTGTAAAACTCAGTTGTCATGCTGTAGTACATGAAGCAGTCCCTGAGTGTTTTTATGGTGAAGGCACAATCAGTAACAGTCTATGTTACAGCAGAATTTCTAGACCCTGTCTCACGCATGCCTAGCACGGGCATTAGAGGCTCCACCTGTACTCTTTCTGGTGACAGCTTACCAACACATGCCCTTGGCAAAGCACATTCAAGTGACATGTAGCACAGAATACTCCAAGCTCACACCACATCTTGGCTTTTGAGCCAACAAATTGAGGCTAAGATTCAAGCGGGAAGTCTGGGACACCCTGATATGACTGTGCAGGCACAGCCAGAGATGGCAAGATGGCAGAGATGACTGATCTGATTTAGCAAGGTGGATCATATGCTTGTCATTTTTTTTCTTGGAAATAAATTGACCAAACTGGTTTTCCCTTTGTTATGTTCAGTGTTTGGTGTGGTACCCGTTCCTGTACTGTGTAGTGTACATCAGAGAGCCACAGAGGGAATCCCTGTGCTGTGCAGATTGCTTCCACATGTTCGTATACCCAATTTCAAGGCTGTGTTTCCAGAAGATGAGAAGATGCCATGCACTTAGGGAGGCTGGTACACTCCATTGCAAAGAGGTAGGTTAACCAGCAGTGATAACACTAGTAGCAACTCAGATTCCTTCCTTTCAGTGCCATGTCTGTCCATGTGATGACAATAATGGCTATAAATGATGGCACTGATCCTGGTCTACATGTTTACAGTGGACCAAGCCCAACCTATAATCTGTACGCCTATAAATCAGGTAAAAAAAAAATGAATGTCAAAGAAAGCGTAATCCCCCCCCCGCCATAAGCAAGACTGGCAAAGTGGTAACAACAAAGAGAAGGCTGAGGTACTCAACAACATTTTTGCCAGTCTTCACTGGCAGCCTCTCTCCCCACACCTCTCAAATGGATGGACCACAAGGAAGGGACTGGGGGAGCTACAGTCCCTCCCACTGTAAGAGAAGATGAAGTTCGTGACCACCTGAGGAATCTGAACATACAGAAGTCTATGGGACCTGATGAGACGCATCCCAGAGTCCTGAGGGAAGAGGCTGATAGAGTTGCCAAGCCAGTCTCCATGATAGTTGAAAAGTCATGGCAGTCAGGTGAAGACCCTAGTGACTGGAAAAAGAGAAACACTGCACCCATTTTTAAAAAGGGTAGAAAGGAGGACCCTGGGAACTACTGACCTGTCTGCCTCACTGCTGTGCCCAAGAAGATCATGGAAAAGATCCTCCTTGAAGATATACTAATGCACACAGAGGACAAGGAGGTGATTCAAGTCAGCATGACTTCACCAAGGGGTTAATGATGGATGAAAAGCTGAGCCGAGCATGAGCTGTTAATGTGTGCTGACAGCCCAGAAGGATAACCATATCCTGGGCTGCATCACAAGAAGCATGGCCAGCAGATCGAGGGAGGTGATTCTGTCCTGTTCCACTCTGGTGAGACCCCACCTGGAGCACTGTGCCCAGCTCTGGAGCTCTCAGCACAGGAAAGACATGGACCTGTTGGAGTGAGTACAGAGGAGGGCCACAACAATAGTCAGAGGGATGGAGCACCTCTGCATGATCCAAGTAAGGAGACTAACTTTTCTAGATAACAGCAAAAGAGATATCACCACCAGTCCAAATCAACCTTTTTCCCTCCCAGGCTTAGAAAGAAAATAAGCTGCTGAGATTATATCTATATGTTACAAATACTTCAAGTGTTTACAGCAATGGTCAAATGAACTTCAGACCCTCTTGCAGTTTTCCATTGCTGATTTTGCCATTCTTGTGAGTTGGCATTTGCTCACAGTTGGTAACATTAAAACAGTAGCTATGGCAGAAATTCCCTTGCAAATATTACACTTTCTATAGTAGCAAAAAGTAAGAATTTCAAGAGATTGCCAAAACTCTAGTACTCACAGCCCTTCATCAATTTCCACAGAAACAACCAAAATGTAGCTTTCTAACTTACCCTATCTCAGTACACACCTGAGGCTAAAAATTGTCTCCAGTAGCTAAAAAATCACACTTAATGTCATATACATGTGAAAAATATAACAACTATGGCCTGCTCTCATCAGACACAAACATTTTGTATCAGAAGAGAGAGGCAGAGAATCTGGTACTTTTTGGTAAGAAATTGATGAGTTTGCAGTCCCACATATAAAACAGTAAGACCAGAAGCCTTCAAAAGCCTTCCTTTTTCCTAATCTAATCAAGCTTCATTTAGTGGCACCCGTTAATGAGTTATAGCAGTCTGTAGTTTCTTTACATAGCCAGGAAACTGACACCAACTTTTTGAGCAGAGGATGAGACCAGTCGCTGTGGATTTAACCCATTTGAAGTTTTAGTGCTTTATTGGGTCAGGATAACAATTTGTAGCTACCTTCCAGTAGCAAGAAAAGGAGGATCCCTCTCTTGATCCCTTGTGGCGATACAGTACATTTAGAGTAGGTAAATCCTCTGAGATTAAAGACTTTCAACATAACATGTCCCTGCAGATGAAAAGATGGCTATTTCTTTTTGGCTGAATATTCTTGGCAGCTCTTCATGGGGATTTAGATTCAAATTGGCAAAGAAGACTCTGAGTGTTAAGAGAAATAATGGTTTCTGAAGCAAGGAATACCTTTGTATTTTATATTTTTTTTGTATTATAAACTATCTTAATTAATATGTATTAAAATAATGTTTTTCCATAAAGATATGGGTACAGTTTCCAAAGCATTGTTTTGCATCCTAAATACCAGTTGCGCAAAGGTGAGAATTGTGAAGATATTTAAGTGCCTAGAAATTCAGCTAGGTGCTTCATATGGCTTTTAAAAGTATGGTCAGATTGAAAATTTTAATATTATCTTAAAAGAATATTTAGGTGTGAGGATGTTACCTTTAAAATTCTGGTCCTCTGGAGTCACTGGCAAGCAATAGAACTGAGCCTCCTAAGGTGGCAGTGGGAGGTCATTCTAGTTTTAGAAATCTATGATTGTAGACCACGGACAACAGAAGGACCCATTCCTCCTCTCTAATTTTAATGAGAATCTAGGTGGCTGTCTCAGGTACAAACACATCTGTGAGAGGTGTCAGAACAACATCACTGAGAGCTTACAGTCACATCTGCACCACTGCTATAGCAGCTCCTGCAAACATACCAGGGCTAGCTTTAAATTAAGAAGTTCGTCTCTGCTTACGTGTGCAGCCAGTGAGTTTGGGCTGTAAAACCTGTTGAGAAGCTAAATGAGTACTTGAGCACCTTGCATCAAGCTCAATGCCAACTGCAAAGATGTGGACTACCTGAAATCTTCTGAGTTTTTTAGTCATCTTGAAAATGTTATCCAGTTCACATTGTGTCATCATTAATTATTGGTTTGGGTATGCATGGGTAGAACACAGGCATGCCCTATAAATTATAAACTACTTTTGTCTAACTACAAAAGCCTGAAAGATTTGGAAAGAGAATGAAGCCCTGGACACCAGTCCTCTTCCAGCTACAGCTACATGGGCTGAACAGGCGCATCCTCCTGGATGCTCGTGTGGTTTTGGACCCCCCAGGTCTCTTTGGCTGAACATTTGCCTGTGTCAGCCAAAATAAATCAGCTCAGCAAAAGCCAATTCTTGAGCTTGCTTACTCTAAGCTGGCTCATTCTGACTGGCAAGGGGTGAGAGACCGCACACAAGAGCTGTGCTTATCCCTCAGATCTGAGAGAGAAGTGGCAGCCTGTTCAGACAGACCTTTTTCTCAGTTTCACTAATGCTACTCCACTGAATCATCTCCGGGTTAACTACAGGAAGAAATAAACACGATGTTTTCCTTTTAAAGAATTATTAAGTATTATGCTCACATCTTTCTGAAAAGAAAGTATCATATATATAATGTGTCAGGAAATTGTTTCAAATTATTTAATATATACAAGAAGACTTGTATTTTAATAGAAAAGGCTTATATGACAACAAGGGAGCTGTTGTTTGTTGGCCTTGTCCACCATGATCAATATTTAAAATACAATGATGAATTTACACTTTGCTTGCACGAACACCCAGTTCCAAAGGACATTGCATGTTTCTGCCTAAATTATTCTGAAAGTTCCAGGTTTACGTGCTGCTGCCCAGAATCCCCTTATTATCCAGCACTAATATTCACTCTTTTAAAATTAGTTCTCCAGAAGGACTTTTGCATGCCTCCAGCACCAGATGGGGCTGTTCCACCTCACTTGCTCACGGATAGGAAAGGATGTGCAAACCTATGTCACAGAGGCTGCCAACCCAGCCCTCCTCACAGATGCACTGCCAGGGCTTGGCACAGCTGCCGTGCAAACACCCAGGGAAAGGCACACACTGATTACAAAGAGCACCCTGCCAACCCGGCTGACACCTGAAAGAGATAAAAGACAAGATAGAGGCACAGTTTATTTTTAATAAACATAATTACAAGGATGTTCCCCTTTTTAAGGCACAATAAATAAACTTTCGGATACAAAATTGGACTATGCAGCACATTTTAACAAAAAGATACCATCAGTGCTTCTGCGATACTAGAAGCAGAAGTTTATGTGAAGAAAACCATTTCATGCAGTGAGAAAAAAAATAATAATGCTAATCAATGTAAAAACTTGTCTTACT
>JAOQGH010000040.1:10300156-10361497 GCA_025769975.1 Gallinago jamesoni | reverse complement strand
AGTTTATGTGAAGAAAACCATTTCATGCAGTGAGAAAAAAAATAATAATGCTAATCAATGTAAAAACTTGTCTTACTGGAAAAAGCAGACTAAAAAGGCACCTAGACATCTATGCTCTGTGATTCTAGTTACTGTATCTTGTTGTTTCATTACACTTCCACATTTTCAGAGGGCAAATAATTTCAGGTTCTATCTATTTTATAAGGACTATGAATTATTGAAGCTGTCCATTCCTGCACTAACAGCCCTGTCTGACAGATCTTTTTACCTGCATTCACTGGGAAATTCACAAAATCCATTCTCTGGGTGGCAGCCAGTTTTACAGTTCACGCCTGGAAGAAGAGGTTTATCATATCAAACTAGAAAAAATCAGCATGAGGAAAAAAATCGTATCATGTCCTATACACATTACTGATGTTTTAATAGAACCCAGACTGCATAACGTTCTGATTTTTTCCTTCAAGCACATGGTTTTGCAACATAAAATTTTAAATGAACTTAATCTGGAGCATGTCACAAAGTGTTCCTGTAGGATAAGTGAAATGACATAAAGAATGAACTGCAAAAGAATACCAAGTCAGTTTAGCATATGAGAAGTGTAATATTGCTATACACTACTTTAAAAGGGAAATTTCAGAACAGATCCACGTATGTCATTTCACAACATGACAGTCCAAATGCATTTTTTCAGAACTACTTGCAACACAGAAGTACCTTTAGTCAGAAAAGAAATTCCATTTAAACAACTTATAGTAAAAGTGTTGAATTCATTTCAACCCTACATCAAAAGGAAAAATAAAAATAAAAATCACCATTTTCATTAAATCATGCACGAATAACATAAGTTAAGGTCTCAGTCACAATTTTTTGTTTGTTTCCAGTTTGGGGCTCCATGATCCGAGTCCAATCTAGACAATCTTCCAATCTAGACAATTCCGTGATTCTAAGTATTGGCATCAAGCGGTGCATCTCTGAAATACCGGCATTAGCCACTGTCATCCTACGCCAAGGGCACGGGCAATGCCCTCTGAGGGATGCTAAGGAAAACCCTCCTGAAGACCACCAGCATCTCCGGCCGCAGCCAGGGCTGGGGGAGCCTCTGCCTTGACGGGGGGGTGGGGGGTGCTGCAGGAGGGCTCCCGCCGCCGCCGCTGTCCTCCCGGCCCCGGCAAACTCCCGAAAACTTTCCCAACTCGCCTCCCCGTCTCCGCGCCGGCACACTCCGGGGTGTCCGCCGCTCGCCACCCCCCCGCCGCCCTCCTCCAGCGCTGCCCGCCGCCGGCCTTACCTGGAGCTGCGGGGAGGACGAGGGGGAGCAGGCAGCAGCACCCGATGAGCCCGGCGGCGCGCAGCCCCATGGCCGGGGCCGCTCCGCACCGCTCCGCACCGCCCCGCGGGGAAGCTCGGCGGAGGGCGGCGGCAGCAAGCCGGGAAGGCGGCACCCCCCGCCCGCCCGGCTGCGGTGCGGGAGGAGGGAGGGAGGGATGGGAGGAGAGGGCTGCCCGCCCCCTCCCGGCCCCCCCCCCAACCCGTGCCCCCCCGAGCCCTTGCCTAACCCTGCCGCTCCGAGCCCGCTCTCCTGCGCGGGGGCGGAGAGAGGAGCCGAGCGCCCTGCGCACCCCGCGCAGTCCGGCTGGTGCGGGCGCGGGCAAGGGGAGGGCGCGGGAGAAGGGAGGTCGGGTGGGGGTGTGTTAAACACGCCTCTGGGCTCGGTGAAACTTACTCCGGCTTTCCACGGGGAGCTGGCTGGGGGTTCGCCTTCGGGAATCCGTAACATTTCTCTCCTTAATTCATTCACATCAGAGCTTCAACTTTTTCAGGAAAAAAAAAAAAACCACCCAACAAAAGCAAGGAAGGTAAACCATTTTATGTTTCTGAGGGTAAAGAGGTAAAAAAAAAACAAACCACCCCAAACTCTACCTTTAGTAGCCTTTTATACACTCAACAGATCATGAAGAAACATCGCTTCCTCCGAAAGGCAATTTAAATACTGTGTGTTATTCTGTGACTGTTCCTTCCTCTTTTCTATCTTCTTATTCTTCCTTTGAGCTGTCCCTTATGGAAGTAGACTGGCTATTTTTTATTCTTTCTTGTTCTTTGTTTTCTTCTTTAAGGAAGTTATGTCTGAGTTTTAGGATTCCTGAGGGACCTGTTTTATTCTGCTTGCTGATGTAGTGCTTTCTTCCACTAGACTTCCTTTACCAATTTGTCTGCGTTTATGTGAAGCAACTAGAGATCCCAATAATATGGTAAGAGAACTATACAACCATCTCCTTTCTTCTCTAGAATTACAATGGGCTAATTCAAGATTACCTGCCAGAAAATATAGACACTGGAAAGCACCCATCAGCTTCAGATAGCACATTTATGGGTAGTTGAAGACAATGACATCGCTTAGGTTGAAAAAGTTTGCTTCTATTAATGCTGACTTTTAGTTTTGATCAAGAAGGGGAAAAGTGGAGGAGAGAAAAAAGAAGACCAGGGAATGAAGGGTGGTTTAAAAGACCACACTTGGGAGTATGGTGTGAAGCATTGCTGCTTCAAAGCTCTCTGAAGGTTTTGGGATCTGAGATAAACTGTGCCTATCTGACTCTATAGGCACAGATTGCCTCCACGACTTTTCTGCTTGTCTTGCTTTCCTTTTACTACTGAAACCTTACTGTTTTGAAAAGGTTACTTTCCTGTCTCAGCTTTTGCTGTAGGTCACCAGACCAAGCCTTGCTTGGGTATCGTGAATGAGCCTCTAGGGAAGTAAAAATGTAGAGCGGTGATGCTTATTGCTTAATCCTTTACTCTGCCCTTCTGTGAACCTGTGCTTGGCTAGGTTAAATATCAGCAGCTCTTGGTTAGTCTTGTTCACTTGGCTTTTACTCTTTCTTTGTTATTTATTTACACTCTGGTTGCTGTAGGTCTGAGCTTGCTTATTCCTTCCTTAGGTCATAGGTTTTCCGTTAGGTGATGTAGAAGCCTTTTAATGTCAGACCTTTGAATTTTTTGACCAGGAGATAAAGTGGGTAGTTAAAAAGCCTACAAATGTTCTATGATTTCAGATGCCCTGCAGTACTTTGACCAACTGGTCAAAGGAATACTTTAATCTTTCCGCTTTCTATTCTACACAGCTAGCAGAAATTTCTCCTTGTATTCTTTTTTCTTCAGACCTTAGAGATGTCACCAAATTCACAGATTTTATCCGTACACTCATCGCTGTCAAATTATCTGATCTAATTTGCATTGTAAATATATATACTCTGACATATGATGAAACGTTTCTTCTATTTTTTGAGTTAACTACTGAACATCAGCTGTATTGTCCAAAGCTGATAACTTATGAAAATATCATTAGGAAAATCTTGTTCTCACAATCCTATATATGATATGTTATAATCACCATTGCAAACTTCAATTTTTGTACTCTCTTTTTCTTGCTTGTTTTTCAGGATGTTTACATTTTTTGCCAAGATACACCATTGGGCAAAAATAACCTTTTCTAGAACAACTTTACTTTTTGCTTTTCTGTGTCCCAGGGGTGCCTCTTGGATTGCTGAAATTAGGACAGATTTCAATTTTTCCATCTATTCTACTTACTTTAGGAGTCATCTAAACAACACCTGCTAACTTTATTTTCAAGAGGTCAGAGTCCTTTTTGTTAGAGTGAAGTCTATCCAACATAACCAGAATCTGTTGGAACAGAATCTGCCCAGATACTAATCCAAAAATAATTTCAAAACAGAAACCCCAGTGTTCTGTAAATCCAGACTAATTCTCTCCTCTCCCACCTGAGCAAACCAAACTGCAAATCATTTTTACTTAGCTCCCTTGCCAAAAACACTCTTATCCAAGTCTCAATAGTCTTCACAATAACCCTTGAAAATTATAGTAACTGTGTTCTGGCAGATGTTAGTGATTTGTACTGAGAATAATTTTTATATATTTTTTTAGGTCTTTGTATTAGAAATTGGAAAATAAAGAACATCACGTAATCTTTGTCTCTGTATGGAGATTATTCAAGGTGTTAATGACTGTACTTACTGCTTCACCTAAAAATACTTGAGTGGTGAGTACAGATTGAAGAGTGCTGGTCTAGTGAGCTCCCTATGGTCTGTCATACTTGGGAAACATTTTCATGGAAACCTTGGAACCCTGGGAGATTTACTTTGGAAATTGTTTCAGGAATCAGGGGCATCAGGTCATCAGGTCAAGACACTGACTGCAACTGAATTCAGAAGAAAGTCTTCTTGGGTCCTTTTCCAGGAACTGAGATATTGCTATTTCTTTTTTTTTTTTTTTTCCAAGAAAATAGCACACAACAATCCTGCGTTCTTAGACAGGGATAATGAACATGTTCAAGGACTGAGCTACTGGAAAAAGCAGACTGAAACTGAGAATTTAAGCTTGGTGAGAACTTCTTTTCATACATCAAACTTAGAAACAGAACGCTTCAACCTTCTGGTCAGCAGCATGCAAGCACCTTAAAATCTAGAAGCAGCAAGGGGTTCTGTACCTTGAAGTTCTGTACTCATACTCCCAAGTGCCTGTTTACCTACTAATATAACACCTCTTGACTGGAGAGAAGTTAAATCAGATTTTTATTTCATTAATGCAGGAATCTGGAGATGGAGAATCTGTATCAGTGACAAGAAACACAAAGCAGGTCACCAATTTAACAGGTCCTAAGGGTCCCTGCAAACTCCTGGTAGCTAAAATCTGAGGGTAACAGTAGAGTCACATAGAAACCATATCTGAGACCCCACAGGAGAGGGAGGGAGCACTGTGAATAATTTGGGCAATCCTTATGCGTATCTCAGAGACAAATTAAAAAGAAATAATTACAGAGGAGTGCCATATCCCTGGCAAAGCAGCAATACTTTGTGAATGAGAGTATCAAAATCTCTAACATTACCAGTGGAGAGGTTTATCCATTATGCCTTGAGGGGATCTCACCAGCCGTGGATATACATAGGCACAAAGTCTTAGGATATGTTAGCTGGCTTTACGAGTTTGTACTCCATACTGTACTCTGTGAGAAGCACTGTCCATTGGAAAACCGCTCATCAGACATCATTAATGCAGCTAGAGCCTTAAGGGACTATTTTACACTCTTTATGTTAGGCTGACGCATTCTCATGTGTGGCTGGTTGAAATGGGCTAACCTAACCTTGTTGGGGCTGAGCAGACCATCCTCTCTCTCCTTTTCTTCTAACCTTCTTGCTGTGTCCCAGCTGCACACGTGGCAGCTTTACTTCCATTACCTCTGGCCCTTCAGTGAGCTGATGCAGTACACTGCACTAGCAAATGATTGACAGGAAAACCATGAAATTATTTCTGCTGTCATCGTACCTGCTTCAAGAATGTGTTTCTGCCCTCACAAAAGGCAGCAATTGTGTGTCTGTAGACTTCAGCGGGGAGACAGGTGTCTCGTCCAGCACCTTCTGTATCGGGGCACATAAACCCAGAAGGCTTTCTGCAGAGAACAGATTTCACTATACACAGAAATAGCAGCTATCAACAGTTAGCTAGAGATTGCCAAAGTATTTTTTTTTATCACGGTAATTTTTCCCCACTGGAAGGGTAGCCAGAGTGTGCAGAGCTTAAAAATACAGCAATAATTTACAGGAGTTAAAGCCAAACCCATTCCCTTGCCTTGCACTGAAAATCCTCATAACCTCCCTCTCTAACTATTGACAAAGCACCAGCTCAGTGCTCTCTATCACCCAATTACTGCAGCACAGAGCATTCTGCCAGCTGTTTTAGAACATACACTACATTAAATCTTGGCTGCTCTGAAGGCTGAGGCAAAACTGTCATCACTAGGGTGGCTTTCCACTGACTGTAACAATCTTGATCAAAAAATGAATTAAATTTTCCCCTTTGTCAATATCAGAAAAGTCAGTGATTTTGCCATCCCTGAGATCATAGTCTAGCCCTTCTTTGATACTGTAAAGAAAAAGCCCTAAACATAGAAATTTGAAATATTAAGTAAGATTCTACATTTGAAGTTTTTCCCCTGATAGATGCATGCACCTAGCAATACAGCGTGGAGAAACTACCACATAAAAAGCAAATCAAAACAACAACAAAAACCCTTATTCTTCTAGTAGACTTTTTTCCATCCTGCTATTCACAGCAGAAAAAATGAGAAACTGGAGGAGAAATATATGTATCATAAACATAAAGTAAAATGAAATAAATTCAGGAAATATAATTCTGTCATTAATGCAAAAAAAAAAAAAGAGTTTTTATCTGAAGATGTTACAGAAAGAATACATATGTATTTAAAGAAATCTAAGCAAAGACATATTTTAAAGAGCTGGGAGAGTATCACTATCCTTTTATCTAGTACTGGGCTGTCTGTAGTTGAATTACACGTAGACAGGTTCATTGAAAGCCAGTGTAAGAATTGTGGAAGGACCTTTTTAGTCTAAAGAGAGAGAAATGCTAGAGGATATAGCCATCATAATGTGTGAAAACAGAAAAGACAGAAGTGCAAAAACTAGTAACGGGTAGAAGTAATGGCCAGAATGTTAGTGGAACAAAGATTAATTTAGCCTGAATATATAGACATTTTCTTTAGCACTGAGGTTGATCAGAGAGTATGACAGTTTGCCACCAGAGCAGAGGCAAAATAATTAGATGTCTTTAATGAAAGGTTAAGTACAATTATGGGAAGACTAATATAAAACCATTATTACTAGAAGGAGGTGTATGGATTAGATTATCCAAGATGTCCCTTTCAAAGCCATCATTTACGGTCCATTTATTTCCATCAGGAAGATGTTGCTTTGCAAACTGATGTTAAAGAAGCCTGAATCCTAGGAAATTTTAGGAGGTGCTTGACAGACAGTCTGATAGATGTTAATAGCATCCAGAAAGTTTGTATCATAATATGTCCAAAATATCCAACATGCTTTACCCACTTGCAGATGAAGATGTTCCATTTGTAATTCATACCACCTTATTTTCCTGTACCATGAAAGATTTGGTGCAGTGAATATGCACCTAGATTCTTAATAGCCAGCCAGTAAACAGAACATTTTTGTCACCATGTTAGTGATATTACATTTTAAAATATATTTTTAAGTACTTTCCTGAGGCTAGTAAAGTAATTTTACTTCCTGTATAAAACATAACTGGATCTGAGACTTCATTTCAGGGCAGAGGCTGCCTGTTTGAAATGGTAGGGGAGAAATGGTCTCTCTATTAAGGCACAATGTTCTTACTGTTTTCTGAATTGACAGAATAAATTATTCTGTCTTCTGGTGGAAAGGGATATTTCTAAAGTAAAACAGACAGTTTGCTGTGAGACAGACATATATCAAAATCAACAGCTTAGTTTTAATGACATGGAGTTTGAAATGATAGTGAGCCATTAAAGATTAAATGTCTGAGAGAGGCGAAATTCAACACTGAGCCACTGTCCAATTTTTTTGAAGAATTGTCCACATATGGATAATTCAGAAAGAGAAAACATTGCCATGCATCTTTGAGTGTGTTTAGAATCTACCTATACATGATCATTATTAAATATATATACAGCTCAATATGGATGTATATATACGGATAGGGAACAGGAAAACAAACAAATACGGGGAAGTATAAAAAGTAAATGCATGAAGAAATCTTTTTAAAAAAATGTTATGTATCAGTACAAAAAAAGTACTCTGACAACTTACAAACCCTTACACTCTGAAGCCTCTACCATCTTTTGATACCAACAGTTTCAACCTGAACTCCGATCTTTAGAGGTGTTTGCTGTTTTTAAAGTTTTGAACTGCCCATAATGGACGCTTTAAGTGCTTGCAATAACCTGGAGAGAAGTTGGTGTTTGGCAAAAAATAAATGACAAACAATCCACACACCTTTCTACACTCATTACTGCTGTCAGAACTCTAGCTGATAGTCAATCTTTGATTTTGTCTTAATCTCAGCTGGATTTTTTTTGCTAAATAAAGAAGCAAGCTGTTATTTTCACTCTTAGTGCTTTCTCAGGTTTTATGCTGTTTTAGAGGAAAGATGCTGCTGTTACTTCCGTTGTATAGAACTAACAGCTCCATTGTTGTTATTTATACACACCCACATATGGGTATTTATTATCTGCTGTTTCCTGTTGCATGGAAAGTTTCCTGTGTTTGTACTTGTTTGTCTTCTGACAAAGAAACTAGAACTTTCTTCTGCTTGCTTTGTGGGTTTTTTTTTTGTTTGGTTTAGGGTTTTTTTGTTTGGTTTTGTTTGGTTTGGTTGCTTTTTGCTTGCTTTTTTTTTTTTTTCCCCTCCAAATAGATATACTTATTTGCTCAAATTCCTGTTTTTTTTATATACCTCTAGTAATACTAGGAATCAGGTTATCTAAACTATGTCCTAGTACCAATTCACAGTGACTTTTTTGGTTCCCCCCTCTTGCATTCTAAACATCACTGTGCTGTACAATTCTTTCCTTGTACATACTGTTTCTAATTAGTTTCTCTGCTGCTATTTTTTTTATGAAGCATCTTATCATTATGGTTTTCATTGCTCTTCTTAATGATAATGTTAAACTGTAAAATGAAACCTAAACTAAATTCTATTTGTCTGATTATGTTTAGTACGCATTTTTTTCTAGGTCTATTTAATCTTTGTTTTGTTACAGGATATTATATGAACATCAGTTAAAAATTATGTTTTGACAAAATTTCTGCTCTTCTCGATCAATGAATTTTTACCTTCTGTGTAAGGGACACATGAAGAACTGCCTCAAGAGTATTGTTCCAGTTGTAAATATAAGGATATTTTATAACCATTGGTGCCATAAAAATAATTATTTGAGAAATGAAAAGAAAAAAAACCCCAAACCAGAAGAAACATCTGATGGGAATAATAAAGCACAACATGCCAGAAGGTGTCCTGTTTGCCATAGCCAGAAGCTCTTTTCCTCAGTCTAACATTGAGGACAAGAGATTGGCAAAATATCAACCTTTTATACACATGTAGTATCCAAAAAGTCATTTTCACAAAGATATATAACCTTTTCTTTGGTTTAGTTTATTTCTCAGCTCTGCACTTCCTAGGAAGTCTTTCTTATTTCTAGCCTTATCTTGAAATGAAAGAATCTACAAGTGAAAGAAAAACGTTCAATAATGGTGCCACAGCAATATATTTAAAAATGTCAATGCTGGTAAATACTTGTAGTCAGGATGCCTGAATTCTCACGTAACAAAAGGCACAACTTTTTTGCCTTGTAATTCCCGTGTCAATGCTCAAATATTCTAAAACTTTGGAAAGACAATTTTCAGCAAAACATTTCCAATGAAACAAATTAATTACTTCAGTAAGAAAATCCAATACTTAACTCAGATTATTGTATAATACTCAGTAATAGGAATGGTTTTATAAAGCATCATTTGAAATTAAAATTAGAAAATAAATAAACATTGTTGTTGTGCCTGAAACACCTCCATTCCTTAGTGGTGAAGATTAAGTAGGTGGCTGAGGCAAGACTGAATTAGCTGTGATTTGTTTTTCCCCTGAATCAGATCTAACTGATAAGATTTTTGCAAATCAAATAAAGAAAAATAACCTGACATGCAAGAATGAGGTTTCTTACTCACTGCAGAGCGTGCTGAGGTCCCGCTTTTGCACTACTTTGTTGTTGGCTCCATTTCTGTTTTTTCTTCTTATTATATTGCCACCTCTGGAGTGAATCACGCACTTGGAAAGAGGCAGAAAAAACTAGAGAGGAAAAAAGAGAAAAGGAGCTATTCAGTACAGGTTTTGTTAAAAACTGGAACTAAATACAGAGTTCCCTTGCATTCTGAATTTCCAATCCTGATGGCTATACTCAAGGGGAATACTGGGGCTTTTTTTTGTGTCAGAGGTGGGCACCTTTTCAGTTTCCCAAACTAACATGAACTTTGGATCTTCTGCTGGAAGGTCCATGTACTTGACAAAGTTGGGGCTTTTTATGTTTATCTTCTATAATCTTTTTCACGGCTACCAGAATTATGCTAGCTATAAATTCTTCAAACTTGCAGGTCTTTTATAAACTAATCAAATGTTTAATCTACATACGGTTTGTGAATGTTGAACACATGCACAAATGTGGTATTTCTCTTCCAAATGTAATAGTGCTTAGGCATTTTGTTCAAAAGTATGATTTTCCTATTATTCCTTTCCCATCTTCAAACAGAAATGTATCATAAATCTTTTGAGTCCTCCTCTCCTGCACAATGCAGTAACACTAAATAAGTTAGTTTTCTGATTGAATAATGTTCACCATTTTGATCTATTGCCCCTCTTTTTTATATCTTAAAAAATTATTTTTTTTTAATGGTGATATGTAGTGCACACAAGAGGGCTTTGGAAACTGGAAACAGAATGAAGAATCCATCACTTATTATATGATCACTGGCTTGCATTTTGCTTACTATAGGTAAAAGCCTCTGGTGACAAAGAGAAGAATAAATAGCTGTCCCTTTAACTGCAGCTTGGGAAGGCAGTGGCACACAGGCCTGATATCAAAGATGCAACAACGGTCTCAATTATGTTTGCATAAATGCAGAAAAAGTACTGATTTTTTTCTGATATGACCACTGTATTTTATTATTTTTTCATCTGCTTGTGTCTTATTTATGTGGTGGTGTCTTATTTTAAATATATAAACTCCTTAGGTCAAGGTCTGCCTTTTTATATTGCATTTCTAAAATACCGGTCTCTGTGATGGGCTGCTAGTGATTTTGACAATGCCAAGCTGATTTAATATTTGTGTTGCATTAAACACCTTCCAAATGCTACCAGGACTATGATCTGACTACCAGGGCACTGTACAAGCACAAAGAAAGATATACTCAGAAATGATGTGAAAGAACACTAAAATTAAAGCAGAACAGCAGACTAGGATACAACCACACCCAAATAACATGCTGACATCTCTCACACTATCCCCACAGCTCTGAAGGATTGGGGTTTCTTATTGGGTCAATATTTGTTTGTTTCTGTTGCAGAAAGCATGAGAATGTAAAAACCTGTGCAATGGTGTGTTATTATATTATTATAGATATTATTATATATTTTATTCTATTATTCTAGAGGCTGAAGAGTCAAGCCCTCAATAGATAGGAGAATCAAGATCTGTATGCACACTTAATTTGGCCCTCTAATTGCATCTGCAATCCCATCATTACATACTGTGTTTTTTCATGGCACACCTCCCTGATTGAGTACTCACCTTTTGAATAGCTTTTCAGCATTTTGTTTACTCATGTGGCTCCCGTGCCTTATTTCCTGCACTTCTCCAAACGTGTTCGAAAGACAAAGACAGAAGTTTCTCTGAGACTTTTCACGCTGTTCATATTAGCATCCAACAGCTCCACAAATAGAAATGAACGTGTTTTCAGAACGTCTCTGTAACATAAGGCAGGCAGTACTCATACATCCATTTTACATCTGGAGGACTGAGCAACAAAAGAAATCATAATAGTTCCTGCTTGTTTTGAGTTAGAAATGGAAAACATTTTTTTTTCAGTGAATTTAGCCCATTAGACATTCAAAGCACAGCTCTCAGAGACATGAAAGGCAATGGTGAAAGCGCAACACCTTTTCAATTCAGGCTCAAGTGAAAGACCAAGATAATGAGTAAAATGCAATTAATTGCCACACATGAATAGTTTAGCTCTAGTGACTTGCCTAGCATCGTAGATAACATCACAGAGAGAGGCTGGGTACAAAACAATTCTGCAGAAGCTTTAAGGAAGAGATCAGACTTTTTTCTCCTGCTTCCCTCTGTAGACACCTTCTGACCTATGGGTCTGCAGCCTGTCCACCTTTCACTGCACAATTACAGCTCGTTTTCACAACAGGCTGTTCCATAAAACTGAGCCCTGATTCCTGTTGAAACAACAGTGTGTGATACCTAAATCTTCAACCAAAATGAAGTCATACAAGCGAGTTGAGAAAAGATTGCACAGAGAAGTGCATTTCCAATGCTTTGAGAGATTCATGCTGTTTTTAAAAAAAAACATGTAGGTAATATTCTGCCTTTTTTGATTTGTTTATTTTTAAACCGGACTAGGAGCAGAATATCCCATAATGTGGCATCATCCTGCTGTCTTCATGATTCGTCTGTGTGCTGGCCACATCTAGAGCCACAGCACAGAATTCTGCAGCTTGAGCTAGTGAAGTAACTGCTGGCCAGGACAAGTTGTCCTTAGTGAAGAAATGAGACCCTTTGCTGAGCAGTTTTACACACATTTGCTGGCAGCAGATGAACAGTGAGATTTATGAATTTTAATTTCACTCCAGGCATAGCTCTCGCTGTGTCTCTGTAAGATCAATTCCTTCTGCCCCGTGTTTCCATCATTTACCCATTAGGGTATTTTATGCCTCTTGGTCCTGTCTCAGTCTCTGTTACCTTTTTTGGATTTCTCACACCAGTTTCCCTTTGCATTCAGCCCCACTTTCTCGTTTCCTAGTTGTCATGCAGTCTGTCCTACTCCTCCTTTTCATCCAGCTGCACTACTGCTCTCTGGGGAGTCTTTTCATTTATGGCGTCTCCTCTCACTCCTCCTGTGTCTCCTTGTTCTCACCTAAGTGGTTCTTCATCTGCAAAGCTACACCTACTATGTTTTCACTCCCAGTTCTTCCCCAGTATATGGGGCTATCATAAAATCCAGAACTTAAAATTTACCATAATTTTGGCCCAGTTCCATTTCATCCCTATCCTGAATCTTGGAAATGTTTTATTAATTTTGGCTGACAATAATTACATAAACTTCAAGGAAATACCTTCTTCATGCAGATGTTTGGCACACACAATTCCAGCTGGAATAGCTATAAACTTGATTAAGTTCTCATCTGTCTGAAAACAAAACCTCATGATAGAAAGTATCTTGCAATATAAAGGATGAGTGATGCTGAAACAGTCCTACCAGAAGCTATGGAGGGTGGCAGGGTGGGTGTGAGCTAATAGGACCATAGGAATAGAAACTGAAATGTCAGCAGACGAATATCACAGAATACAAAAAAGAATGGGAAGGAGAAAAGGAGGAAAGGATGGGAATGGAAAAAACAATGAAGAGGGAGAACAAGACTGCAACAGCAAGGAAAACATGGAACAGGAGGAGTCAGAAGAAATCAGTGCTCAGCAGACACACCGCTTCACACTACTCAGAGGACTCCCTCATCCACTTGTCCCACAACATCACCACATTTCCCAGTTATTCTGCCACCAGCATGTGGCTCAGCCATTCCCATTTTATTGCCTTTGCTGTGGTAGCGTGTTTCCCTCTACTACGCAACGATTTGTCGGAGAAGAGAAGACCACCAGTGGCTCCTGGCAGTCACTTTCACTCCATCCTCTGAGCATCTGCATGTCCCTGTGCAGGGAGACCAGCCTGGTGCCTCCCCAAGAGGTGCTGTGCCCAAGGGCAGATTAGGCAGGAAACTTGGCTCAGTCTCGCAGAAGCTCAAAGACACATTCACACTTGTGCTGTGGTTTCTTTCACGCACTACACAACAATGAAATGGAGCAGGAGTGGGATGACCCATTTGTTTGGTTGCCATGACAATGTGCTACCCAGCGCAGAACGCTGCTCTGATCAGCCTTGCTGCCTGGCTGCTGTGGGCTGATGATACTCTAGAAAAAAACAAAGTAAAAGAGTTGTCCATTGTCGTTGCACTGCACCATATTGATCTCTGTGAGATGAGAGGTGCCTCTCATCTGAAGGGACAGAGCTCTGTTGCTCAGAATATAGCAAAAGAGAGTTGGGTTTCTTTGAAAAAGAGTTGTTTTTTTTTTTTTTTTCTAAGAGTGATTGGATGAATGAGCTGTGGTTTTACTTATTTATTTGAAATTCCAGAAGGGCTCTTTTAATTTCCAATGCTAATGTAATGCTGCAAACAAAATACATAAGCACCAATAGTGTCTTATAGATGTAGGGGCAGAACTATATTCATATTGCAGCAGGAAGAAAAACGTTTTCTCTGGAGTGGAAGCTGCTGACATCTGTAAGTGGGTACACATAAGAAACATGTAAAGATATGCCTGAGGTCTGATTCAGAACAGTGGATAAAGACTCTTCTCCATCTGACATAGATGAGGGTAGGCAGCGCTTGCTCTCCCGACCATGAGAAACTATCTCTGCTGGTGCAGAAATGAAAAATACTTCACCACTAGCTTATTATCCCCCAGAGATAACTTGGTGTTATGTCTTTAAAGAAATATTGGCTTCTCAAATACAGATCACCCAAGATACATGCCTGGAAGGGCTTTACTGAGTCTTTGAGGCATTTTCCATACTCCCCACTTAATGTTGAAGCTTGCTGTGAGACAAAGAAGACTTTTAAATTTTGTGCTTTGTAATAGAAGTGTGTATAATACTATTATTATTACTAATATTATTATTAGCAATGAGAATAATAATTTGCATTGCTGCAGAACTTAGGAATTCAAATCAAGACTCTTGTTCTAACATACCAGACTCTGTGCCTACTTGCCTGTTTTTATTTAAACTTCTACACTAATTTCATTCAAAATGCTTGTAAGTGAGCAGTGAGTATATGATATGTCATCCTAGACCAGATGTAATTTCTTTCTATTCTTCAGGAGTGTGGAGCACATATCTGTTCCTGTCACAAGGAGGGATCTGCTTTGCAAATCTTTGCACCCTTGACAAGAGAAGCTCTTAGCAACAGGTGGTTTCCCTGTGTAACAGTCGTGGAATGGATCTCCCTTCTCTCTTAGTATTTGCTATTAAATGAATGAGTTTCTCTCTCCTTGGAATTTTTGCTTAAATTAGCTCAAAACCTAAGCTAAAACAAAGATTTGTGTACACATTCATATGAGAGATAAAACGATGAAGACTTGTACATAGGTTTCTCCCTACATCACAATTTTTGTTCACAAGTTTTGATTTACTCTTAAAGAATACAGTGCTTTTAGAATCATAGAGTCATAAAATCATTTTGGTTGGAAGAGACCTTTAAGATCTTCAAATCCAACTTAAGTCAGCAAGAATGCTGGTCTTTCTACACTCATTTTTCCTAGTATTGCCATCTAAATGTAGCCTTTACGTATTCTCTATTCTTCCCCAATATCACTGGTACCAACATAGATCATGCCTTTGACTTATACAGAAATGCATCCAGATATCCAGTGACATCTTCTCCTGTTCTCTAGTAAAAAAGCCACAGTTTTGACTTTTCAGTCTTTGTTTTCTAGTCCTACCATGTGATTTGTCTTGCAGCCAAAACCCTTTCTCCTGATAGCCTTGTCATGTGAAGAATGATTAAACTTCTATAGCAGATCTTACTATTCAAAGAACTATGAAGTCTACTCCCATTTTAAGACTTGCTCCTTTCATGTCACTCTGGTAATTATCAAGTCCCTATAGTAGCAGCTTCCAAGCATTTAGAAACAGAAAACCCCTCTCACTCTTTTCTTTTTAAGTCTGTTGGAGAAAACAATTAATTAGTTTATGTCTGCATGTATAGGAGGAGTGAGGGCGGCTTGTGTATGTATAAATAAATGACTGAAAGGAAACTAAATGATGTAAATAAATACTACATTTGGACATGAAAATTTTGAGACTTGGGGTTAATTTTTTTCCAAGAACTGCTTCAAAAACATCATCTCATTTGAGTTCATACATTCATAAGTCCGCAAGTATTAACAGTTTCTTAGGACAGCCATCATGACAGGTCACTGCAGAGGAGAGATGAGCCACCTGATTTTCAGGCTTTTTCTCACAAATCTTCTGGAAGATTAGAGCTACTAGCTCTGAGGTGGTTGCAGTCTTGAGCTTGTCCCCTCGTACTAATGTATTCTAATTCAGCTTTTCAGTATTTGCTTCTCTCATGCAGTAAGCTTTCGGTCTCCCAGATGTGATATAGTTTTGGTGTATTCTTCTAAAGCAGTGAGACCTTAAAGCTTTTTAAATGCTATATGGATACCAAGCACAAACTGGACAGCAGAGTCTAATTTCCTGTGTGGTTTCTTCAAATAAAAGTCCAGGCTCGCACGCAGAGATTTAGTAACAGATGTTTTGTCTTGAGATTTACGCTAGTGGGTGGAAGAATCAGTGACAAGAAGCACACAGTATCTGAAACAGAACAGGTACTCCACAACGTCAAATAAATATTTACTTGCAAATTTGAAAACAAAAGCTAATGATTAACTAATCATAAACTGTTGTGCCAGAGTAATTCTGAAAGCATTCTCTATTGCCCAGGAACGGCTGAGGTTAAACACATTCCTGAAGCACTCCAGAAAGATATTTTTTCCTACTGATCTGTGTAGATGATGGACTGCTGATGACTCCTGCTTGGGAGAAGTGAGAAATCAAATTAGACCCTTTAATAGGATGTTGAGGAAGAACAATATTATGAAGGGACCTTAAATTGACCAGTGGTCCGAGAAAGCTTTATCTGAACCTTCTCCTATAGTGGTCTTTCAAAACTGAAATAATTTTGAACTCAAATAAACTAGGTTTCATTGGACTGAAATATTAGCTTCAAAATAGAGAAACCTGGAAATGATTGGATATCAAAGAGTAGAACTAGATAGATATATTCACCCTTTATATGTCTAGAAATAAAAGAAGAAACAGCATCAAGGTTATTGAAGAGCAACTAGCAAAAGTAATCAAAACTAGTAATAAGTATTTGTTAATACTGACCAGCAACAAAAAGCCTGTCAGAAAGTTTGTAGGGTCCACTGATGATCAGGATATGGAAGACACTCTCATAGAAGACAGAGAAATTCTAGAGGTTGCAGAGACTTTAGTTCCATCAGTGTTCACCCCAGAAGAAATGAGGGATATTCCTATTGAAAAAATCATTCTTTATGGGGGACTCATCAGAAACTGAAGTGTTCCTAAAGAGATGCTGGAACTGACTGAAAAATGAACAGTCACATATCAGCAGGATCAGAGTGTGTTCACTCATGAGATCTAAAGGAAGTCAGGGATAAAATAGCTGAATTACTAATCATGGTGAATGCCCACTTACTTAAATTGCGTCTGTACCTGAGGACTCAGGGGTGACATTAAGATGTCTATTTCTAAAAAACGTTTCCAGAGCAGTTATGGGGAATCAGTGGGCCTATAAATCCTAATGGCTATATAGAACAAATTAGTGAAAACTATTATAAAGAAAGGAATGAATGGTAAAATAGTATGTTTGATTTAACTGGCAAGAGCCAACCTGGGTTTTTTTATAAGTCAGTCAGTAGGTATTTTGTAAAGGGAAACCCTTAATTGCAAATCTTTTACAATTCTTTCCAGAGGTCAATAAATGTATGTATAAGGATGATGTGATTGATAAATCCTTAGATTTTCAGAATGCTTTTGATACAGTTGCTCATTTTTACTGCAACATTACATCTGTGATGTAGGGGGCTCACTGATAGAGACAAGTTATGGAGCAAAATGAACCTTTAATTTAACGTGGCTATGCTAATGTTCTCTTAATAGTCCAGATGACTCCTGCCCACTGTGTCCTTGCAAGTACATTGTTGCTCCTGGGACTGGTTTCAGACAAGACAGAATACTTCCGAGTTGCAACAAACCCCAAACAATCCCTTCTGGCCCTACGGTATTTATTTCCATAATCTCAGAGCCCCAGATTTCTGCTCTCTGTTCCTGGAAATAGTTTCTCAGTCTGTCCATGAGCTGCAACCTCCCTGCTCTGAGCTGAAACTCTTGTGCCACAGAGATTCCACTTCTATGAGCAAACATATCCCTTTGGGAAGAAGGAATCTTCTCCTACCTTCTAGAGGGTCCATTTCACCCATTTTTTTCCCTTCAAGAAACATAATGTAAAGCAAGAATAAGCAGCCAAACAGAGCTTGTCCATCACAGCTATGGAAAAAAGTGAGTATTCCTGCTGATTAGCAGGAAAGCTCTGGGAGCACCTGCAGCCAGCTGACAAACGGGAGCATCCTTAGTGGGCTCAAAGCCACGCAGGTATCAACGGCCACACAACGTCCTGGCATAACAGATGTTGTATAGGGAAAACAGGGAAAGAGACACTGTGATTTGTTCTAGGAGGCAAGAGAGGGACATTATACCACACTAATCAACAACTGAAGAATGTCCTTGAATAACCATGATTAATCAAAAAGCTGTTAATCTTACTTACATTCAAAGCCAGGCAGCTTGAGAATTTGGGAGGTGCAGCCAGGCTCCCTCTGTGGAGTAGATCTTGTGGTGCCAAAGAATCTGGCCCTTTATGTCCTCAAAGGGAATCTACCAGATTTTGTGTCCCATTTAGATGCCTTTCTGACAGCTGAGAGGTAGCTGAGTTCAGATGAAATGAGCTGGATTGACATGTATTGCCTCCATTTCTCACCGTTGCAGTTTCCAATGTTTGCAGCTATTCTCTTGCCATCCACTGACTATCATTGCATCATTAAAGCACATTAATTTTCCTCACTCGTGTCTTAAATGTACCATGTAGTTACACATCCCCTCTTACCTTCCAGCAACATGTGGCTCAGGGATTTCATGAGTGATATAGCTGTGCAGTGCATAACAGGGGAGGAGAGATCACAAAACAGAGATGAAGTTCTACAGAACTCCCCACATGCCAGAGAAACTTTTCACCTGCTTGATGTTGTGAAGGTCAGAGACATGGCTTTAAGACGTACAAGAGACAAAAATGGCTGAAAAACTGGGTGTGGTAGGTTGGTGGAGGAAAAGATAACTATCTGCCCATCATTGTGCTGGAAATATTTTTTTGTCAGAGCCAAAAATCAAGCTATATATGTTATAAACATGTGCTATAACATTTAGGTGGAGATTTTTGAAGTAAGCTATTTATGTGAAAAAAATTCTCTACTTTCTCCTCTTTTTTTTTTTTTTTTTTATCTTAAAGACACAAAGAAAGTATAGGTCTTAAACTAATGTAAATGACCTCCTTCAAATTTGATGGACATTAGCTAATCTATACAACCTGAGGATTTGACTCATGTTCTTTGGAGTTAAGTAATAGACAGCTCCAAAAGAATCTATCAACTAGAAACATAAGGAAACCTTAACCTTCAACACAGAAAAATAAAGAATTTGAGAAATCTACAGGAAAAATGGGAGGAAGTGGTGTTCAGCAAATGTAAAGGCATGACTCATTAAAATCTTGGAAAAAGTTCAGGAAAGGTAGACAGACACTCTTGATTACAGCATAAGAACACACCACAAATTTTATTATCATACTTCTGTCCTAATGCAAGACACCTTAAGAAATCAGAGTGGAATATGTTCTGATAAACGTAATTAAAAGGATAAATATACAAGATTTATAAAGAGAAATATGGGAAGGATATTTTAGGAGAAAAGTTCATATGCATCTTATAAAACGTCTGCAGAAACACTGAGCAGCCTCCTGCTCTTACTGTCCCGGAACATCAGACAGGCAGGTCTCTGCAATGTAGCATCCAAGTACCTTTCCGCAGCCCACTGCACAGTATGGCTACTATCTGGCATATGTTTTTTGCCGTCTCTGATGATAAGGACGTCATACATCTGAGTTTTTCAAGTCATTTACCACCTACAGTTTTATTTTAGAGAAGGCAAGGGCATAAACCTTTGTCTGTGATTTCTAGAAGAAGGCAATGAAATTTGTAAGTGAGTTCTTGGATGAGTCCCATCTACATATAGTTGCTGCCCCATGAAGATGACATATTTTCACCTGTTAGGATAGGTTTCCTTGAAGGAACTTGGAAATAATAATTCCCATCTAAACTAGCAATTCCTGAATTTATATTCTTCAAGGAGCAAATAGAGTTTTTGAAGTAAAATGACTCAACATCTAATCTTACTCCAAAAATTAAAACAAGGTTTACTAAAAGATATGTCGTGGTGGTTATGTCAGTGGGTTTATTATTTCATACTGGGCACTTTACTAGTTACCAAGGAGAGATTCTGGTACAAATAAAAATTTCAATTCAAATAGAAAACTGAGTTTTAAGTACAAAATTAATTCTGTTTTATTACTGGCAGGATTCATGCGTACCGGAGCCAAAACTCAGGTATGTTCATTGGCTTCCTTTAAAAAAAAAGAAAAATCCCTTTGGGTTTCTATGCCCACAAAGTGGTCACTTAAAGGCAAAAGCGAATAAAGAGCATCATGGCTTAATTTATACATCCTTGTGAGCTTGGTTAGCTGCTGTGAAATATCATTTGCTTTTAGTAGGAAGCCACAGGTATCAAACTGATTGGTACAGTATCTTTATGAGAAAGTACTTCAAGTTGGTCTTTCACAGCAGGTCTGTCCCTTAATTTGAGTAAGTGACGCACTGTGGTTGGAGGAAGAAATAGTGAACTTTTGATTTCAGCCTGCTTTCCTGAGGTACACACAGATGAGCGTACAGATAAAGCCGACAAAGAAAGGGAGAAGCTGTAATTGGAACGTGCTGCAGGCTGGTTTCTGACCGGCAGCAAGCTCTACTTTAGCTCTGGACAACCTCACACCAGAGGTTCCTGCTAGTGGGGAGAGCAAGAGACCAGCTTGACTACAGCATCACTGCTGCCCAAACTCAGTTAGACACCATTTCATCACTTCAGGACCTCTAAGGCAGCCCTATCCTTTTCAGCCCTGACCTTCCCCCATCATCACCCAAGGGTGGATCTTCAAAGGCTCAAGAGGGCAACTGGACCTCTGCTGTGAGAACTATGCAGGCACACTGGAGAAAGAGGAAAGGAAGATCAGTGCTGCTTTGGGGATACCTCCCGAAAGATGCTGGATGGGGATGGGTAGGGGTGCATTTTCTTTATGTGACAATGGGCTTTGATAAGAGGAGGAGGGCTCTCCCCTCAAGACAGAAGCTTCAGGGAGGGCAGTGACACTGCTAACGAGTTTATTAGTTAATGCCCCGGGTTGCTCTCTTCCTCTCATTCCCATCTGTGACTAAGGATGTCTGAGAGATGTCTTACCAAAATGACTTCAGTCACTTGTTTGGGTTGGAAACCAGCAAACCTCACATCTAGGAGAGTGGTGGAAGAAGGAAGAGATTCAAAGAATAGTGCTTTTTTTTTTTTTTTTTGCATCCATGTATTCCATGCTGACTTGTAGCTGAGTGCAAAAAGATTATCCTCAGTGAAGTAGATGCCACTGCTGGGGAAGTAAAAAACTGAATTGTCTTCTGCAAAGCAATTCCAGAAATGAAGAGTAGAAACATAAATAGCTAATGGCTTATTCACCAAAAAAAAAATAAGAGAAAGGAAAGGGAGGGACCCTCTGCAACACTAAAAGCTTGGATGGTGCAGAAACTCAATTCTTGGTTCTGTCTTTTAATAAATACACAATTCTGCTGAGGATATTGGCTCTCTTTCCTGAGGAAATCCAGTATGATCTTAACAATTCCTGTACATTGCCAGGCAGACATCAAAACTACATGGCCAAAAATGTAGTATCCTTCTTTCTATATATGTAGATGGGATACATAAGTAACCCTTTGAAAACAGATATTTTAAAGATGGCTGAAATTTTCAAATGAAGCATTTTAGGTGGACAAAATAGATTTCTACAAAGCACAAATGTCTGCTCTCAGAAACTTTCATTTTCATTATAAGCCTGAAAATGGTGCCAAACTAGAGAAAATTCTGGCCAAGTTTTGAAATTCCTTTTAGCTTTCATGTTTGTTTATTTTTACAGAAGATCTAAATGGTCTGCAATAACTCTTCTGTCTTTAACCAGCTCTACAATACTTTTAAGAAAAACACTTCTTATAAAGTGATAAAACAATTTCAGTCATTCTATAGAAATCAATGATTTTGATTCACTATGACAAATAATTTGTGGCATCCAAGTACGAGATGATATCATCTCGCATCTGCAACAAACAACAGTTTAGGAGGAATACAAGAAAATTATAACCCTTTATGATAAATGTTCATTCTTATCCTTCTTATCATATGCACATTCTCCATGTAGAATCCCCTGGTGTTTTACAATGCAAAGTGCTTGGCCTACTGCTGGGATAATAGGCTTAGTCACATTTCCTATTATGATTTATTCAACCCTATTCTCTAAAACAATTATACAAATTGTAAAGTAAAAAACCCCAACAACTTCAAAGCAATATAAAGTAACATTATAGGTTTCATAAAATCTCACTGAAATGGGTGGACTGTTATAACCACAAGGGCTTGAGGTACATTCAAACACGTTCTGATCCTGCTACAAAAAATAGTTTCCTCCACTATGAATTTAGGCCTTTTACTACAAACAGTTCTTGTAGTAGTCAATTGGCTTGGGGATGTCCACATAGGAGCACAAGAGAAGGACGGAGCAACCAAGCCAGAGAGAAAGCTCCTACAAGACTTAGGTTTTTGTCTAAGCCATTCCTTTGAGGTTGGCCCAGAGAAGAAAACTAAAAATGCCACTACTTTGGCTGAGTGCTGACTGAAACAGGTATAAAAAAGTTAGCAATCATAAATACTTCTGCCAGGTCCTCTTGGGTGTAAAAACATCACTTTCACATGCTTACTAAATTAATGCGAAGGCATCAAAGAAATAACTGATTCCATCACCATTATTTTCTAAAATATATTCCCCAAGTATTTAACTTTGAACTACCAAGTTAGGATGAAGGAATACGGGTAAAAACAAAGGTAGGAATTATGAACAAGGTTCATTGCATTTTTCATTATAACATTCAGCAAATGTCTTTTTCAGTACTAATTAATTTGTCTTGTAGAAGAGTTTTGAACAAGACAAAAGAAATTAACACTACATCAGGACACAGAAGTCACACAGCTTCATACTACATTTTTTTGATGTTCCTAAACTAGAAAACTTTGTAAATACATTTGATAATTAACTACTGAAATATTGATTGCACTCATCCTTAGCGGAGTATACCGAGGATGGCAAAATTTAATTATTTTCTTATGCTTAAAAATGTATTTGCTTTGCAGAAAACCAGATGAGTTGAAATTGGGCCCACACAGAGAGTTAGCAGACTTCCTGTTATATCTCTCTCTATAAAGTCTCGTGTTTAATGCAGGCATAGGATTTCACATGTATGCAACTTATTTCAGGATTTCCTGTTGCCCTCTCCTATGGACTGGAGCTACTTTGAGCTATACAAGGACTAAGGGAGGAAAAGAGTCCTACTGGGGACAACTAATGGCAGGAAGGGAGGGAATAGAAGTACCTGATGGACACATTTCATTCCTTCTTTACCCTATGACCTAACATACAGCTAAGCGAAGAAAGAACATCCGTAATTGTTCAGCTGGGTTATGAAGAAAGAGAAATCTGTGCTGTAGGTTATACAAGACTTGGCTGACCTTGAACACTCAACACACAGCTTCCCCAGAGTCAACTCCTACAACTTGGCTAGATAAAAAGAAGGCATCTGCAAGACAGATGTGACTACACAATGTTTCGTTGTAGTTCAGGACCATGTTACAGCTTCCGCAGAAATCCACTGCTACAAGCATCTCCTTCCTTCTCTCTCCTCTTAGCTGGGGTTGGAGGCAGGATTTGAGAGTCTGGTGTGACCTGGGAGTTACCAAACCAGGGCTGTGGTGGGAAGCAATGCAGAAGAACACAAGGGGAGCACTAGGGGTTTACTGGGTTTAATGTTTGCTTGCTTAACTGTATTTTTAACAGCAGACTTGCCATGGTAGTAAAGAACTGTAACATAACTAGAAGAGACCTCATATTCACATCACTTTGGATCTCTTCCTTGGTCTCAAATTCCTGAACTAATTTTTAAATCTTTGGCTGTCACTGTCTTTGATGCCACTTGTGGGTTAGATTTCTCAGTAGACATACTGTACTTCTGGCAGATATCACAGCCTGTGATGCTTCTTCCTAGCAAATTCCTCATCAGCTTTATTGACACTGGATCTATATTACCTGCCATCAAATCTTATTACTTTATGGTGTACTACTACACTCTGCGCTACTGCGAGCATTTTACATCAGTTCTGTCCAGTGCCTTTAGACTGAATGCTAATTGGGTCGATTAAAGCTTCTTTCTTTTCTCCTTCTACGATGCCAATCTCCTTTTTTTTTTTTCCGTATTCCCTCCTTTTCTGGCATTTATGTACCAGAGTGTCCCACTGACAGCGGGTTATGACTCCGCCTGTAGCTACCAAGGCAGCCATGGGAAACTCCCACACACCATGCAGGGAGGCTTGACCAGCCACAGTCTGGAAGGCCTAGCACCAACTACCCTGCCTGGTGCTTGCATCTGCCACCTCCGTCTCGCACCTTTGGCAGCCAGAGGGACAGAAAAAAACAATTTAACATGCCTGTAACTATGTGCAAGAAACGTATATTCCTTTTAAAATAAGAGGCTCACTGGAGGAGAATCACAGTAATAAGAGTGGTTTATTTCATGCCTCTTTTTGATTCACCTTTTTCTTCTAAGGATATTTCTTACTTTAGGCTTAGAGAATGACAGATTCATTTTCATGCTGGCGTAAGTGATAACAAATTAGCTGCCTTAATCCTTGTTTCCTAGTCTACTGAAAAAATCAGACATGCTCATTAACAGTTGATGCAGCCTCTGGATAGAAACAATATATCCAGAGTCAACAAACAGCTCTTAAACTTCAACACTGAACTCTTTAGCTGCCTGTCGTGGTTTCAGCCGAAATCACTGCAAACGGACCGACAGATGGCCCTCCCCCCCCCACCAAACGAGAGGAGAGGAAGAGATAAGGAGAGAGAGAGCAGTTTAGAACAAACTAAACTACTTTAATGAAGAACTAATATTAAATTAAAAAAGAAGAAAATAATGAAATAGATACAATATAAACAAAACCGTATCAAGCTCCCAGGATATCAGTCCAGTCACTGGCAGGCACTGGGGAAGTCCCAGGCTGGACTCAGCAACAGATGGGAACTGAATTCCAGCTCTGGAGTCAGGCACACACAGATCAGGATCAAAGGCAGATGAACAGACAGGGTCCTCTTTGGACGTCAGCCATCCTGGTAGAAGCCAAAGGAGCAGGAGAGGGGCAGGAGAGCCAGAGAGTCAGGCTGGCCCTTTGATCCCTCAGCTTTTATACTGAGCATGGGGCAGATGGGATGGAATGCCCCAGTTGGTCAGGTTTGGGTCACCTGTTCTGTCCGTTCCTCCCCTCAGGTGGGACCCCTTTACGCTTTTCCGTTTTCGACCCTCTAAGGGGCAAATAACAAAAATTGTCTGACCTTGGTTGTTAAAGCAATAAGTCTAAGCACGGGCCTCTCTGCACACCATTCCTTGGCATGTAGCACAAACATTGGCCTTATAATCCTGGGAACGAGCAGTTTTCTCTACAATATACCATTAATTTCAGAGAGTCAGAGGAGGCCTAACTAAAACTGTAAAATTAAAGAACACAAAATTGATTCGGTTTTACCTCAAACCGGGACACTGCCTAAAAATAGTGTAGTTTCCTTAAAGCTTGCTAGAAAAAAATAATTGCTATGGCCAGGAATTTCCTTGCGTATGGATCACTGTAATAGAGACGTTCTCATGACTGTATTTAATTCTCTTTATACACTTGCAAATGGCCTGAGTCGTGGCCATGATGAAGTTAAATGTAGTTCAAGAGTCTACAGCCTGGCTATAGACAAATCCTAGAGCAGCTATTTAGGACTTTTTCTCCTGTTGTGTTTTTTGTTTGTTTGTTGCTTGGTTGGTTTTGGGTCATGGTTTTGAGTTGGTTTTGGTGTTGGTTTGATTTTTGGGTTTTTTTTTTGTGTGTGTGTGGTTTTTTTTTGTGTGTGTTTTGGTTTTGTTGGTTTGTTTGTTTTGTACAACTCATAGTCACAAATATTGTTCTGTTTAATATTAGCAATTCTTGTCCAGGCCTGATTATGTCCTCAGCAGTTTCCTGGAGTCATGATTTTCTTATTGCCCAGTGAAGAAGAGTGTGAGTCCATAAATGGACAACGTTAGAACGACTCCTGATCACTACATCTGGTCTTTCATGCTAGTTGCTCCACCTTCCACCTTGCTTCTCTGCAATTGGTTCAGCATTCCTCTGAATTTCTCCGGTTTACTGACTGGAGAGAGTTTCTACAAGTACTCTAAAAATATCCAGAGGGAACTGCATTCTCCAGCCTTGGCTCTTGAAGCTGTTTAGCCTTGTATTTTTGTACCTTTGAATCACATGAGTGTTACCTGATCATTTTTTCTGACCCTTGGCACCAAATTTGAGCATCTAGTATTCTTTTGGGAAGTCCTTTGAAGCTGTGTTTCACTTATATTTCTACTTTCATGTCTTGTCTACTCCCCTTCTTTCTATTTCCTTCTGCCAACCGTTCCCTCCTTCTCTGTCTGCCTCCTTGTCTTGGCTTTTCCTTTGATGTTTTACTTACCCGTGAGGATTCTCTCTCTGTGTTCCAGCTGAGTTTTTTGTCTTCACACAGATCCCCTGCTGAAACACAGCTCCACATTTTCCTTTAAACAATTTTTCTGCAAATAAGTTATTTAGACACACACACACGTGTGCACTTCTTGTAAAATAACTGCTGATTCCAAAAGCGCTGATTCTATTTCTGACTTAATTTTGCTTTTGCAAAACTATGAGGCCCTGCTGGTAGAAAAATCCATTGTCCTCTGAAGAAGATGATATCTTAATGTAACATATTTTTTTTTCGATGTGACCAAAACATAATTTTTCCTGTGAAATATGAAAAGCTTTACTTGTGAGTGGGAGCAGGTGCAACAGATCCCCCACAGAGCTATAAATATAAACAGGAAAAATTGTCTTAATACCTATCCAAGAGCCAATCTGCTTTAGCCAGCTCACAAAGTACCTTGGCAGTTACAATAATCTACTAAGTGTTTTTTGTAGAAGCTACTGACTGATCTGAATATTACTTAATGTAACTGGCCACACTCAAAACTTCTGTCCAAGCATGGATACAACTCTGTAACAGTGATGATATATTCTTTTAACAACAGTGCCCAGATATATGCTACCTTTATTTTCGATTATTAATGCAGTGCTCTGAAAGGATAAAAGTTCTGTTTTCATGAAAGAACAGAATGTACCTTTATTTTCTAGCAGTCTGCCCTAAGCAGAACACAAAATGCTTCTCACAGTCCATGCAGAAAGGAATTTATAACTCTGCAATTCACAGCAAAAGACCATCCAAACACATTTCTAAATGTCCATAAAACAAACCCTCTGCAATTGTTGTCTAGAGAGAAAGGAAGTGAAGCCAGCAGTTCTGATTCTAGTCTGTACTTCAGAATTGCGACACCTGCTTTGCCTGAACACCATCCTATCAAAATGTTTACACTACGTAAACATCCACATCACCTATCCTGCATCTAATTCGTCATAAAATCACAACGATCAATTAAATCTATAGACTCATTCTTACTTCAAAGACTAATGGCTGATAACGATACAGGCAGGATGGCAGGAATCATTTAGTCCATTACCCCGCAACAATTTAGGAACAGGGAAACCTAATTCACTCCTCATAGATGCTTTTTCAATCTGTCCTTAGAAAGGTGTAACCATGGGGAGCCCATGTTCTCTCAAGGTAAGCCATTTCAGTGGTTAATTATCACCACCGTTAGAGAGTTTTCCCTAATGTCTATCCTAAATCTACTTTGATCTAATTTAGCCTCATTACTTCTTGTAGATACTGTTCACTGTAGATACAAGAAACAGATAATTCTCATTCTCTTTGCAACAATCTAGTCCATGTATAAGTTTTGCCATTGGAAGGTCTTATTTTCTAAGCCTCTCTATCTTTTGGTTACAGGCAATGATTTGCCTGAGCATTTATATACTTAAAACAGGTTCGGATAAGACCTTCTGCAAATTTGGAAACCAAGAGATAAATCTTTCATGCAAGGTTTAATCCAACTTGGCTGCATAGTAAATGTTAGAAGCACCTCGTGATTCTTCACATAAATCTTGCCTAGAACAGGAATAAAACCTTATAAATATGCTTGTAAACAGATTTCTTCCTGAATGAACCGAAATCAGATCCCATGATTATAAAAAATAATGCATCTTTGGCAGTCTGACCTCAGTCTCTGCCAGTGTCCCGGTAATTAAAATATTAATAACCTGATAATTAAAGCTTTCGTTACTAAACAATTAGTACTTGGGTGTGGCTGAAAGTACTTTATGAAGAACATTGAGCCCTCCGGCCAAGAAAGGAGAAGCAGGAGGCAGGGAGGGCTTGTAGCTTCAGATTTCACCCTTTAGCAGGAACCCAGGTTCAACCAATGAAGCTGGACCTGCTGCCCTGCTGATGGCCGCTCCTTGCCACTGCCAGCTTCCAGCCACCCTGTCCTCATGCCCTGGTAGATAAACACGTAGGCTTGCTAACTTGCAGTGGATCAAGATTCTCTTTTGTCAGACATCGGCAAAAGAAATATAGTGGATTATTGTCAGGGCAAGGAAGGGGTTTGCTGGAGACAGGTTTGGACCACAGCATAAAGAGGTGATGTATGTAGAAGCGCGTAGAAGCTCACAATTCCTTAACGGTGCTCTTCACAGGATTAACTAGTAGTAAGAGCTGACAAAAGGACCAGTGCCTGAGAATGAAGGCACTGCCATCCCGGCAAAGCCTTCCTAACCAATCACAAAACCTTCTCACACAAATAAAGTAGCATTTTCCATCTGTCTTAAACAGAAAAGATGGGTACCACTGTTACTCTTGTTAGTAGTTCATTCACACTACCATGAGAACGAAAGTTTAATCACCTGGAAACTATTACTCTGCATTTCCCACAGTGCACAGAAAAGACACTATTTTTTCTCACAATTCGTCAGCAAGTAATGCTACAGAACACGACAGAGTTTACTGCAGGTAAAAAGAGCTGTAGAACACAACCAAAAAAATTCCAGTAATACATCCAGGTAGAGATGTACTGAGACCAAAAAATGTCATACTGTTAGATGGCCTTGCAGTAGGCTGGGCTAAGCCGTGCCCAAACCTTCTGTTTGAGTGCCCTTCCCAAGTCGTATCATACCCCAGGCTGGATACCTCAGCAGGCTGAGAGCAGATCTAGATAAATACTAAATGGCTACCAGTCCAGGTTAAAAATCTTATATATGATTTAGGAAAGGTTTAGCTGATGCTTGAGCCTTCTCTGGAGAGAATGCATGACTTCTCACACAAAACAGGGGGTGCGTGGGACAGCTCTATAATACAGCAGAAAAGGCAGAGTCAAAGACGAGGAGAATGAGACAGGCACATTTGTCAGTAAGGGAGTGTTCATTAAGGAAACAATTCTGCTCTGTAACACCCACAATAATTACAAAGATGAAAGGGTTAGACTCTTGGTGTGCTGAGATATATGGATGAATACTTTCTTTGTCTTTGAAAGAGAAGCTGGTTTGCGTTTTCTGTTTATTTGCAGTCAGTCCTTCCTCAGACTTGGGCTGCTGTCCCTAGGAGAGCACAAAAAGTGGTGGGAATCCTGGTCATGTGGAAACAGCTTGGTTTGTTACACCTACTGGTTACACACTTGTAATTAAACTATAAATAGAAAGTATATGTGTAAACAGAGTATAGCAACATGGTCAAGCCATGTTAAAACCAGCCACTTACACTAAGGTTGATTTTAGAAATGTTCATAAGAAGTTATGAGCACTTCCAAAAAGCAAACTGTCCCTATTGTGGAAAACAGGACGCCTCACTAAGCAAACATGTTTAAAGAGCAAGGTATGCAGTGAATAACATTAAAACCAACAGATTATAATAAAATACGACCATTAAATTAAAAGTAGGAATTGTTCATGTTTCACTGAATCATCCATTTTAATACTGCTGAACAAATAACATGCATCACTTATTACTCATATTAAGAAAATCATAAGAAGGCATAGATGCTTTGTCCAAATCTTATAAAAGTCAAGGGAGTGTTTATCAATGCATGTCTGAAGCTGAGGCTGGAGTATTAATTCATCGTATAAAGTTAGCGGCCAAGATAAAATCATTAGGAACCTGGAGTTTAAAAGGCTATTTGGAAGCTGATATAATTTTTTCAACTTTAACTTATGGTTTCCAGAAGTTTTAAATACATATGGATTTTAGAGATGGATTGAATGATAATTTGTTTCAGGTGAATTTTAACAATCTTTAACTCTAACATAGAAATTCAGAGAAGTTCCTATTCGTTTTTTTTTAAGCAACAGAAATGGAAGCTAAGAGTTAACAGAAAGGAACCTGATGTGCACCAAATATATTTCAGTCTTCCAGTTAAGTACATGTTAAGATTATATATACTATAATCACATTAATCATACTCATAAACATAACCTAATTACATCTTCGTCCTTAGTCTCTGGGCAGCTGTATCCTTTCTGACACTAGGGCTACTGTCCTGTCATCTCAAACAAATTTCTAATTCATCTTATCTGTAAAGCTTTGTCTTTTATAGATTTCTCACTGCTTAGCTGTTCAGGAGGAGAGATTAACCTGTTCTTTACCACATTTTGGCAAGATGTAACCTCACAACACTTGTCATGGCAAGAACCAAAATGATTCATTAACAGATCCTAACGGACCAAATACAGCTCCAAACCTTGGTTGAACAGGACCCAGAGGTGAACTTTAAATTCTGTTGGTCGAGACGGTGTTTAGAGATGAGCTTTGAGTTTATGGATACTTTTTCTCCATCCTCTCCATCAAGATGCTCAATTGAGTCTTCAGTTACAAGCCCTTCTGTTTTACATCTATGAAATATGAAGAAAGGCTCGGGCAATGTTTGTGGTGATTAGAAATGGTTTAGCTTCACAAATCAGATGGAGTGGGCTTTATAGCATGTACAAGGGTGTCTACTTGGAATAAAGCTCAGTCAAAGAACAGTTTTAAGCTTGTGTGGTTAAGACATTACATAAGTAGTATGCACTGTTAAATGCAGTTATTTCGATTTACATCCCAGCATTAGTATTTGGTTGAAGTAAACAAGATGTGTATCTGCTTTCTGAAGCTGGAATCCTCTGTTAGGACATAGGTGGCTTTGTGGAAGAAGGGAAGAAAACAGAGAGTCAAACCAGAATAAGCTACTAGCTAAATACCACCTGGGCTCCTGCCACTTGCTGCATTCACTGAGGGGATGGAGGAACACAAGGTACCTCCCCTCTTGCATGTTTTATCACAGGGGTAAGTCAAGTAGACCACACATGAAAGTAAAGCCCTGAGTATGTCATTAAGCTGGATCAGTTCTCAAAAGAGTGGTGAAGTAAGCCTTTTTGCCCTGACCAGGCATCTGGGTAATTAAATTCTGAAAGTCCATTTTAATGGAGAATTTGAATGGCTTAAATGATGTGACTAGAAAAGTGTATGTGTTGTAGTTTAAAAAAAAAAAGAAAAAAAAAAGGTTTGTTTTCTGCTGGGTGAGGTATCCTACAGAAATAAAAGATGATGATTTTAATTTCTGCTTTTTTCCTTTTATTAGACTATTAGACTGTCATCTCTCTGGGATAAGGCTCATCATCTTAACGTATGCATCAAGTACAATGGTGACCTGAAACTTGACTGGGCAGCTCTAGCTTACCCCTTTCCTACAAGACTCTGGAGACACAGAAAGCATGGCCTGCAGCTAGAATCTATCATCATGCTACAGAGGTGTTCAAGGAAAAAGATCCACACCCAGTTGCCTAGTTGCAACCGAGCTTTTGTTATTGCCCCGACTGCAAAATTCAATAAAGAATAACATTTAAAAATGGATTCTTATATCTCAGAGTGCAGATAATTTGCTGCTGGAGAGGGTCTATTTATGGATGGTAAATTATTAACTAGTACATTTTCATAAGTTTGATACACTAGCTCACTTCCTTCTAGCTACGGTTTGTACCAACAACATCTGAGTCGTCAAGGTGAATCATCGTGTCCCTACCTGCCTGATTTGCATGTACAAGCAGACAATTAACAGTGCATTTGGCTTGCTGTCCTAGTTGGCTTTTGTTTGCAAAATGCTCAGATAAACTTTGAACGGAGAAATTATGTTTGCAATAGAGAAACCTGCCTTATGCAGTGTATTGTTCTTTACTACGTGTTTTGGAATGAACTTAATTTTCTATATGTGAACAAACAGTCCAGAAACAACTATGTTGTCTCTCAAATAAATGGCAATGAAGGTGACCAACAATTTCCAAAGACAGTATTTTTGTCACAGCTCTTCCTAAGCACAGAAATATGAAGCACTGAAAGTTACAAACTTGCCTAAAGCAATAAATATTTTCAAAGACACCCTTATTACCTGTGCTTCTCCCAGGCTTCCCTCAGTGTATGCACTGTGGCTTCCAAATACAGACTGCTTTTTAATTTTGAGGCTAGTTGTACTTTTATGAGATACCAGAAACAAAGGAGACAATTTTATATGTGAAAATAAGAAAACAGTGTATCACCTAAAGGTGAATAAAGGCTTCTTTCTAACTTGTGCTGTTTTGCCATACAGGAAAAGATTTATTTTTTTTTTCTGCCAGTGATAAATTATTTTCACTAACACCCAGCAAAGGAAGAACAGATACAACATGTGCACAGAAAAAAAATTATTCCTATTCCACATGCCATCCTGAAATAAATCCTCTCTCTGTGACAGTGGAAAGTGAGAATTTATTTCAATAGATCTATATTTACAAAATGTAAAATCTTCCAGCCAAATACCCCAGGTATGGTATCACCCCAGCTCACATAGGTGGATGGTGGATTTTCCATGAACTAGTTTACACCTCCACATTTTTGTGAGTTTCGGGGCCAAGATCCAATTAGACACTGTTATCCTCATAGCTCACCTACCACCAAGCCCAAAGAGCTCAGCCAACTGCATGAACTCATTGTCTTGATTGTTATGTCATCCTGTCACAACTCCATTGGAGACCACATTTTATGGAAGAAAAAGAGTGTCTATAAGTCGACTAATCTGAAGGAAAAGTACACCTTCCAATGTGATTTATCACCTGCAATCTGCATATACTGGAGGAGAGTCTCTTTCCTATTCTTTTTAAGAAGCTGATTGGCAAAAGACCTTTAGCTCTCTTGGTATTTCTTCAGCTCCTTCTTCTTCTGTGGAACCCATAGTTTAAAGTGAACTAGGCATGAGAGGGCAAATCATGCTCACCTTTGGGGCGTCAGGCTGTTGAGATGCTTCAAGATAGGAAACAGGTTCCCTTCACAGAATGCACAAGGTTTTTCTGAGAGCTGGAATTAATCATCCAGGCTCTGCAGGTAGTAAAAGTGGGAAGCTGAATCCCTCCAAAGCACAGAACATTCTACTAAAAAAAACCCCAAAACCCAGACATGGCTTTTAGGTCCTCCACTTCTCCAAAGAATGCAAACTTTGAGTTTTCATTTGCTGTGAAAATACCATGGCCGATAGTTGATGCATGGAAACATCTATTCCTCCTCCTCTCATCTGTACCACTGTGTAGCTCAGAGGGCTGGACTCAGCACCAGAATGCTTTTCCTGCTAATGTCCAAAATTTCTCAGTGACATCAGTCATTTTCAAGAACATCACGCTGGAAATTAAATATGCTTTTTTTTTTCTTTAATTTAAAATAGCTGTCTTTGCACTTCTCGGATTTCTTTCTGGAATTTTTTTTTTTACTTCTGAATTGAAACAAAAACTTATTGGAACAGTGGATTTTCCTGTCAAGTGGTGTTCTGCACTGCTCTATGATCTGTGCTTACCTCCTGCTCGTCCAAAATGTTTCACCGGTGGGATCTCTTCTAGAGATGGCTTTTTAAATGTGAGGGTAACTGTACCATGATGAGATGCTAGCAGCAAAGGAAAGCAGCGTTTAAATGTCGCAATGCACTAGTAGTTTGGAAGACAGACATGAAAGCCAGCAAGCCCAGAGGCACACATAGCAGAGCCAGTTTCCTATGCTCTGCAGGATGCCATTCAGTACCTACTTTTCTCCACAGCAAGGCAAGAAAGAAGCAGTTATAAGAACATATGATTTTTTAAAAGAATTTGAACCTCTAAGCTTGACCTCTTTATAGACCAATATTTAGGTTACACAAGGACAGATTTTATCCATGTTCCATCTTAAAGCTGCTCAAAGGAGAGAATAGCTTTGGAACTTGGCTCTGACTTCCCTCATTCCTCATGTGCCTAGTTTTTCTTCCTTAGCCAAAAAGCCCCAAAATAACACCACTGACCTTTTCAAGGAAAATTATGGATGAGATTTTTTAGGAAATCATTTTGGTTCCAATAATCAGAACCCTCTGTCTCACAAAGGTTTGCTTGGTTTCAGAAATACACTGTAAGAGAGAACACTGTTACAGAAAAAACCATAAATGATATGCTGCCGTGGGAGCTTTAAAATTCTGGGCAAAATTCTATGCTGCTAAAAATGGGTGCAGTTTCACTTCATTACCTTGGCAGAAAACGTAGCCTACCGTGTTTCTGTTGTCATCAAATAAAAAGACAAGCCACTTGAAGAAATATCAAGCTAGCTTTTAAACCACTGCCTGTGTCACCTGCAATAAATACTGCAAACTTTGTAATTGCAATACTTTTTCTCCTTTTATTGTCAATACAGGACTTTATTGTCCAGACAAGATGGGAACAGGGGTAATTGATTTTAAGTCTAAATTGGAGCAAGCAGAGAATTTGATTTTGTACTGGAGTTTTGGAGGGTTTATGAGGTTATAACAGGAAAACCATGAGTAAGTGTAAGAAACACAGCAGAAGAGGTATTATGCCAAGTTATTGTTAATTTCAGCAGTCATGGAGTAAGGTCCCAGAGATGCATTAACCTGTTGAAGTCAATGGGGCTTCATTCAGAAGAGATCTTCTCTATCTCTTATAGGTATTCATCCATACTTGCTCATAACTTGCTGTCATGAAGCAAGGAATAATACAAATACAAATCTTGTGTGATCAGAATCAGTCCAAAGAGGAAACTTCATATATTGATTATCTACCATATTTGTGATGCTGCAAATTATTGTCATTCAGAATTGGACCAATTATTATTATTGCATTTAGCTAACACAGACCAAGAACGTAACATATTTTAGTCATTACAAGACATATTACTGTTTTAAAAACATCTTTCTCATCTGGTTTATCTACATTGATGGGAATATAGGTACAGTTGGAAACAACATAATGTATACGTCACAAAGGGGAGTAAAGCCTGATCTTAAGTTGGCTAACTTTTATCAACACCATAACCTTGCACATAAGGCTTCCACTATTGGGCAATTTATGGCTTCAAAGATGCTGACTTGACTGAGAAAACAGCTTATTAAAACCCATATCTATTTATCCCTGTCAGTTCAAGACAAGGTACCCTCAGGAGAGGTTGCAGTGCAAGTAACTTTTGAACAATTGTGATGCCAGATTCCCCCACTACACCAAGTCTGCTCTGTAGAATATGGCAAAAGGGATTTTTCATTTCTCGGCAGTTGACTGGATCTTCAGAATATAAAGTTCTAAAGAAACACTACTTGACTAAAAAGGATTAAAAGACTCTAATAACTCTTCCTTTCCTCCCTTAAGATCTCCATAAGTAACAGCTAGAGCAGTACACACAGAAGTTCTTCCCCATGAGGATCAGCAACCCAAGAAGCAGCAGCTTAACCCCAGCCAGGCAGCAAAGCTGGAAAGCTTCTGGGCACTAAAACAGATGCCAGCTAGAAAAAAAAAGGGTAGGGAGAGTGTCTGTGTTTGGAAAAACACAAACATTTGGTGCCTGGTCTTGAAAAGGGTCATTCAGCTGTAACAAACCATTGCTATTCAACACTTTTGTAGTGCCAGTTGGCTCTGGGCAGAACTGCCAAGCAGAAGGAGGTTTCCACTCCAACTCTTATAGAGCCTGCAGTCTGCTGTCCTTCAGGGAGGGGAACAAAGCACGGGCAAGAGCGCGAGCCAGCCCTTGGCTGGAAGGGAAAGCTAGTGAGAGCCAGCCTGCCCTGGGGCAGCACTGTGCTCCTGAGGGCAGTAAGCTTTCGTTTGGCTCCTCTGATTAAAACACATTATTGTCCCACTGCATCAGCTCCTGGATCATCAGTCATCTCAATTTCAATGATAATTTGGCATCATCTCTCAGCCAGGCATAATGAAACCAATTCCAACTCTCAGAAACAATTGAATAAAGTCCTTTCCAGCTTCTCCATAAATCCAGTGTCCTGAACTAAAACTGTGCTCAAGAAATCATGCATCTCTCCGTTTATTACATCTTTTCTTTATGCAAACAGAAGCTGGAAGATAAGCAAGAATAAGAACAACGAAGAAGATTCAACAACCTTTTCTCAGCAGTGGATGCTACCCCAGTCCCTTCTCCCACTAACCCCATTTGGGTTTAGGCTACAGTGTTACCTCCCTCTTCCTACATCAGATTAAAAATCAAAAAGGTGAAAAGAATCAGATTGTTTTCAGTCCCCAACTATTTCCATATTATCTGAAAAATCTTTTTCCTGGACTAGAGCAAAAAGTCAAATTTTCCCTTGCAGATGCACAGAAAAACAATTCACTCCAGTTGTTGCAGCATCAGTATATGTTTTCAAGGCTCTTTGAAGCTACCTGCTAGAGAAAATACTTTGAATCACTGTATCAGTATTCATTTTCCTTGATTGCATCTGAATGTGTTTGGTTTTGCTTTTATGGCAATGCACAGTGATGCTGTATGCATCCCTGCTTCTGCAAGGGAAGTTTTCTGGCTCTTAGACTGAAGTTTCACATCTGTCCACATGAAAAATGTAAGCCCTTCTGTCTCTCTGTTTTTTGTTCTCCTTCCCCTTTACTGTTTCTGTTATTAATATTATCAGTATTATTATTAAGTCTGAAGTGGGATTTTAGGTGGAAGAGCCAGTTAGCAGCTCTACTTCATACCATTTTGCTGCACAAAACTGGCTTAGCCTAATTCATGCCGTGTGAAATTAGAGTGCTCCAAATACTCATGAGGTGCAGCCACAAATTGAGACTCAACTAGGTACCAACAGAAGTTGTTTAAATACATTTTAATGTTTTAATGAGCACACAGCCCATGTTCCTCTTTGTAGCCAAAGATTTACCATTTCCTTTAATGAAAGAAGGTTAAATCTGTATTAAATACAGATTAATTTAATCATCTGTATGATGCCAGGTGACTGAAGAAAACAAATATGAAGGAAACACTGTAGTTTTAAAAGCACTGAGAGAAATTAACTGACAACGCGATGATGCTTTCTGCAATGGGTTCTTGCTGAGGACCTTTCTCTTGTTTTGTTTTTGAGTATTCTGCGCGTCTACACAAGCATGAACATTTGGATCAACAGTGGTTGGTTGAAGTGAATCTCTCACTTCAATCTGCTTGGAGTCTTGGAGCACGTGAGCAGCATTCCTTCTGAACAGAACCAAATCAGAAGGTGTGCCCCAGCTGCCCATGTAGTACACCTCAGCCATCAACAGCAGTTTAGGTCTCTGGAGTGGAGTAGTATTAGCTTGAAGTAAACCCCTCAAATGTGTACAGAAGTGGAAGTTTGGTCCCTGTTTCTTTCTAAAGATTTGCTTTATCAGAGGGCACCACTTGTGAATATACATAGATCCTCACAGATCTTTTTCTGCCGTAACTTTTAACTTTTAACCACTATTCCCTTCCTTCTATATAACATGATCTTCAGAACTGTTGCACTCCAGAAACTCTATAGAAAATGACGGCACAAAGACAGAGGGAACGGGGAATAATTGAGGTGTCTAAAGTTCCTTAGACATGCCTTGAAAATCTGTGCCCTTGTGAGCAAGGATCCAGTTTCATGATGTTCAGTTATATGACATTGGCTAAGTTTTACTGTCAAACACATTGTCAATCCATAAATGAAAAAGCCCAAAAAGCAAGAGCACATAAGATTGAGAAAAGTAGAATCAGAAAGCTGATTTGGGAATAGTCAATAATTGAAAGCCTTGAGAGATGGATGCTGACATGAAAGGTATAAGAACCTGTGGAGAAAAGAAAATAAAGCAACAAAAAGCTGAGTGAAAATAGCAGTTTGGCAAAAACACGCATCAGCCTGTTCCAAGTAATGAAGTTCTCCCCCAGTGTCTCCTTAAAGTTTATCTGTCCACCTAAGGCTTGGAGTGATGATGTGGGGGTACGCCTGCAAATGTTTGACCTGGTAGCATGTTAGTCCCAGCGATTTACTATGTCTTTTAAACAATAAATATTTGGTATGCACTCAAATTCTGTAAAAACCCGCTTTCAAAACGCATAAATAAAGTAACTCAGAGAACTGAGGGTTCCATTTCCTATGATCTGAAACTGCTTTTAGGTCACCTCAAATCCAAAGTCATATCTGTCTCCTTTCTTGACAGTTTTCCCCAGGGAGCCAATTAAACTTTTGAGAATGAGAACTAGGTTCAAATTCTGCCTTACGCATCACTTACAGACTTGTTAGCCAAGCTGTAGCTGCTGTATGTTCGTAATTTTTTTTCCAAGCTGATGCATGAGCTGAAAAAAATCCACCTGGGTCTCTAAACCCAAGTTGAGTTTGCAAAATGAAAATAAAAATGTTTTTTCCTTGTACACTGTACAAATTGGGTTTGCAGTTGTCACGTAACTATGATCATGGAAATGTTTAAAGATGGGGTTGGGTTCATCACTATCTAGTTATAGAAGTGGTTCTCTCTCACTATATTTCTTTCAGGGACTGAATCCTTCCTTCCACCAGTGTCATAAGCTGCTGGAGTGTGTCCCAAAACCAAAGAATTGATGCTTGTACTCAGTCTGATATAGAGTGAGACCTGAGTAATTTATACTCTAACATTTTCTTCAACGCTTCAGCTATCTTAATGTGATGCAAACTGTATGTACAAGGAAGCCAACAGAGATTATGTGAGAATAAATCAGATCCGGCAGAGTGCTTTTTAGTTTCTTGCAGGAATTTAAAGGTTTTCCTCTAATTCTTATGGTAATTTGCCAAAGAAGCTGTTTGCTGCAAGGTGGCCATTTTACAGAATAAGCTTAACAGTGCCAGGAAAAACAAAACCAAAACCTACAGAAGGCTGACAACTTTAAGCTCCTTCTTCCTTTCCAGCAGTTTCATTTCTACCTTTATAAATGTTTTTCTCTTTGTACTTGTATATAAAATTTCATAAAGAACGAGTTCCTCACAAGATACTTCTGTAGATTCAGGGTGGGTGAAATTCCTTCCTGAAGCATTTGAAGCTGGAGAGAGCCCTAAGGCGACTCTGTCACTCGGCAGGAGCATCATGGAGAGCTCCCTCTGCATGAAAACCTGCGGTCCAGAGGAACAGTGCCATCCAACTCTAGCACCTAGGGTCCACAGTCAGAGAGAAGAACACTGTTTCGGGAAGGGAAGAAAGGGCAAGGATCCACAGAATTTTCCCTGCTGGCCTGAAACATATGTGGAATCTATCAGGAAGTTAATGCAGCGTAAATATCATATGGTCAGGGCTTCTCTATTGTCATCTTTCAATGGCAGACAGCAGAGCAAGCAGCACAGATGGCTGCATTTATGGCCACATTCAGTTCAAGTACAAAACCCACTTCCTGACACTTTTTGCATGCTACAGATAAAGGAAGTGATCTACATTTCCCACTGTCACATACAGGGCTCACTTATGACAACGTAGTGACTTTGCATCGTGTTTGACGAGGCTTAAGCATCACATGCTCCTCAGCACCAGTACCAAAATTGATCTCACGTTTCAATTCAGCAGTAAGGGGTTTGAATTTACATGGATTTAAGCAGAGTATAACATGCAACAGGATTCAGTCCACATTCTTTTTTCTAGTGGGCAAGCTTGTTGCACTACTACTAGGATCCATCTGAAAGTTTAAATGACAACTTTCATGCTGATGCACATTAATGCACTCCAAACAGGGTCAATGAAGAGCTGAAGATTAATTTTGACTCTTTGATATATTTATTATGAGGGATGGGAACAGACTTTTCACTGGCTATTTGGCAAGATTACTTAACTTAGATCCAGGAATTTGGTATTTCTGCCTATTTAGTAAGTTGGAACCATATCTTCCCACATTGCCTTATTCTGAGGGTTTTTTCCCATCAGATCTGAAGTCCTACACAACCCCATAAAAGGAGAAAACTGAATAAGAAGCTGATGTGATTAATAAGTAACTAAAGGCAGGAAATATAATTAATGTCAATCAGCATGAATTCATAGCATCCAGAACCTGTCAAATCTGATACTTTTTTTTTTTCAGAGTAAAAATATAGTTGGTGAAAGCAATAGTGTCAATGTAAATTAGATTTCAGTGGAGTGTATGGCAAGACAGCATATAATCCTCTGAACAGGAAAGGAGAGGAACAGAAACTTGAGTGCCAATGAAATGGATTTAGAAGGGGCAAGACAGCTGACATGGAAAATTAATTCCAAAAGGGAAGTTATCATTAAATATCTGCTCCAAGTGGTCTCCTCTCCTTTCTTTAATTAAATCATGGAAAATGGAGACACTCTGCATCAAATTGGGACTAACCATGGGTTAGTCAGTCTGCCACAAATATTTTACTCATGAAAAAATGTTATGGAAAGTAATAGGTTGACAAATCATAGATGGTGCAGTTCTATAAGAACGAAATGAAGCTGCCTACAGCTTGCCAGGCTATGCTGCGAGACCACACAACAAATTCTCTGGCATCCCTGCTGTGCTGACACTTTTCAGCCACGAACACAGTTTACAGCACCGATGCATGTTATTAGTAGATCTCTCTTCAGATTCTGCTGCCCCAAATTTACTGTCACTTTTGGCTATTATTGATTCATCTTTCTTTCTGCCAACATTCAGTACCTGAACATAGGAATGAAATTTCCCAGGCAGTCACTGCGATGATTTTAAATTGCAAGCTCCTTTATTGTTGTTATACTGTTTTATCATCCTGTCAACTTTCTAGTCCTGTTCCCTAATTTTCACACCCACCTCTGATGCTTACATTTGCAAGAGTTCCTGAAGGAGTTTGCCGTTATTTTATGATTCCAAAAGAAACCATATTTAGCAAAAACATCTGTTTACAAGTGAAAATCAACTGTTTACAGCTTACATATCTGCTACGTCGTAGATGCAGATTCTTTAAAGCAAGTAACAGCTAGGGATCTTTCTCTTGAGATTAACGACAATTTTTTTTATTGATAAATCGGATTAGCCCTAAAATATCCATATGAATAATTGAGATCTTCTACGTTATTTTCCTCACAACTTTTCCAGAAACAAAAAAAGATGACAGAGGAATATAGGTAGGCAGGTGGGAATTGTGCAAACAGCAGATTTGTCTTGAAATAGCCATACTGACAAATCAGAAAAATAAAAACAAAAAACCAAATTGCATTGCACCAAAAAAGATTTTTTAAATGAAAGAAGAAGAAAGGGGCTTGAGTCAGCCACTTTAGAGCAGAATTCATTAACATTTTTCTAAAAAAAAATCTGTGGTTTTTTTTTCAAAACAGAAATATTGATTGCTGTCAGATTTATGGACAAAACTGACCAGTTCCAGAAACATTCTGACTTTACTCGAAAATTGTGGTGAAAGAAATTCAAGGAAACTAGCTTGTGCTGTGTATAACAGCAAAAAAGTAATCTCATTTTTTTACCAGAATTAATCAAGTGATTCATTTGACTTAGGAAACCGCATTTTAGAAACGCAAAATCCAAATATTCCTCTAGATCTCGAAAAGAACCTGTAAGAAATGTATAATCTACCCGCAAAGTTAGCAAGCAGTGAAATCCAGCATGTGCATTTGGGTCATTTATGTACAGCTGTTACTAAAATGGAGGTGATGCCAAATACTAGAACTTTATATCTGAAAAGTCTAAAAGGGATCATTTTAATTCTACCAAATATAAATAAAATAATATTACTGGTGTCTAATCCACACAGAGCTGCACAGTGCCAGATCATTAGCATTTCATTTAGTGAAAGTACTGTCTAAATCTGCAGACCCTCTGGAGAAATCCATCTGTTCTCATTAATCAGGGCATCTGTTTTGGCAACTAGCTATTAACAAGGATGCTGTAGTCTGGATAGAAAATCCAAAAGCCATTTCTTTATGAATGCGATATGCGGTACCTTGTTTCATGTAAAGACGATTTTTTTTTAATCCTTTATCTTCTTTCTTGCCCCCCCCCGCCCTGTCAAATCCACAGCTGCAGGTACTTTACTGAATCGGTGCCTAATCTATCTTCATCATAGGGAAAGCGTACAGATTCCATCTGGGTGATGAGAAGATGGATGTTTAAGCATCCTTCATCAGATGCATCAGCCTTGAATAATTGATCTCTGCCTTCATCATCCATGAACGTACTCACACTTTTGCTGGCATGGGGCTGGAATCCAGTCTCTGCAGCTATGCTGAGAAGGAGAATTCGTAAGATTTCTAAAGCACTGCTTAAAGTCCAGTGGCTATAATGTTACACAGTATTATTTTCTTCTGCGTTTTATTGAGACGATCTGAGTCTAACATGCTTAGAGAATTGAGCTTGACACACTAAGACAACTACAGCTGTAAACAAATAATCTTTTCTGGAGGAAAAGGGGGAGAATGTTATTCATACCGTCTTGAGATTAACTGGATATAATTTTGAAGAAACAAGTAATTAATTGTGTGATCTGTATATCATGACGTATATGAACAAATTTCCACCCACAGTCTTCAAATTCTGGGAGGAGAAAAAAAAAAAAATATCTTTCTGATGGTAAGAGAAACTCCTACTTTAAATTTATTAAATTAAAAATTATCATTCTTAGAGGTATGTGAAAATGAAAGGAATTTCACCCCCTTTCCATCTTGCCAGCAACAAAACTAAGAGAAAAGAAAAAAAATAAACTGGGGAGCACAGTCTCTCTCTGCTTTCATAATAAAGGTAAATTACTCACTGAGTAAAAAGAGCTGATGCATTAAATTGAATTACGAAACTGTTTCCTCCATATCTGGTTATTCTTCTCTGATTTGTTACACCAGTGAAAAGAGTATTCTTATTAGGAGAATCAACTTCACTACGAAGTAAAGCACAGTTTCGTGACCTGCATACGTGCTTGGGAATGGGGAACTGGAATTCTAATTCTGGTGCTGAAACTAATAACTTTGGTGGCCCCAGGCAATGTGTTCTGGCCTCAGATCAACACTCTATCCCTATTCAGCAAAGCATTTAAGTACAAGTGTAAGTACATAAGACTCTCTGGGATTTAGGCAACTGGTTAACGGCTTTATTGCACTGCAAGGTACTTGTTTATTATTGCACCTTTGAGTAATAAAGGAAACAGAAACAATTAGATCTCTGAGATGCTAGATGAAGCTTGTGTTAGTTTTTATAACAGCTATAAGAGTATTTCACAAAGCAAAAGTAAGGATACAACTTTGGACGCAGAAGTACAATCATTTAATATATAGAAGCAATGATCCCACAAGACGAGAGCTCTAAAATCTGTCATTTGTCTTGTCCTTGCTAAATCAGAGAGATTGACAGTGACTGCTAAAGAATTTACTTTCAATAATATCAGGTGAGTTTTAATAAAGTGTTAAACTTTTATCGTGAAGTTTCTGATGTACAGAAATACAGTATTTCCCAGAATAACTATAATAGCTTTCATGTGACTTTTTAGGAGGACAAAACTCATTAAAAAAACAAGTCTATCTTTGTCTAACAGTCAGCACAAGTAGCTTGATCTTTAGAAATGATGAGCAGTAACAGCTACTGAAGTTAGTGGAAGCTGTCATTATTCTGCACTGTGCAAGCTCAGACCCTATATTTGTCTTTGCTTCCCTATCTATAGGGATGATAATACCTAGTCACCTATCTGGGATGACTGGCATCAAAACCAACTATCTGAGACTGAACAGTGAGATTCCAGGGTGCACTAAAAGCCTGCCAGGTCAGTACACTGAAAAAATATTTGAAGTGTTTGTTTTTCTTAAAAAAAAGTCTAAATATGAATACTTTACATTTTTATAGAAACCATGACAGTAAAAACTGAAATAACTTTTGAATATATTTGATTTGAGGTCAAAGATTCACAGCAATGTAACTTTCTTTAACAAAAGGACTTTAATGAAAAAGAATTTTGTCCAGTACGTCATTACAGAATTCTAGTTTGAAAATAAAGAGGTGTTTAAGATATCCTAAAAAAGGACTCAACATCTGGAGAACGCATACTCATTTTACAAGCTGAATATAATCTAAGACTCTTGTTTTGCCCATGTATCTGTTTAAGTCCACAAAATCAGTCAGAAATTCAAAGGCTGGTGAAAAACTTCTTTGAAGTAAAGAGTGGAAAATTAAATAGTCCTTCACCATTTGACTGAGGAGACTGTATGGGCGGTTTTGAGGATTAGCTCTATTCCTCACAAGGGATGGAACAGTCACAATTTGGCAGTGAAAATTCAGTGCTTTGACCAGCAATGATTCTTGTAAGGATTCTTTAATAGAGAAGGGGTTAGGTGGTAGGATGTACTAATGGGCTGTTGTGAGGAATGAAAAATATCTTTTCAAGATGATTCAGAGAGACAAATTTGGAGATGAGGAGTGGTTAGAGAATGTGGGGGATGATACAATGGAATTTAGACTTGATAAAGGGGTTGTTTCTGGCCTTTTTTTTTGCTGTATTAGCCCTCACATGGGTAATGTTACATACTTTTCCCTGGATGGAGGCTTCTTCCCCAATAGCACAGGATAGAGAACAGTAGTGTATAAAGAGATTTTGCATCCTGATGAATATAAACATCATGAAAACACCACTTGATGGCTTTAGAAAAGTGTAAGCACGTGAACTGGTAGCAGTCAGCAAGGAGGTTGCTATTGGCACTCTTCTGTATATATAAAAGCCTTACAACTGTCCTTGATTAGGACAGGATAACATAAAACTTTACTGACCTCTTTTTTCAGATTAATGCAACCATTTGCAGTCTTTACCTGAAAGCTTAGGGAAAAAAAACAGAAAATAATTGCAAAAATATATAATATACTCATTATTACTCAATTAATGAGCCTAATTAAGGACCTATTAAATGATGGTGATAGTGTATCCAATTTTTCTGTATTGCTATACCTTTACTATGAGGTAGAGTGGTTAGAAAAATCAAAGAAAGTACGTTTAACAGAATCAAAATCTGTCAAGAGAAAATAGCTTGTTATTAATATGGTTCTTAAATACCAAATGTCTCCATTCAACATACAGCTATTAAGACATATTCAGCCAGCACACTGATAATTTCAGACTGCCTTTGGTGATTGCAAATACAGGTTGTTGGAGCAGAAATATTTTTCTGCCAAACATTTGCTTGAAAGTAACTTTCGGTGGTGTCTAATTTAACGGCTAATACTGATAATGGAATTTTAAGGGAAAAGATTCATCATAGTTACACAGTGTTCAAGTAAAACAAATAATACTGTCTCTTTGCTGAAGTTAGTGTTCACTGGGCCCAGATTTATTTTAATGAGGGTTTAGATCAGATTTTATCCTGCACTGGGTGCATCTAACCTTTTAATCTCTTGTGGTCTGTGAAATCTTAGCTAAGAAGTGGTGAGAGTACCTTTATGCAATGGCTCCCTGACTAGATCCTTCATAAAGTTTTCCTTAATCATCTGGAAACTTGTTTATAAGATAAAATGCTTGAAAGTGCATTTATAAAAAAATTTTTTTCTTGAAAAATCCATAAAGCCAGACAGGAAAACATAAGGTGTTTCCATTTTCAATACTCTTGATAGTTATTCAACTTTCTCCTGCAACATTATTCCCTCCTTAAGGGAGAAGGGTTTTGTTGTTATTGTTTTTTTCCCCCCTCCCAAAATGCATTGGTGCCTTTCTGTGCATTGCTGTCACAATGCCTATAGCTGGATTGGGCTAAGCTGCGAGGTCCAGCCTCATCATGCATTCTCTCACTGTTCTGGATCCCTTCTCCCTGAGCTCAGAGCTGCATATTCAAACAAACTTCTGCATATGTGATCATTCATAAAAACACAAGCCAGAGTAAACATTTATAAACACCCAATATAATGATGTGCAAGGTAATTGATTTATTCATACTCAAGAGAGACTAAAACTTATAAATCAATTTTACCTTCATATGGAAGTGAACTGAATAAAAGTGGCACATCCATTAATAATAAAAATATGAATTATGCAGTTTGCCTAGTGAAGGTTAGTTTTGTGGAGCAGAAGTTATGATAAAAAAAAAATATTGTTTTCAACCATGATAATATCAGCAGAACTAAGAAACTTGTAATATTCCACAACTTTTATCAATCCATATAGGTCAACTATGTACTGAGATCTGAAATGTTTCCTTCATGGGAACTAACCATTTAGAGCAAGGTAAAATGTAACCCAAGAGGATTGTCCTGCACATATTTCTTGTAAAAGGCACTTATTTTCATAATATTCTGTAAAATGCTAATTCTGTGGTGTTCAGTTGCAGGGTTCTGAAGTCATGTGCATCCTTTCTGTATCTTTACATTTGGCATGCCTTAAGCATGTGTTAAGGTTCAAGCAAGGAGTATCCTGGTATCAGTGGAGCTGTTGCCCCGCAAAAGATGGCAATCAAAAACACAAGCCTAAAAAAGCAACTCTTTCATAGGGATGGATACATCAACAGAAGTAGCTTATCAAAAATTAGAGCCAGATGCCTCGCTAAGCCCTAAATAACACTGTTTATTTTATGCAGTCTTTGTTTACCATATTTCATCTCTGCATGAATCTTAACACACCTCTGGTTTAGGCTAAATGGTACCCACAGCTAACAGAGCACACCCCTTATTTTTTTTTTTTTTCAGTATCCATTTAGGTCCTAGTATGTTAGAGAAGTGCATTTATTTAAATGAGTAAATTTAAAAATAGTATAGCTCAAAATGGCCTTTCTTTTTCCTACCTGTCTATCCACCCTGTCTGCTCACCATTCTGAAGGAGAATTGGACACCTCAAGCTTTTTTGAGCAAACTCAAAAAAAAAAATCCATCACAATTTGGTGACATCTGTTGTATTCCATAATTGGAGCTGTTTTATGAGCTCTCCAACATTTGAAGTGATAACAATAATCCCACTTCCTCTTCTTTGTGTGGATGCCAACATTTGACGCATGTAGCTGGAAGGTAGATCTGTACTGTTTAAAGAAAAATTATCCTGGCTAGGAATGTTTTGACTCAGATTCCCTGTCCCTCCCCCTCCCCCTCCCCCAACGCTGGCCAATGCTATTGTTTTGAAACTGAAACCCTTAATGAGAAAGTGTTTGTTTCAGTGAAACTATCACAAGGAAACCCAAGCAGATGCTGAAGGCCACACAGACCTAAAACTCTCATCTCAGAAAACCCAGTTGCCATGGGACTTTACCTCAGAGGACATTACAGTGACCAACTTGTTCCCTAAATTTCTTTTGTTGGAATACCCACTATGCTCGGGAGAGTGACACTATAGTCTGATGTCTGTGATTCTGTGTCTCCTACTCAGATTCAATATTTTGCTTATCATGAGGCAGAGGAAATACTTGAACATGGGTCGTTCATATCTTAAAAAATACTTTGGCCACCGCCAATGAATTTGAAGACACTAAGAGCTCCTCCTCTCTCTTTCAGAAGGCAAAGGAAATTACATTAAAAATATCTGGTTTTATATTTGATCCTGAAAAATAAAAAGGAACTAGACAGGAATCTGAAAATGGAAGTGGGGTGAAAGGAAGAACAAAATAATAGAGTTCACAGTTCTGAACTCCAAAAAAGAGCAAATTCATACAATAATGGTAATGAGCTCCTAAGGTAGGTTTCAAGAGACTCTGAGAACTGTTGGTAGGGTCTTTTTGGAAAAATATTGTAAGGGAAAAAATCATAAGAGTTGGCAACTATTGACAGATCAGAAAACGTATCAACAGGATTAAATGAAATAAAAAGATAGTAAAGGAAACCTCGTCCTTGTAACAGTGAATATAAATGGCAGAATATAACACGGGCAGGGTAGTATTAGAGGAAGAATGTGGGTATAGAGAGTTATATCAGGGGACAAATTAAGCACAATTTAGTACTGAAGGACTGGATCCCCTACTGTAAAAGACACAAATGTAATTCTGAGATGTATCAATAAGACCATTTCAGATGTATAAAACATCTGAGGATAGCTGCTGTTGGGAAGCAACCACCTAGAATCTGAATCAAAGGCTACAATTTGCCAAAAGAGATGACAAACTGGACAGAATCCAGTAGAAAGAAACAAGAGGACTGAGGATTTTATAAACCCTGGACACTGAGATAAGGATAAAAAGTTTTAAAAGGCAGATTTAAATATATAGTTTCAGGTATTTGTTCAGCATTTGTTTGCAGATGATTATGTATGATGAAAAATACAAGCAGCAGTGTTACGCACTGGCAGACCTGCAATGTTTCTGGAATTTTGGTGAACAGGCTAGAAGAAAATATGTTAAGATTACCTCAGATATATTCTATCCCATCACAAAGCTGAGAGCAGAGGGAACAACACCCAGAACTACCTTGCAGCCTCACTTTTCCACATGTCTGTACCTTCACACTTCTCTGGTTTGTCTGCTGAGGAGGTGGCAGTTTGACAGTGAGCAGAAGTGTTATCATATAAGGAGTTAACAAACCAGACTGAAGAAGAGGAAGGAAAAGCGTCAAAGTCATTCTTCACAGTTATGCTCATCACTTTTTAAAACAAGGATACTGTGTTATTTTTAACAAAGTTCCTGGAAACACAACATGCTGAATATTCATTATCCACAATAAAACTACAAGATGGTGAGCAATATTGTTCAAGTCTTTCTCTTCTTTCACAAAATGGGTGAAGCTTAAAGCTGTATATCAAGTACTTGGATTTGTTTGTACAGTATTTTGCAATTAGAGGTGGCCAGACAACTTCCAGCCAAAGATAACTCTCTCAAAAAAATAATCTGTTAATCATTCAAAGTACATTTTTGTTCAAGATCTAACAGGTTTCATGTCTGGCTGGTTTCTCGATGACTTGCCTGCCACATCAGCTGCCAAGTTGGGAAGACCTGGTCAACAACTCCATCAGGGCATCAAAGTTTCTTAGATTTCAGGAAGCAGTGGGGTGCAAACTGGAGGACCACTAGGCACTGAAATTCCTTGTGAAGTGGACTTAATCACCTTTGTGTTGCTGAAAAAAGGGATGCTTCCCAAGTGGTCTCCTAGCTCATAGTTTTTTAAAATAGATTTTGTGCATATAAGACTGATTTGAGCTCATGGCAGCATATCTCATGCCTCAGCATGGCAAACAGCCATGAAGATCAGAGTCTCATTGACAGCCTCATTTTTCTCAGTCCCATTTCAGAGCTCATGGCTACTTGAAATAGATTGCTTTGCAGTAAAAATAGTCTGCTATGTAGCACTGCATACCTTTGAAAATCTGCATCATTTGTAGAATCATAAGTAAAAGATAGAATGGACTATCAGATGACCCAACTTCTCTTTCTCTGCAGTCATGGCATGATGGCGTCAGTTCAGGTTGGTGGTGTGTGCTAAAGGGCTTTGGCTATTTTATCTGCAAAGCCTAAATGGTCTCATTGCCATTAAGATTGCTGTCATGCATAAAATCACACTAGTGATTAGTGAATAGTATAAGTTTAATGGGAATTCAATAGGAGCAAGCGTCAGATGTGTATTTTTAGGGATACTCAATCTATGAAGACTTAGATATTGTGACCCTTCTATAGCTTGATCAAAGCTCTATATATGCTTCAAGTACTCCATGCATATTTTTCCCTCAGATCTACTACAGCTTTGAGTTCTTGCTGATGTGTTCAAAAAATAAACAATGGGGTATGTTTTGAAGAAAAATGAACAATCCTTCAGATTGCCCAGTTTGCATTTCACCTTGCTCCTCCATGGAATACGTCCATGCCAGGAAATTAAACAATTCCCAGGAACATCTACTGTACATCACAGACCTTTCCGATGCACAAACAGTTTGTGTGCAGCTGCTCCTTTTTGGAGGGGCAAATTAATTTACTAGCCCAGATGTAAGCCATTCTATGACAGTTGGCTTAAGTACTTGGGAATGCTCATGGCACACTTAGTTTACAATAGGTACATCCATAAGGAAAAAAACAATCACAGGGTCAAATCATCCACCAGGCACGAAGACAGTGGGATGACTAGAACTAGACAAGAGGATGAGAGATGTTAGTATTCAGTCATGTTTTGTCACACACAGATATCCATGTCACATGAAGACTTAACTACTTGGCCAGGAAAGCTCCACTCTCCTGGCATAACAGTTTTAAGGCTGGCTTGCTGTTAATCACTAAAAGTTCCTATTGCAGACGTTATTTATCTTTCACTTTTGCAAATGAAAGAAAAAAATAATCTTTGTTTTTGTGTTGTTTTCACCTTAAAAATAGAAGAATCCTCCAGATCCGCCCAGCTGGAAGTAATCAAATTATGTACAATAGAAGCGTCAGAAAATGCAAACAAATTCTGTACTAGAAATTTTTTCAGTAGTAACTGGAAAAACCCCAAAAGAATGAAATGAAGGGCAGGTTGTAGATACCCCACAAATAGCGTAAGTGTAGAATTGCCATTTTTATTTCTTCCTAGCTGTGTTACAGATTTTCACATACCTCAAGAAAGTAATTCAGCATTCTGGGATTTCTATTTTCCATATGAGAACACTGATTCAGGTGACACTTAGAAGCAGCTTCGGAGCTTGAAACCATTCACGTTTTTAAATTACTTTGTCTTCTTCAGGTGGAAAAAGCCATATGGACGTAAAATATTATTTCAAAGCCTGAAACAGGTTTTGAGTTCTGCTCAAGCATGTCTTGATATGCAAAAAGACATGAAATTAATGACAGGCAAATGGAGTTGGCACTTCATGGGGCAAAAGAGTAATGAATATCTTATTAGGAAAAAAAAGTGAGTCAAAAGTTAATGGAAAAATGTGTGCCATCAATTTGTATGCCTGTATTTATATTGCCAGTATGATTTCAGATGAGAATAGTATCCTAAGTAAATGTAACTAGGAAGCTATTTAATTTAGAGTCAGGCAGAAGCAAAAATTCCCTTTGCAAATCACATAAAGCAGAGGTTTCTTAACAAGTATAATCCAAGAGAAAGGCAGTGGTCAGGGAAAGACACACTTCCTTCTCTATTCCAAACAGCTGCTGTCTTTTGAGCCATTATTCCTCCCAGTTCCTAACAGCTGTCTATGCTATATTTTTAATTTGCTGTCTCTAACAGTTTCATACAGCAAGAAAAGCATTTGTCTTCCATTAAGAGTTCAGATGAATAGACTGAGACATGTAAAACAAAGATTTTCATCCTTTTTCTTCAGTATGTAGAAATTCACAGATCCTGTCTAATAAATAGAGCTTGCAATTGTTTTGCATAGATTTTGGTTTTGTTGACTGGCTTGCAGTCAAAAGACACATGTAGTTATAAACCCATTAAATTCATAAAATGAGTCATCTCCTACAAGGAAGTAGCTAAGTCTTATGAGATAATTTGGCACAGAACCAATTTGTAGAAAACCTACAGATCCAGGTTACACTGAACTCTATACCTGCAGAGACAGGAACTGGACTATTTGACAAAACAAAATTTCCTAACTTGACTGCCCAAGTGATAAGGCAGTCTGGCATAAGCTGGCACAGCAATAACTCCAGCAAATAATTTGTTATGACTGTGTAACCCATCTTCGTGCTTGCTTCCCCACAGACCTCATAGATGATACCATTCCAGCAGGGTCAGACCCATGCCTTGAAGGTCTAGAAAACATGAAGCCCAACCCTTCTTTCTGTCCAGGCAGACAGTGTGGAGTTCAGGTGCTTCAATTCTCATACATTTAAGAAACAAACTGTCTTCTGTCATCAAAACTGCTCTGATCATCTTTGGAGCTGGGTCTCTTTGCAATGTATTCAGGACATTTTACTTACAGCAGAAGTAATTAACACAATACCATTGAAACAAAGATTGAACTAATCAGGGAAGGAAAGAACTAGTGAGCTGGTTAACTTAGCTTACACCTATCTCCCTTTAAGCAAGAATGGGGCTCTGTATTCATCTTTCCACCTTTATCAGCAGGTCGCAAACCTTAGGCAGCCAATGGAGTATATGCTTTTTTGCTAGGTTTTTGTTGGGGCTCTCCTGGCAAAGTGCATGCTTTGTACAAAGGAACCTCTGTGTCCCTAAGGAGAAATTATATAAGCTCCAGCTAGAATGAAACTGTCTACGTTGTACAGAAATATTCAGAGCAAGCAAGAGAACTCACTCAAGAACACTACTTCATGTACAGAATTTATTAAGACAATCTCTATTAGCCAGAAAATTAAATCCCATTACTGAAATACTTGTGAAACATTTATGAAAAATGTGAAGGAAACATTCGTAAGTACTTTGATTGAGAATTATTAAAGGATCATTTCATTTTCACAAGTACATGGGAAACATGAATTGTAAAGTATTTCTTTATATACAGTTCATTTATTGGGAGCAGTTCTGAGGCTCTTATGCTATTTCACTGTTGATGGAGATGACTGGTACTGAAGGCTCCTTTCCCTCCTACATTGAAAGGAGCAGCTGAGCTCAGCATTCTCTGCTTTCTGTGAATGGTCACATTAGCAATTTGTGCAGGCAAGTCATTAGCATATTATAGCATCATACTGCAATGTTTATGGATGAGATAATATTCATTAAATCTGTTGGACTGTGCAATTTTGTGCAAAATCAAGGAACTCTGAAGGTTTTATCTGTAATGCAAGACTAGAAACCAGGGAAGGAGAGGTGGGTGTGAAGAACCCACGAATCACAATGGGGTGAAGGGTCCAGATGGGAATGCCAAACTAATATGATAGTCTCCCTAGAATCTTCTTTTCCAACCTGGCACATTCATACCTTGTTATACAGTATATGCCAGCTTTAAAAAAAAAAATATCAAAAATACAGTATTTGGTATTGTCAATATATGAAAACCCAAAGCTTAAGGATATTTAGGTGAGTCTGTTCATGGGAAAGGAGCTTGGGTAGAGATAGAGGCTCCAAGGATCTGAGGAAGGCAGACCTTCTGAGGAGAGGAGCTCTGAGGAGGAGTAAAACACTGGGATGAAATTTGAGGTCCAGCTGGTTCTAGGGCAGGAAGAGGAAGACTGTGAACGCATGGAGGAAAGGGATTTGTGGAGGGGTTGAGATGAGCCAGAGGCTCCTTAGACCAGAGGAGCTGTGAACTGAGGGCAAGTCAGATCCCAGTTTGAGAGGTGGGTCACACAACCCATACACAATATAGCCTAGCTCCCATCTTACCCTACTTACTCAGCATCAGTATGCAAGTGTTAACCCCAGCCTCCTCATGTATATTCTTTACATTTTGAAGTTTAGGAAGCCCACAGGTCATTCAAGGATTTTGTTATGGTAAAGGCACAACAAGACTCTCCTATTTGACTGACATTATGGTATTGTTACTTTTGCACTTGCTTGGAAAGAGACTAGACTAACAAAGACATGCAGGGTATCTTTTTAAATGCTTTGGATGAAAACATACCTTATTCTTGGAAAAAAAAGACCAACAAAGTCTGAAAGACACAAATCTGCAGTACTGGAATCAATTCCCCCCCATTTCTCCTCTTAATTTTTTTTTTTAAATCTTACAAAAATAGGCACTGACTGAAATGCATCTGGAGCTGATTTCTCTCAATTGTTTTGCTTTTTAAGTGTTCAGAGTTTGGATCCAGCTGTTGAATTATACATATTCTAAATAACAGAGTCACATGGGAGCTGCCTGACTAGGGTGGTGGCGAGTGAGGACAGGGAGGATAAGGCTAAAATGAAGAGCTGAGGATCAGGGTAATGAATTAAAAAAAATAATCTAACAAATATGCATAAATAAAATAACTGGAGGGGAGAAAAGAAAACCATGGAAGCCCAAAATATGGAAAAGAAGTTCATATCATTCACAGCTCCTTTAGGAATCCTGAATATTAATTGAATCACAATAGTAATAAACTGTAAGTTTTAAAATACTTGTTACTTGACTCTCTGCCAACAGAAATTTAGTGAACTGAACCCACCATCTTGCAGATATCTCCAGAGATGAAAAGACTATAGATGTGCATAAAGTGGCCTAGATTAATATGATAACACTTCAAAAGCACAAGTTGGAATATTCCCCATTTCATCTTGAGTTGTGAATAATTCATCATTTCAAAACATGGGGTTTTTAAAACTTAGATGCAGACTTAGATGCATAATTATTGAGTTTCCTTTGATCCATATTGTTTGTTTAATCAGTTTCCTAACATTAGGAAGTATGCTTTGTAATAATTGTAGTTTGAGTTCTCTTATATAATAGAAAAGAGAAAAAAAGACTTTAATAAAATACTCCAACATCCAAAGCAATTTTTACAAAACTTTTGAGCTGAGTGTAAAGGCCTTGTGTTTCCTACACAAGAAGAGGGATGATGACTCAGTTCAGTGTAGCCTAACTTGGATTACAGTCGCCTAATTTTGATTACAAGTTTATCTAGAACTATAAAAGCTACAGCCACTGTTTGCATGAAGTTCCAGTATCTATTTTTGTACAGTGTAACTTAGTGGTTCAGCTTGTTGTAACTCCATTAATTACACTAAACACCTACCCTTATCTCTGCAGAGAAAGTGTTTTAAGATATTATTTAAGCCAATGAAACCTCGTAAATGATCCTTCTTTTGCTTTGCACTGCTCCTGTCAGCCATACAATAGAAGATGGCTTCTAGCCCAGATAAACTATTATAGTAAAAGTGGTTTTCAGTAGTCTTAATTACAAACTAAGATTTATTAATTCTTCCAAACAGATCGGTTTCACAACATAGACGAACTCAGCTCACTGTCTTTAGGTGTGAGGCAAGATTATGACTTGAAGATGTTTCCTACTACTGAGCACAAAACAAAGCTATCTTTGAAATCTTTCCAGTGCTGAAAGAGATGCATTTGCAGACACTTGAGTCCAGAAAAGCTCTTCCACCTTTGTTCAGTCAGGGTTTTAATTTGTTTTTGGGAGCATTAATCACCTAGGAATGTGTCAAACAACGTTCTCGACACTGGACTGCCTGAAAGACATGAAACTATCCTGAAGAATGCTTCTGCAGTAATCTAAATTTTTGGCAAACACATTTCCACTTCCTTCCAAAAGCACAATCTATTAGTCCCCAACCCATAAAAACCTCACAGTTCAAACTTAGCTACATTAATGGAGACATTGCTCCAAAGCTTTAGGAATATTAGGAACCTATGCGAAATCCTTCCCCTGTTGAATTCCATCAATTTCGACAAAGTTTTTAACAGAACCTGAACTGAGATTTCATCTAAGACCCCAGTGCAGAGCACTTTGAAGTCAGTGAAAAAATTGCATTGACTTGATGTGTTTGGGGTTAGACCTATAAGACTACAAAACTTGTTCTTGGATTAGCAATGTGTGATCCCTAACAGACTGAATAAACCCAGAACAAGCGTTTACTACAGAATATAAGAATAGTTATCTTCCCCAATCTTCGCATTGGGACAGAAGGTAATAACAGGTTAAGTGTGCAATGAAGCATCCTTCCATATCCTTCAAAATGGAAACCAGAATCTTTGTCTCCTCTTTACACCAGCCTACCTGGATTTCCCTCCCATTGTCATATGCAATGGCTTTTTGAATAAAGCTAAGCTACCAGCATCAACAGCATTCTGCAAAGACGCAGTAGGAGTTGCATGGAAAAAATATTTCCATTTTCAACTTGATATTTGAGGGTTTGGAGCATTTCTCTTACAAGGAAAGGCTGAGGGACTTGGGTCTTTAGTTTGGAGAAGAGAAGTCTTAGGGGAGATCTGATCAATGCTTACAAATACTTAAAGGGAGGGTGTCAGGAGGACGGGGCTGGTCTTTTCTCAGTGGTGCCCAGTGACAGGACTAGAAGAAATGGGCACAAACTTGCATATAAGAAGTTCCACCTAAACATGAAGAGGAACTTCTTTACTGTGAGAGTGGTAGAGCACTGGAACAGGCTGTCCAGCGAGGTGGTGGAGTATCCTTCTCTGGAGACATTCAAACCCCACCTGGACAAGTTCCTGTACAACGTGCTCTAGGTAGACCTTCTCCAGCGGGGTCGTTGGACTAGATGATCTCCAGAGGTCCCTTCCACCCCCATATCATTCTGTGATTTCATTTTCTGTTTTCTCATTACTATGTTCTGAGAAATAGTGAATAGTATTCCCTATCCATCTCCTACATGACATTCCCTGTATCACATCTAGAATATCTGCCTTTTGTCATATCTTTTCAGGTAAAGGGTCCTAATCTAATTAGTGTCTCCTTACACAGAAGCTTCCCGTTGCTCTTGCTCTCGTTCTTTATTGCTTTTCATTTCCTCTACAACCTGAGAGGGAGCAACTGCAAAATTGCATGTATTGTTCAAGATGCAGGTGCACGGTGAATATGAATAGAGGCATAATTGTGCTTCCTGCTTACTTCCTAACTCCTTTCCTAGTATTTCCTACCATCCTATTTTGCTTTTTTGACCACAATTGAGTACTATGGTGATGTTTCCAGACCACTAGCTGAAATCACTCCCAGATTCCTTCCTGTAATAGTGAGAGCTAATATAGAGAGATTTGGCATGTATGTGTATTTAGGATTATTTTCCCATGGAAGCTCAACTGTCCTTTATCTGCACCAAATTTCCTCTTATTTTATTGCTCAGTCACTTACTAGCGTAAAACTCCTCTTTCACAGCTGGGTTGCCATTTGACTGTGCTGAATAATTTTCTTTCATCAGCAAGTTTTGCCACCTCGCTTTTCATCTTTTTTCCAGGACACCAACAGACGTGCAGAACAGCACAGATTCCCTCACGGATCCCTGCGGGGTGTCATTGACACCTTCCCTCCACTGAAAATTTGTTCTAGCCCTTTGTTTCCTATCAATTAACCAGTTACTAAGCCAGGACTTTCTCTTTTATCCCATGATATGTTTTGTTTTCTAAAACAGCATTCAATGAGAAACACTGCTCAAAAGATTTTTGAGGGTCTAAAGATAGACAAAAATAAATTCAATATATAAATGTACATCAGCTGAGTTTTAGTAACATAGACAAAGGTTCTTTTACAGAAGTTATATTAGCTATCCCTCTATATGCCTAACAACGCATCTATACATTACATCATTTGTTCTAGGTTGGGTTTTTTTTGTTTTTATTTTTTTTCCATTTGGGTTTTGTCTGGGTCCCCCCAGAAAACACTAATCTGCCTGGTATGGAGGTCAGATTTATTGGTCTATAATACCTTATATACCATCTGATTTTTTTTATTTTTTTTTTTTGAAGTGGTGTCACTTTTGCCCCTTACTATTCCTTTGTATTGAGACCATCTCAAGCTGGTGATACAGCACACTCAATAAGTAGCTCAGCAGCTTCACCTCTTAACTCTGCTCGCACACCCTGGCAAACATCACATGATCTTGGTGATACTATTTCATTTACACTTTCATGAAGTTCTTAGGGTTTTATATTGTTTCCTTTTTAATGAAGATTCACTATCATCTTGTTTTGGAAATTCCTTTTTAGCAAAAAAGCCAACACACTTTTTCTTTTCAAATTTAAAGACACTTGAAAAACTGGGGAGCATCTCTTAACTTCTTGCATTCCTACAGACTTTGCTCATATTCTTACAGAAGGTCACAAGCCAGAGGTAGATGCTGCTGCAAGAAGGTGTGGGAGGTCCACACAGTCCTATTCACCACATGGGAGGTGATATGGGACACAGCTGTGCCATCAATCCTACCCCTCCTTCAACAGAACTATCCCAAGATAGCTTTCACCAGAACAGAGAGGGCTTGACCAAGAGGTCAGCTAACAGTGCAGAGATCATGGATGTAAGACCAAAAAATAAAAAAGGTAAAACATCCAGAGAAAGGAATTTTAAAGACTGTCTACAAAGAAAAGGCAGTGACCAAATACTAGCATTTTTCTTAGGAAGAGCTGGACATCCGACTGGAACAAATTCAAAAATCTTTCTTCCTCTGAAGGAAAGCTTGTGGCAGGGAAGCCGTGACAGACAGGCCACTGGCAGCCATAGATCACCAAGCCACAGAGTAACATAAATTGGAAGGGGTCTCCAGCAGCCATCTGACCTAGCCACTGCCCAAAGCACAGCCACCTTCTAGGTGAAACCAGGTTGCTCATGGCTGCATCCAGGTGTTTGAATCTGTCTCCAAGGATGGAGTTTCTACAGCATCTGGGCTCCTGTTCCAGAGTTGCACCAGCTGACTGATGGGTTTTTCCCCTCCCCTCAATACCAAATGGCATTTCCCTTCTTGCCTAAAGCCTCCAGCAAGGCAGCAGAGGTTTCTGCACTGGAGGCAGAGGACATGCCTGTGCAAAGGGGCAGGGAGGAGCTGGGAAGGGGCAAGCCTGAGTTCACCCTCCTGTGTCACCTCCCTGGCTATGGAGGCACCCATCACCCCTCACACTGGCAGCATGGCCAGTGATCAATAGCTTGTGGCCTTTGACTGAGAGGAAAACCTTGACTCCTCCAGCTTTGGCCAAGCAAGACATTCCTGCTAACAGCTCAGTTCACCCATGGGTAGGTACCTACCCTCTTACTGGGGCCACTCCTCACTGTGAAACATCCTCATGCTGCCTTCCACCCTCCTCATCCCCCAGGAATTTTGGCTTAAAACATCTCAAGGGATTTGGATTAAGTTCCTGGCTATTAAAGATGACATTATCCAAACAGACACAACCTGGATAAAATTCAACCCGTTCGTACAGAAGCTGCTGGGACCTTCAGGCAAAATTCATGTTCCTGGCATCTGATTCTGTTATGTAAAATTAAAAAAAAATAATATCCCCAATAGTACAGGAACGCCTCCTCAGGCAGACCTGCTTATGTTGCTCCCTCCCCTTACAGACAGTCACTCCCAAATCCTGCTGCCTTCAGCTGGAGTCCACAGCCGTTCATTCCCTGATATCCCAAAGGCTCTGACAGCCAGGAGCCACCAGCCAATCCCATGAGATGGTATTTTACTGTTCCCATTCAGTTCCAAAGGTAAGGAAGGTATTGCATATTCCTGAGCTGATATGTTATTTAGGCATTATTATTTACTGCTAGGCAGCTATTACCTTCTGGTTTGCAGGATTTTAGTGGTAAATGAAGGAATCTCTCTTTCAGTGTCTTATAGGATTAAAAATAAAATTATGCACAGATTTAATATTTACCAAATTTAGAAGGATTTAAATAATCATCACACCAAAGTCTGCTTTCAGATATGTAGCAATACAGGAAAGGATTAAGGAAGTAGAAAGACCAGGAAAAAAATAAGGCAGATTCTATAGATGAGAATTAAACCCAAAACAAAAAATTATTGTTTGGAGTCAGTCCTTGTATAACATGGTCTGCAGAGACTGAATAGCCAGCATGATTTTGAGGCTTTGCTCTAAATGTTATTTTGTCAATTAACAGAGAGAAAAACCTGAGAAAATATTTGGGAAAAATATGCAGCATTTCACATATTCTGGAAAAATTCTGCAAGGAGGAGGAGGAGATTCAAATCATGTTGAGAAAATAAGTTTGTGTTGTTTAGAAAGCAGTATTACTATTAAGAGAGCTTCACTTCTGAAAATCAGGCTTTTGGGCCAATCAAAGATTCCAAGGAAAACATTCAAAAATTTTCCTTGGAAGAGATGCTCATTATGTTTACTAGGTTTTGTGACAATCAGTTCAAAGAGTAACAGATATTTTCCACCTGATTACAACTGGACATGAGCTAGAAAAACTGCCTTGGGTAAATCATGTTACTTCTCAAGTCAAGCAGCAGCCATCTCTGTTCAGTTTTTTGGGGTTTTTTTTCTGCTCAGATTTGAACATGCTGTTCAATATCCAAATGCACACATTCGTGCTCTCTAGTAGTGCATGAGATATTTTATTACCAAGCATCCATGCAAAGCATTTTAAAATAATAAGCAGATTTAATGCACTGTAACTTGTATTTAAGATCAAGAGACATGCACAGCAGTTGTTATGGGAGAGAGCTTCTAAAACAAGGCAAAAATATAAATTACAAAGCAAGGATAACAGAAAATAATCTCAGTAGTACAGCAACCAAAGACAGATAAACAAGAACAGCCATCACAGTGTGGTATGCAAGATGTTCATTACTCATGACTCTGAGCAATAACAGATAGCTTTGCATATTTATTAATTCTTATATTACAATGCTGGCAATAAATTGTGGTCTTTGTCATGAAACGTTAAAAATAAAAAACCAGGCAGAATAAATTAGTTTAAGCTCTGTACATGACTAGAAACTGTATAGCACCAATAAATAAATTAGTGCTTGAGGGATGATTTATTTTCATGCACAATTCTCTGTTCTGTTCATGTCGCATTAATTCTTCATTTGGACAGGTGAGTAGCTAGAGCTCTGAGGGAAATGTATAACCCCAAATTCACGTACACTAGGGTGTACACTGATAAGCATTCACTTAAACCTTTTCTGCTCATTTACTTTCCACATTCCATGAAACCAAATTATAGCCCAAAGTATTTCCAGGACATGGAGGTTGGGATGATGTACCCAGTGGGGGTCTCTGGTATCTAACCATACCCTTCTAACATTCCCCCCTCACCCCATCTCCTAGTGACAAGCTGCCAGTAACTCTTCCCCATAACATTTAAGCACAGGAACAGGTAAGATAAAATACAGACCTCTTAGGCATCAACATTAGGTGCACATAGTCACCAAAAAGCACAGCCACTTAACCCTTGGATCATGATTGTGTCCCCCTCTCCACGTCTGATTTTCTCAGGAAATTTGTAGCTCTTCTTTTCCAAATACTCCTTCCATCCTCCCCTGAACACCTTTGGTCCACAGATGTTACTTTGCCCCTTCAATTTACATTAATTCTTCAACTTCTTCTGGGGCCAGACAAACAGGTTACCCATTCCAAATTTCCTCATATACAGAACCTTTCTACCCTTCCTTTGATAGTCTTCACCTAAAAACGTGGACCTCTGAAGACAACCTAAGCAGACCAATTTGACATGACAGCAAAATGGTTTAGTTGCCACCTGTGAACTGATGGGACTATTTTCCATCCACCTCAACTTGCAGCAGTATGAATGGTTGAAACTGAATAAATGTGAAAATCTATTAAGCAAGCTGTATCTGATTAATGGAAAGTTTCCCTTTTCTCTCATCCCTTCTCTGAAGCTACCAACTTATAGAAAAAGATCTAAGAATAAGAACTTATTCCATAAATTATTACTGGGATTTTGATTGTTCTAGACCTTTTTTGTTGAAGAAATAACAAGTCAGATACCTGGCATTAAAAAAAAAATATGAAAGAAATTTGACCCACCCTCCATCCCCCACAAACCACAACCCAGTCCATACCAAACCTCTGCTGTAGAAATACAGTACATAGCAGAGAGGATTAAGAGAAGGATGGCAGCAGCTGCTACTCTGAACCTGGAAAAAGCACACACCATAAACCAAAGCTTTGTGAATTTTTTTTTTTAAAAA
>JAOQGH010000040.1:10263887-10298458 GCA_025769975.1 Gallinago jamesoni | reverse complement strand
TGGCAGCAGCTGCTACTCTGAACCTGGAAAAAGCACACACCATAAACCAAAGCTTTGTGAATTTTTTTTTTTAAAAAAGTTTATTTCTCCTAAGTCCATTACACCTTTGTTTTTTCTACAGACTTTGTGTTCCTAACACAAAAATACCCTTCACCTCCTTTCTGACTATTGTCAGCTGAAGATCTCCTAAACACAGCTGGCTGTGGGTGGCAGCAGGAGGCTGAATTGGCAGAAAATTTCTGGCTGAATAAAATTATCAGCAAAGGCAACTTTCTGAGGCTACTGATGTTAGGTTTTTTTTTCCCCAAATTTTCAGTGCAAATTTCCTTCTGTCTTTTCTAACCAAAGAAGAACAGTGTAATTCAGAAATAGTTAAATGAGCTACAGATTATATTCACCTCTTACCTGTGTGACTGCAAAGGGTTTGAGTCTATTAAAATCAGTCACATGAACAAAATCTAGGCTAATAAAGTCTAAGTAAATTCTTACTCTAATGCTGTCTCCAAATAGCAACCACTCAAGCAGCAGTATTTTCTCCATATGAAATTATTCATGTAGTAGTTCTAAACTTTATTCCCCTCACTATTGATGGATCTTTTCAACCATTACCTTCATGTTTTTTAAGATTAAAAATTATTTTATGTTGTCATTAAAAACTGCATGGGAAACCTGGCAGTAATATATTCTTAAGTTTCTTATGTGACCATCTCATGGTTGCTCTTCAAGGAGCTATTTCATGGTTCATCAAAGCTTCAAACTCCCTAATGAGTCATCTGGTTCTTAGTGTGCATGAGGTAGATATTTCTGTTACCAGGTTTGCTTTTAAAGAAAAAAGGTGTGTAAGTGTTGCTGAGTGATTTCAAAGTTATTTAAGGACAAATAGTATGAGAATGTAACTCTCCAAAAGTAATATTATAGGAAATCAGTGCATCACGATATATGTATTTTCCAAGCATACATAGTGTTTACCACTACATACACAGCGTATGTATTCATAATTTGAAGAAGCACTTAGATGTTTCAAAAAAGTTCATAAAAGCTTGTGTGTATATCTTACATGTATAAATAGAAAAAAGTAATCTCTGTTCTGTTTAACCCTTTATGTATACTGAAAATGCACGCAGGATCCTATTGTGTTTCTTACAATACCAGCGCACAGCCTTTATCCAGCAATGTGCATCTCCTGCAAGGTAAAGGGAATTTGAAAAGACTTTTCACAGCACCATCGACAACATATATCCCTGTCCTCCTGCCCAATGCCCCCTCACTCCCCTTTCTGTCAGGACCAAGAACATTTTGTAACGTTTGTTCAAGGTGGTCTTTCAGGACACATGGGACCACCGGGCTGCAAATATTTGCGACAGGACTATCTCCATGGTCATGAATTCTTTGGGCAGCCTGTGCCTGGTCATCCCTGTCCTCACTGGGTACAGAACCCTCCCAGATCAGACCCGTAACTAGTGCCCAAGTAGCAGTTTCAGCTTGGGAACATCGGTGCAGATAGCACGGGCTTTGTTCACTGCAATGAATAAAGAACATTTGGATATTGCTTGTTCTCCTTCCTACCTGACTGCCTGCCAGACACCTTGTTTCAGAGCCACCCCATGTTCAGTGGGTCAAGACCAAAGAGAACCCACAGATCCTGGAAGAGCTGGTGCAATTGTCACAGAAGCCATAAGAAATTTTGGCGTCCATTCCAAGAAGCTGGATCAGAGGTTTAGGCCTGTGGTAGAACTAGGAAAAAACCCAGTATCTCTTAATTACAATAGTAGTGCTACTAGCTTTTGCCTCCTGCACCACAGGGCTGGGAAGAATAAAATTATCACAGTGGTTAAATGCTGACTACATTGTGTCAAATAGGGCAAAACCCAACAAGTGTTATTTGAAGCAGGACATGTGCATAGACAGAATGTTTGCTGAGCCCAGATGCCTAGACTCGGATTAAAATGCAGGACTTTGACACCTCATTGCCAGTAAAGAGCATGTTTGTTTCACCCTCATGGTAACCCATCCAGCCTCCAGAATTCAACATTGAACAGGATGAACCTGACCCATTTCTGAATCTGTACTGACAGCTGAGCTGAGAGTCTAGAGTTGACTAAGTATCTGCATTAAACTTTTCCAATCTCCAAAAAAAATATTTTCTTTTAATACGCTTCAATGCTAAAATAAATGATTTTATTTTCCAGTAATTTGTATTTCATTAGCATAAGGTGAAAGTGTTTCCATAGAAACACCAGGGATATATAATTTCTAAATAATGATTTCTCCACAAAGAACCCAAAAAATCGTTTTCAGATTTCAATGCAAAATTCTCCAAACAGTTTGCTTACTAATACTACAGAGAAAACACATGTAAAGACTTTGAACTTTAAATTGTAGCTGTAAATTGTTAAAGACATTTTGGGTAGTTTAATATTTCAATCATAGAAAAGAAAAACATAGGAAAACTATGGAGGTAGAAAACTAAGCTAGAAAAAGTCAAAGTAACATTAAGTGTAACTTCACTGAATTCAGTGATCAAATTCATATGTCAGTGTAAAGTACGATGGGTCAGTATATAATCTGTATTCAGATCAGTCTAAATAGTTGGTTTTATTTTCTGTTTTGACTTTATGCCTATATCTTATTTCTTATGCCTATTTATGTCTATTTTATTTCTGTAGTCTCAAGATTAAAAGATGTATTAAAATCAAATAAAAAATTTATGCTTCTCATCATCTGCTCACTTGGACAGTACCTCCAGAAAAGTTCTAACAAATACTAACTTGGATAGGATGATTATTAAGAATCAAGTGTCCCATCTGGATCTTAAAATGAATTGGAAAAATGTCATTTACAGGAGGTAAAATTTTTAAAAACACAAGGATTTCTCTTAATTCCACTCTCAAAGGAATCAAAAAGGCAAGATGATCAGAAAAAAAGGAGAATGAGGTGCTTAGGAAGATGATATATTCCCAAGCTAGGAAATAAAGAAATCTCAAAGAACTTTAGGGCTGGAGAGGATGGGATTTGAAGCTGGAGAGGGCGTAGGGATTTTGTATTTCTTTCACATGTCTTTCTTGTATTACTTAGGTATAAAACAAAACAGACTTAGAAATCCTTTTATGGTGTCTTGACATTGTTTCTTCATAGATATCATTTTCCCCAGGGAAAAATTATTTCTATGACTTGGAGGTTAATGTTGCTCTTGGTGAGGAAAAAGAAAATACTCCCTGCTATATTCTTCTATATGTATACGGTTAATTGAAACAAAAGGAACATCACACAACACAGATGAAGCCAGCAAACTCAAATGCTGGGGCCGATCAGTGGGAGGTGGAAATGTGGGTGTATTCCAGAAACAGCAAAAGCGGGAAGAAGAAAAAAAAAAGACACAAGCTGAATGAAATGTCAGGCAGATCCCCAAAACAAGCACTCAGACAATATCTCTGGCCAGACACCTGCATAATACTTTTGATATAAGTTGCTCTTATCTTTCTCCAAAAAATTCTAGTCTTAATACCAGACGTTCAAGGGGCAGATTTTTTTTTTACATGATTTCTGTAAAATAACACGAGTATACATTAAAAAACACAAAAAAACTGACTGCAATCAACTATCCTAGGTGGAACCAGTCCCAAAATACAAAATTCTGTCTGAAAGCATAGGCTATGGTACAGTGTACTGTACAGATAATTTCCCAATGAGGGAGAAAGAACACTTAGAAGACGATGATGAACAGGTGGTTTACAGAAGTTATCCAAGGATACTTTGAAGTGGTACATGACTGTTCATTCAAAAAACTACGCACAAGGGACTGGAAACTAAGGCTACAGGCTCCCACCACCCTGAGGGACTTGATCAGTTACTGTTACAAGGAATTACTGTTGGCAGAAGCTTGCTTTGAGCATGAATAAAAATAGGGTACTACTTACATACACTAAAAGGCTTCCTTGCACAGTTACTTGAAGAAGCACAGCAGTTGTGACTCTTAGAAAAGAGCATGAAGTGGGTCCAACACATGCTTCCTAGGTCTGAAAAACCCACCAGGCATCTCAGTCCCTGTCGGGTTCTCAGTAAGTGCAATGTTATTGAGTATCCTCTCCTCACACCTTGGCCTGGGCCTCTGAAAAGAGAGCAACCAGCTGCAGTATCCAAAAAAAAAAAAAACCCTAAACTTTTTTTGATTTTTTCCCAATTTTTTCCCCCAAAATTTTCCCTTTAGATAGTAGGTGCAGTATGTGGGCTTAGGCCCTTTCTGTCATGTTCTACCCTTAGAAAAAAAAAACAACATGAAAAATGGAAAACATGTGTGGAAAAGCTTTGTTTTCTTAAGCATTGAAGAAGTCTTTATTTCCAGTTCAATGACTTTCATGAACTACATTCATCATGAGCTTCCTTTGTTTAATGGCCTGGTTTGTACTTCATTCCACATCCCTAAAACACTGTTAAGATTGAACTGTCTGGGTTAAAGCTCTATGTGCCCAGCAAGTCAGTTTTGAGAACAAAACCATTCAAAGAGTATAATTAAATCCACTAGGTTTTATTCTATGAAACAAGAGCCTACCAACTAATAGCTCACAAATTATTAATAAAGTATGGGATTCTACAACGTGAGGCATACCACCTACCATATAATTCATTATTTTTCAAAATCTGAAGGTTTAAATTCTTACAGGTGAAACTAAAGAACAGCTTTTATTAAGATATGTTTAAAGTCAGAAGGTGACAAGTCAGGTCAGTAAATTGCAGCAGGTGTTCTCCCACAACACTTTCTACCATGCCCTCTGTTTAAATCCACATTAATCTCCAGTTTTGTGAGAAATGAGTTCAGTACCCACCCCAGGCTCCATAAAAAGGAACAAAGTTCTTTGCTGGGGTCGGGTGTACATATCACTCCCCCCTACCAACTGGCTTTCACTGTGTTGTGCCAGCAGAGCTCTCCTCCTGATTAAAGCTAACCAACATTGGCTTTTCAACCCAGGTAGCAGGGGCACTTCCATTTGGATCACAAGGAACAATTTCTCTCATCCTTATCATTCTGCAGTTCTTAGAGGACGGAGCCAACTGCACAGTGACAACAAACCTGGAGGTCCATGGAGTCAGCCAGCTGTTATATCATCTCAGGTGACAACGTCTTTTATTATAAAACCTTTACCCTCGATGAACGTGTCTTTCTTTAGCTCTTGTGTAGCAGCGGAAGACCATTATAACACCATTACAGTAGGACCTTTGGCATAGAAACATTTTTCACTAATTTTATTTCTAGGGCAGCAGAGCTGTCATTCCAGGCCACTTATCTGTAATTACCATTTTTATTATGGCAATGATGAATTTTGCAGACAGCAGATTTCACCACTATCTCTGAATGGGCAAGTTTTAATTACATATTGAAGCTTATTAAATCAACACCTCACATACAATAAAATTGCTAAGCCCAGAATATTGATAACCTGTCCTTCAAGGCCTTGTTAAATTTTTTCCACAAATTTTGGAACATCTTATAACCACTGTCTTTTTTTTAATATTTTTTTTTTGGCAAAGCAATTGTCTAGCCCAGTAAGTTATGATTAAGTGTATGCAGCTGGAATGTTTACTGCATGTTTGCACCTGCGCATTGAGTAATAATACCCAGGAGATTTGATAAACCCACAAAAATCACACAGAAAGACAAAGAACAGGGGATTGGAGAGCAGCCTGCAAAAGAGAGTGGGTTGACACTACAGGCTTGTCTTCTTAAGGGGGTCCAGAACCACATGGGCATTTGGTTGCATAGTAATGGCCTAATTATAAGCTGTATTTATTAATACCAATCTGTATTCATACCTCCCATATTATTTAAACATGAAGTAAAAAAATAATAATTTTGTGTTTCTTGTTAACAGGAAGTCTTCCAAAGATGGTTACTGAAAATGTATATTATTATCCTGAGGCACCATTACATCCATATTAATCTCTCAAAAGAGCTCTTGGGAGGGCTGTTCTATGATTATATAAGATGGTTTTGAATATCTTCACAAGATAATAAAAGGTGTTAGCTTTTCCCACTGCTTTCAATACTAAGTTCTCCAAGAGTAGCACATCTCCTGCATGGTTTTGGATAAAACCTGAGTATTCCCTGAATTATAGCTCAGACAGGCAAGGGACTATATATAGTCACATAATTGCGTTGTTTTGCAGTACATTTCTTATGGAAGTTGAATTAAATGTATTAGAACACCAGAATATGGTCTCAAGTATAAAGACAATCAGAAGGTGGAAAAAATGAATATAATAAAAACCCAACAACTAGCGCAACAGCATGTTTTGCCTTATGATCAGCCCTTAGTAAACCACTTCATTGTAGTTAGTAACCAGATGGAGGAGCCAAGAGTCTGTTCTTATAACTGGCACACACAAAAAAAAAAAACCACACACTCAACATTTCTACAGCTATGAGAATAAAATAAGAGCACTAAGTAATCTGAATGTATTGTCCTTTTCTGTGCTTTGATATTCAAGACCAAATTAATATTCTGGTCAGATCCTGAGAATCTAAGTCACTCCGCAACAAGGCACTGAGTAATTCCTGATAAAATCCTTAAAAGTGAGTAGTGAAAACGGCTATTTTGAACAAGTATTGCAAAAAAGCTGTGATTTAAAGAGAGGATGACCAACTTTTCAGATCAATTCAAAAGGCTAAATTTATAAACATATTGCACTAAAATCAGTTCTATGTAAATGTTAAGCAGCTTCAGTTAGACACTCAAAACCTAAAAGTTGGCTGAGATCTGTGGAAGGCCACCCAAAAAATTCATTTTTGGCTGCTCAAATACATGCTTTATGACATTGCCTTCCTAAATCATCTTATTAAAAAATTACTTTGCAATCACCTGTCTCATTCAGTGAGTAGGAGGGACATTAATTAATGAGGTTTGACTTCCTACCATTGCACAAAATGTGCCATGAATGAACTCCAAGGTCACGCAATTCAAACTGTTCTTGCCAGAGTGATTTCTCTCCTCTCAGGTGTTTAAACACTGCTCACTGTTATGAGCTCTCCCATTTTGGGGAGGCTTCCACTTTTCCCAGCTCACACCCTTCCCAGCACCCTTGAAGCTGTCTTTCCTGACCACACATGACAGGTTGTGTGGGTGCTCCTTAAGGCATGATCTTGACATGATTTTTTCTGACCTCAAATGCCACAGGAAGCCCCTAAGCCATTACAACGCAGGCAACCTGTACACCAAACAGGGGGAGGGTGTGGGGAGGTGCAGGACAGACCATGTAAGCCTTGGATTTTCTTACAAGCATTAGTGGTGAGGGCCTGAGAATAGGCAAAGCTGCAGGCTCCTCCAAGTTGGACCTTTTTTTGTGGTGACAGCAGCACTCCATTGCTGATCTCTTTTCTCTGACTCCATTCTTGGGCTCATCTTTCTGCCTCAGTAGGTCTAACATCACCCCAGCTCCTCTGGCACCATCAGCTCTTCCCATTAACCTCAGTCTCCTTTTCTCTAGAATCTACTTACATGCAAAAATTTTAGTCCAAATGGATAACATCTAACAAAGCCATAATGAAATGAAAACTGCATCTTACCCTTAGAAGTGGCTGATGACTGTGAGAGGCACCACACAAAGCTATCCTCCCTGGGACCAAGTGAGTGTATTAAAAAGAGGAGGAAGCTTCTGAGAGATTTCTTAAGTTAACTTTTGCAAGGTGAATTGTTAGGACTCGTTACAGCTGATGTCTGAATGCTGACACCTGGGGTTCATTAGCAATTCCCCCTGCCCCCCTCCCCAAAGAAATTCCTCTCAGAAAGTGTGAATTTGTTGCAATTGAAATAATCCATAGGAAAGAGCTTCTCTTTCAAAATGTCAACTAATTTTTTTTTCCATTATGATTCTCCAGTCCTTAAGCAGTATCGTGGTTTTTCACTTAAAAAATGAAATTTAGTTCCAGTTTTCTATCTGAAGTAAATATGTATATACACATAAATACATACATACATATAAGATCTTTACATTACTTTTTTATTTTCTCCACACTGAGAAGTCTAGAACAAGTAAGAAGTAAGGGAATACCAAAATAGTGATGATTTGAAGTAGTGCTAAAAATTGGCTAAAATTATGTTTAGGTAATAGGTAGACCTTTTTCCCGGGAGACTGAATTGCCCCAGAGATATTACTCTAATCGAAACTACATTAAGAATATGTATAATATTTGTACAACAGATTTGTACACTTTCCTTAAAAGGAGAACTATCCACAAGTACGGACGGCTGGAAAGAAGCCACCCTGCACCTATCTGTTTCTCTATCCATCTGCCTGTGTTGTCCTCCCTCAGTGCCTGGAAGTCTCTCTTTGAAGGAGCGGGTGTCAGTTGGCACTTTCCACCCTCTCTCAAGCATCCCAGTGGACCCGTTCCTCCAGTGCCACCAGCTGACAGAGGATCCTACCACCTTCTTCCTTCCCTTCCTTCCCTGTTCACAGACACCCCATCAGTCCCAAGACCATCGGCAGTCATCATACCCCGGTATTTAGCTAAGCCTAAAATATAATCATATTTAGGCAATAAATAGGAAAGAAACAAAAATACAGAAAATAATTAATTATGGGTCAGATCCATAGAAAAATACCAGCTTTGGATTAGGCTCTATAATTATTTTTGACCTTCTACATCTGCAAAAAGCTACCTGTGATCAGTTCTTTCTAATGCGAGTAAAGCATTTTGAACTTATTTTGAACAGATAGGTCATTCTTACCTTAATTATCATGGCCAGGCAGAACATCTATTTCCAAATTGCTCTTGAGCTAATATCTGTTCTTCAGTTTGGTCTATTGGCATTATAATTTCCACATCCTGGGAACTTTTATACTATTTTTAAAGGTCTTTTCCCCCAGATTCAAGCTTAAATCAATCACAGATGTTCCAAAGTAGATTCTTTAAACAGAATGGGCCAAACTGCAAATTCTTACCTTATAATTGATTTCAATGGGGCTGTGGTAAGTGCTTGCAGTCGTGCAAAACTGCAGTTGCTTCAGGAGGATTATAGCTGTGCAGCTAGAGTAAGCACAGAGCTAATCCCTGTGCGCTGCAGATACCCACACGTGAATGCAAAGCCAAAGCATAAACTTCTAATACAGAGGACTGACATTAGTTTCAGTATAACATGATACTCCTGAAACCAGTTAAATCAGGCTGGAGAGAGAGCCCTTTGACCCAGATTTGGAATACCCTCCAAAACGGATGGAGAATTCACACTTCACGGTTTAGTTGGGTTTTTTATTAAAACAGAAGTCCAGACTTTGCCTTGAACATTGCTCCTCTGTCTTCCTTTGCTCACTATACATTGTTTGTGTGTCAGGTTTTTGTACAAACCAGAAGAGAATTTGCTTAAATAGAAAAGATATCATAAAGAAAAAGCAATTTGTTTGACTGTACAGATAATAATTTCGCCAAAGTGCCATTACAGGGCTCTGACTGACACAATTGTAAATGAGAAGGTGATTTTATCAGCTGTGAAAACTGCACACAAAGGACACATCGTCAGACACTTCTCAACTTTAAATGTGTGATGCTTCGACTAGCAGATGGGGACTGGGTAAACAACAACCACATGAGTTCTCTTTAAGGAGTTCTGCTACCATCTTTTTTTAGTCTGATGCCTCTGGAAATAATTAGCAAGCCTGCATAAATGATGCTTAGAATATATAATACTGACAAAACCTGAGGTATACAGTAAGTCTCTTAAAAAAATGAAAAGACATAATGAATGATGATCACCTATGATATGAATTATAGATTCTGTGCAAGTTAGACTGATTCACGATTCTGCAGTGCTAAAGGGTCTGCTGCTACATTTACATTTTTACCATGAGCCTTTTTGGTGTGTATCATCTTGAAATATAGATTAAAACTCCACAGCCACATGATTAATTAAGTCTAAAAAAACCCTGTGTGCCTCATCTCCATGTACTGAAAATGAATGTAGTGCAGTTTATACCCCAGATGAATATCCAGCTCTGAATTTCAGTGAGACCCTAAGACTTTGGGACTGAAGCTTTTATTTACACAAAAAGTAGACTTCCTGGAACATCAGTTCTGTAATTTATTTTTGCCGGGTGAGAGAACAAATGCAATCGTATTTTGATATGAAGCCAGTATGTTTCACAAATTCTTTAGATGCAATCTTTCATCTGGAAAAAACCACCAAATTTTGGATTGCTTAGTGGAAAACTCAATGGAGGACAGGAGACTCAGACACAAAAATTAACCAATCTCTGCCCAAAGTGTGTGGTACTAAAAAGTCCCACATGGGAATTCAAAGAAATGGATTGTGCATCTCAGTATCTGGATATCTGACTGCAAAAGCTGATAAGAACAGCCATAGCGCATAGCACAGGAACACTTTTTTAAACTCTTTTGGAGAACTGAATAATGTGGCTGAATAGTGAAGCAATGATACACGTTTTCCAACACCTTGTTTTCGCTGAGGAAATGTGTCTTCTGATAAATTATTCAAAACATAACTGTTAACCTATTTAAGTTTGAAAATATGTGTACTGTAATCAGGAACCATGTTTCTCAGCCGCTTGAACAACTACACTCCAGCTCCGGCATTCTCTAAAGTGCCTGCACAAAACAGTAAACCAAGATATCTATGTCCAGCACACCATTCTGAGCAGTAAATCTTTCACAGTTCTGGGGCAGTGTGTTAAAGAAATCTAGATGTTCCCTAAATATAGAAAAGCTAATTTAAATATAACTTGCAGAAAGTGTGTAAAAATAGTTCTGACTTCTGCAAGTCTTTCCAATGTAACTTAAAGCATGAGCTGGCCCACTCATGTCAAAGGGTTAATGATATTTCCTCAGCAATTTGGTTAAAGATTTTCTCTAAAGAAATACACCTTCAGTGGAACTATTTAGGTACTCAGTCTGCCTTTCGACTTCGAAAATGAAATAAGTTGTAGCATTTTGCAATTTTACCTTATGGTACGTTTTCCAGCATCTTCTCATTAGTTTCACTTTGAGGAGAATCAAACATTAATATAGAAATCATGTGATCAGCAAATTTATGTAATGTGCTGATTTTTCCTCAGCCATTGCCAAGGAATTAGCAATAAACTTAGAAACAATTGCAGGGCTCCAGTATTTGAACCAGAAACAATTCAAGTATTAGTAATTAGTGTTAAAGCACAATAATATGCTTAGTTAAGGTAATACCCAAACCACCTTATTTATTATGTATATTATAGAAATTCAATCTCAAATTGCCACATATAACTCATTGGGATTTCCCCTTCAGGGAGGAGTTTCTTGGGTTTGGTTTTGACATATTTGAAATTATATTAATTATTTGGCAATGGCTGCTATAACACACTTCCATCATCTCAGTAAGAAAAGATATGTCAGATTTTATCATCATATTTGAAAACTGTTCAAAACTTGTGATTTTGCTATTTTAACATTTTTAGATCTTCCAAGCATGTGTGTACCTGATTAATCCCAGGGTCTGTATTTACATTCACAGAACTATTCAGTTAAATATATGATTGATTTTTTTCCAGGCCCAGGACCTTCAATAATGTGATTTAGACCTTCTGTAATCTGCTTTGGAATGTGTCTTGCACTTTCTTAGGTAAGTATTTCAACAACAACTGATGCATATTCCAAGTTTCAGACATATGAAGGTTAATGGAGTTGGACTAGATGATCTCTATGGTCCCTTCCAACTCTAAAAAAATCAGTGAAATTCAGTGAAAAATATCTAAATAAAAATATGACACTGATTTGTAAGTAAAATATAAGATTAGCAATTTATAACTTATCTGAAGAGCTATTTGATAGAATACTGAGAAAGACATCCTGACCTGCTTGTTTCAAATTCACCTGTCAAGATTTTACCAGTGCTACACAGGTAATCACAGATTCACAGATTTTCTCTCTATATTTAAAACAAAGTAAATGAATACCACTGCTGTTGCAGAATCAAGTACACAAAATTCAAGAACACCTATGCAACACTGAGGAATATGACACAGGCTTAAATTTCATGCTTATTCTTATTTTTTTTCAGAACTATGACTCATAATAATATGACAATAATGTAGTTTTACAGATGTAATAAAAAAAATACCTTGCCTGCAGAACCCTCCCTCCCATGTGGCAGATGTGGGAACTGATGTGATGCATGAGACAGGGGATTCCAGCCAGAGTAAGAATCATTTCAAGATTAAGGGATTTGAATACTGCCTTGGGGAAGCATCTGCCTCATCTACATTATGTGGTGGAATATATGTTATTTACACCGAGACTGTCAAAAGTGGGCACTAGTTGTGTGTCTCTGTTTATCGATATTTAACATATATCTTTATAGGAAAGCTGGCTAGTCCTCACTGCTTCCAGAATCAATGGAAACTCTGGGTTCAGCATATTGTCTGGAAATCCAGGTTGTGGTCATTCCCAAGTAAATGGCAGTTCTTGATTTCACAGCCAGTAAAAACAAATAATTAAGGCTTGTGATGTGCTCAGATACTACAATGGGCATGATTTGAAAAAGAAAGAAAGAAAAAAAAAATGCACGAGGAAACCATTGTGCTGCCAAGGAGTTTGTACTCTCTGCAGTAAACGGATACAAGCTGCTCACTGAAGGGGGCAAGAACAGCCCCTCCACCCCGCTGGTCTGCCTCTCCTGGGGCAGGGATGAGGGCCTCAGCAGGCAGGGGCACCCAGCTCTCAGGAAAACTCTGTTTCCTGCACTGACTAGCAGAAAAATAAATAAAATGTTGAGCATTGTCCATTCTGCTCGCTGAATCCAGCCTATGCTACTGCCTCTGGAGTTTCATGTAGGTAGAGAAGGTGCTGAAATGAAGATGCTGAGGAAATTTTCACTGAGGAGCTCCTAACAAGAGTATATGCGCCTTTTCTATCTTCAGTGAAGTCATTCCAAGTCCATTTTTTCAGTGTCACTCCCTGGCTTTTAAAAGCCAGAGTCCCAGATGCCATCATCTGGGATTGTACTGACACTGGCACGATTCAACAGAAGGGTTCGAACCTTTGGCTCCGCTGAGGAGATTGCAGTCATTTTAGCTAATGGAATAATGGATAGCAATCTTGGGTTGTCATTCTCAGTCTGAATTGATGCTAGAGAAGAATTGACACTTTACTAGATTTTTTTTCATAGATATTTGTGACAGCAGAGAAATGATGATTCCCAGTTCATTTCCATGCGCTTGATTGAAGTGTGGTCTCCTAAAAGCCTCAATTCTCCCTTCCAATTTCCCTTTCTCCTCTCTCATCTCCAAACTGCCTTTTTCACAGCTCTGTGTCTAAGCTATTTCATGGTCCTCATTTCACGCTCCTCTCCTCTCAGTCCTGATCTTTGCCCTGTAAACCCCAATTCAAATCATCTACAGATTACACCTGAACTGTGGCTTTTCAAAGTCCTATAAGCATACACAATTTGGATAGAATTACAGGATAACAAGAATAAGACAAATGCCACACCAAATTTTGAGAAGTTTGCTGACAAGAAGTAACTTTTTACCTTTTTTTTTTTTTCTCCATAGGGGCCAAACTTGATAATTTCTTAGACTTACAATTAGTTTTAGCAGATATATTTCCAAGCCATTTAAACTATCCAGAATCATTGAAACCTCATTTATAATTATCAGTCCAGACAGCTGAATGCTAGCAAAGCTTGAAGCAAGTGAAAAAATGGTCTTATTACAGAGAATAATTTGGACTTCTTGAAATTTGCTACTGATTTTTGTGTTAACAGCAAATGCAAAAAAAACCCCACTGAGACAAAAATAAATACATGTGAGTGCATGTAACCATTTAGAAAGTTCTGGACCTGTCTTAGTAAAGTTTTGTAAAATTTCCTTGGGCCAAATTTATTTCCGTTTACCCATGAAGGGTCAATTCCTATAAATTTAAGTTTTTTAGACAGCTTACAGAGAAAAAATTAAAATGATGTTGATGAGGGCAATGGCACTTGTGCCATTTTTACCAAATATTAGTAATTGCAAGATGCAATACACCCAGCAAGTGATGTAAGTGTAAGGTAAGTAACTTCTATAAGTTGTATAGCTATCAATTATAAGATCCAGAAAGACACTCTCCATGTCTCCCTCCTAACCCTACCTATATCTCTGTTTAATTTTGATTAAACCTACCTCATTACTCTCTCTTTTTAAATTCTTTTTTTTTTTTTAATTTATTTTCTCTTGTTACCACACAATTGCTTTCTGGATTGTAAACTTTCTTGCACAGAAATCATATCTCATTGCTCTGAGCAGTACCTGTGCAACTTTCAGATGAGAGCATTCGTGTTCTACTGCAAATCACGTTAACAAAGGTTATAATTAGACAAATAATAATAGAAAGACAGATTGCAGATCCCTTAGTCACAGTGCTGAGCTATTACTCATGTATGCTGCTCCACGAGAACAGTCCCCAACCGCATGACTTGTGTGAAAAACGGAGCAGTTAGGGCTCCATTCTGGTCCAGTGCCATTATGTAATATTGTGCATTTGTGTAAATTGTCTTAATTCAGAAGTTTCTTCAGCTCAAATGTCTCTTTGAATACACTCTGCTGCAGTAATAGATTAATTTCCAAATGACAACACCCCAGCAGGAGACAGCGCAGCCGCTAGTATGAGGGGATGTGTACAGTATCTAATTATTTTTTATGTTTTTCTAAGTTTAATCATACAGGTCATCAACATTCAAATATTTATGTGTAAGCTTCAGCCCTTTCAGTGGATCTGCAAACATGACAAATAGCAACATGACTGTTCTAGTCTTCCCAAAATACACATGGTATATCTTCAAATTATACTGACATCCTTTTCCAAGCCATGTTCTCACATTCCTGGGAGAGAAACTGGCATGCTGGATGGAAACACGTAGGCTGGTTTAGGACATGGGTTGTACAACAATAGCTTAGACTATCCATATAAATATTGTCAATTAGTCAACCAGACATGAACACTTTCTCCTCCCTACCCTGTTTGAGCCTCTGCTGGCTCTGGTACTTGTACATCCATGGTGGCAGCCCTTCCTGTCCTGCCCCAAAAGATCTATGCCCAGGCTGCCAGCTATGGCCATCATCCTCACAGCCTTCTTTGCTGTGTTTTTTTTCCTGGTCATAAATATTCTTCCTTAATTGTTGCTGAAGAATCAATATTTTTATGAGTTTGAAAATGGCAAGAACATATTTCAAAAGCAATTTATATTCAAATGCAGTTTATTTTCAAACAGGAAATAGCAGAGCTAATTAATCCAACAGGATAAATTAATCAATTGGCATTAAAAATGATGCTTTTCACATTAGAAAATGTAAAATTTTATTTTATTTTATTTTAAGTAGTTGTTTGTTTGAAAAAAATATTTGGTCTGTCATAAGCTTTTATGGAAAGAAGCAGCGAGTCAGAATACAGAGGGATTTTTCAAGAGGAGCTTAATCTGTTGGGGGCAGATTAATCTGCTTTTTGGGCAGTGATTCATCTTTTCCCACACAGAGCAGAACAAGAGCATATCATCATTTTGGACTTTCAATTTCTACTACAGCTAACAGGTTTCTGCTTTACATTTCTTATAATGGTGGCTATTCTCATAGAAATTGCACTGTTGTGCTATCAATACAGTGCAAATGTCCATGTGTGAAAATAGTGAAAAATGGCCAGGGAGAAGGAATCAGTGAGTAAACAGTGAATTTTCTTTTCATTTTTAGGTACTGAAATATTTTTTTTCCCCTGAAATCAGTCAATTAAATGGGATTCTGTTTTGGATGTATTCTTTGGGGTTTTCTCTCTTCTTTCTTTTTCATCTGCAGTAGTGAGTGCAATCAGCTAAATGAATTGCAAGGTATTTTCTTTAAACCATTCCCTTTTTCCTCACTTTTGTAGTTTCAAACTTTATCTAACTTTTTTGAAATGTACAGAGTACAGAATTAAAAATATTAAAGGTACCTCTCAATCAACTGAATACTTCAAGTGTTGTTAATTGGAAAGTGAGAGTAGCAAAGAAAAACCAGACGCCCCCATACCCCAACTCTTAATATCAGGTGTTTGAAAAATTTCAGGAGCAAAGAAAAAATATAGAAAATGAAAGGATAAGTACCCCAAAGCTGAATAGGCATGAACTGGCAAATTTGATGATTTAGGATTTCAAAATAAAAAAAAATATTAAAAGAGATCTCTAAGTACTTGATTTCTGCGCACAGAGCTTGCTCCCAACAAATGTTGCAGATAATTACATTTATCTAACAGTGAGCTAATAGTGATTTGACAGTGGCCTGACATAAAAGAAAGGGCAGTACCTGTTATTCGTATCACCTGCCTTGTGTTGGATTTTCATCCTCTTGCAGCTGGGAGGAGAATCTAATAACTTTACTGAGACAGGTGACAACTGAGTCATTATGACAATTTGTAGTCACACAGGCATAAGACAGTAATGACATTTCTGGTGAGAGTTGGAAAAACACAGAGAATAAAAGTGCACTTTAAGTGGGTCGGTCCTTCCCCAAAGCAAAGGGATATCGGGGAAAAGACTCCATCATATCCCAATGAACAATCAGAGCAATGGAGAAGGAGGCAACTCCAATTTAGAAACTCAGAGGATTGCCAAGCTTCTGGGAACACATCTAGAAGAAGGAACAGAGGAAAATTATCTCATACAAGAAAATTAAATATAAGACAACACCAACTACATTTTCAGAAGTGACACTGCAAGTAATTTATAAAATGGGTACCCTGGAAGACCAGCAAATGCAACTCAGCAGACTGTCAAAAGGCAATCAAATATCTGAACAATATACATCAAACTTTGACTGGTGACAATTAAAAAATCTCACTCTTTGCTGGCTTTTGGACCACCCAAGATTTGTTAAATGAATGTCTGTTTTCTGATTTCAATTTCAGAGAAATATACATGTTGAATACTTTGCCCAAATGAACAGATGAGCTGCAGAGGGACATGATCAGGATGTACAACCATGACAGAGACAGAATCTCCATTCAGATGTTAGTACAATATGTAGTAGTTTAGGAAGCAAAATTAGATTCTGCTCTGGAAGTGTAGATGGAACCACTTCACAGTAGAGACCAGACTACAACAAACCCAGTGTACATGTGGAAAAAAAATGTCAGTTTCTTTACTTCTCTTATTTTTTTCAAGTCACTTACAACTTTCTTTCGTTGAATAAAAGATAAAGGACAAAAACTCCTATTTATTTTAAATTTATTTTAAAAGCTATTTTTGAGAACACTGAGAATTTTAATTAAAAAGCCTTTTGACAAACTTTCCTAAGAATGACCAAACATATTCTCTGTTGGTCTGTGCTTGGTGGCTTATTTGAAAATTAATTAAATTTAAAATGAACTGCGATATCAAGTTTCGTGTGTTGGTTACCTATCTTGGACAGAATAATTCATGCCCAGCACTGTGTTCTTCCACAGAAGGATGTCCTTCCAAAATAACTAGAAGGCATACCACCACTACCACATAGGAAACTTTATTGTCTTTGCTCTACATGCCACAGGTTTCCATCATTGTTGAATCTGCCGTTCATAAATGCTAACCTCATTTTTTAAAAAGCAGAACTTCTACAGACAGTTTCCTTTGGCCATGGAATTTCTTTTTGCGAGTTCATGGAGGAATCTGTTAGTTTCCTGGGGAAAAAAAAAACAAAAACCAACCCAAACCCAATAAAAACAATGAGCTCATCTTCCCAAGTACTGGAACAATATCTGATGTGACACATCTATAGCAGTTGATCTAGCATTTTCTTGCTGCGCATGGTTAGCAGTGCAACTCTTTCCACTAAGCACAACAGTGGTGGTGCTGCAGTCAGCAGTGTCAGTTTAATAAAGCTAGAATACATCTTGACAGATTTCTAAACCTTAGTGGCCAGTAATTGCTGTTTCCACATTCCTTGTGGCCAACAACATTTAATCATAACATATATAGTTAAAATAATATGCTCAATTGTGTGTAATGTGTGTATTAAAGGCTTCTTTTATACCTATTTTTTTGTTGTATTTTTAAATACCTTGACTATTCCCTTGGTTTTTTTTGCATATCAGAGATAAAAGAATGAGCAAAACAAATAAGAATTGACACAACAAATCCCTTTCAGCTCAGAACAATAAAATAAAAAATGCTATGGGCTAATATAAAAAAGCTGGATACATGAACAATATAGTTGGATTTACTAAAAAACAAGAATGGGACATTTGACTGGAAATTGGTTTAATTCTCTTTATCAGCCAGAACACATGTATGCAGGCTACATTACATGTGCACAGCAAGTACACTATGAGCAGGTAATTAATGTTCTGCAGCTCAGAGGCCTGCAATGCAGAAGAAAAGGAGGCAGAGGCTACTGGTGCTCTTTTGCAGTGATTGGCAAAGAAACAAAGAGCTAAGATATGGTGTGAAACATGTCCTGTTCTTGAGCTTTCTCAAGCAGGCATACAGAAGGTAGTAAAAAGAAGACAAAAACCCAATCCCCTTTCCTTTTCATCTCTACATAAAAGATGGCAATCACAACAGCAGAGAACACTTGCAGCTGATTCAGCTCATTCATCAGCCCTTGTTTGGGCTCAGACCCAGCTCTCATTGAAGTCAAGGGGAGTATTTCCTTTGCCTTCTGTGCCAAAATGGATTGAGTCTTTCAAAGTCCTCTGGGAAAGTGAAGAGCTCTCCTTTAGCAAAAGCTGAAAATGCTCTTTCCTCAAGCAGCAGAAATGCTAAAGCAATTGCATGTCAGACACCTCAAAGTGGTCTGGCAGAGCTGGTATTACCTTCCCACAGCACACTGCACCTGGAGAGAAGCCACAGTAAAATGGGAAGTGCTTATCCTTCCCAAACATACAGCACCATCTATTATCCTTTATATAAAATGGAGCAATTCTCTCTTGTCTAACTGCGTGAGAGCAGTGAGGCAGAGCTCTCTGGTGGCTCCCATGAGCAGAAACTGAGGGGGCACCTTTTTTTTTTTTTTTTTTTTAAACCAACAGTCTTTATTTCAGGCAATTATTTGCAGAGCTCTGTTTCTTTGAATAAATTCAAGAAGAAGCAGTTTTTCTTGTACAGTATTCCTGTCACGCATGACTCAAAATAGTCTTTGTTTTTCCTTTGGAACAGACTAAAAGTTCTTGCTATCACAGAGCACTCACAAAGCCCCTTTCACTGCGCAGTTCTGCTGCTCCCTGATGTTGCAAGGCAATAGCTTTTCTCAGCCATCTTACTTGCTACTGAAATACGTAAGAGGGGTCCTACTTTCCCCACCCACTACAGCCCATGTAGCAACAACAGAAAAAGCAGTTAAGACTTTCCTAACTGTGGAGATTTTTGATATTTTTTTTCTGCAAAGTTAACATCCTGTATGTGGAATTACTTCTTCTCACTGACAAAAATATTACTTTTTCTGAAATAAGGCTTGTATTTTTTCTACTTCATGCAGCAGCACTGAAGCTCTCACAGGGCATTTATGAATATATCTATTCCTGTTCAAGGGCTTTCACGTGCACCAGTGTATCAGCTAGGTATAATCAAAATGCCAACAGAGACGTGCAGAAAGTACCCTTTCCATTAACCTTTTAAATGTGACAGTCATGTTGTGCAAATTGAAATCCATCACTAAATTGCTGCAGGATTGTTTCTAACTTAGACAAAAGTCTCTACTCTTTCGCTCCACTTACTTCTGACAATGTGCCCTTTAAGATCCCCTCTGGAAACCATATATATTTACAACTACCTTGACCTTATTCATTCCTCTCATTTTGTGTAGTTTACACCAAATCTGGTGCTGCTATTTTTCTCAGCTCACACTTAGGTCACCTCCAATCTCATATATGACTTAAGGAACTTTTCTCCATGGCCCTTCCCTCTCCACTTCTCCTAGCAGGGCAGATGGCTTTCAAGGGGTGGGTTCCTCATACTGTTAACTTCTGGTACACCAGCACAATGCAAACATCATCATGGATTAGTTGGCAAGAAATTTTTTATTTTCTTCCCCATTTCTAATCTGAAGTGGTACAAGAAAGAGAGAATGGTTTGTCTCGGTAATCTATTATCTCTGAAAAAAGTATATCATTGGTTTTACATGATTCAACAGCATAATTTTACTGGTTGGCAGGGAAGACAACCTCAAAGATGAGGTTGTAGCATATCTTAGCCAGTCAAGACACAATGTTGCAGAATCAGTAATTGAATTTAGAAATGTTACGTGTGGATTGATATTTGATAAGGACCAAAATAACATGGTTGGGACCCTGTCATCATTATATTTTGGCTAGCTAAGAGCTAGAGGGGGAAAAAAGAAGTGGCTGTGTAAGCTGGCAGAAACCTCTGCAGATCTGTACATTGGTGGGAACCTTAGTATGAAAGTGGCCAACGAGCCAGTTTATTTTTTGCTTGACCTGCGCTTGTAGATATGGACGTATTGGTGGAAGACAAAGACATTCAAATGTCTGTGGAAGAGGCTGAAGAAACTGAGACTTGCAATTGCATGTCAATCCTGAAGTACACACAGATGGAGGGCATGGGGAAACGCATGACATTCCCGAGTGGCACTACTCAGGTCAGAAGAGGGTTTGGGAATGGCAGAGAGGATGGGTGGGATAAACACAAGCTCTTCAGAAATAGAACACACTAAGGAAATCCTGACCACACCAGAACTCATAAGAACAGGCTGTAACTTGGCCACTAAAATATGTCACAGCTCTACTTCTACACACAAACAGCACCTTTGCTTCAGAGGGGCATGGAGTCTCTTTTCCCACGCTGAATCTTCCCAGTGAGCTCAGGCAGAACACAATGACCCAGAGAACAAGGAAAAAGTTGCTCTCATACCAGGAGAAGGCCTCTGACGAGCTGAAGAACAGCTTTCCAGCTCCTAAAATGCACTACTGAGTTCCTATAAAGACTGGTCTGGTCTTGCATACCAGCCAGGTGGCTGGATGTCTCCAGGGGACACCCAAATACAGGGTGAAGCCTTTCAACAAGAATTCATTTCTGAAAGCAGCCCTCATGACAAGTTCAGCATCCTCACTCAAAGACATATGACCTTTTTTATTTTTCAGAAGAAATACAATTTAACCTCGAGGACATGACCTAGGATAGGGATAATGGCTAATGACCCCCATGCAATCCCGCTTTCCTCAAACGAAGGTGGGCTGGAAGAGCTGGCTACACAACACTGGAGGTGAGGTCTCGAATCTCTTGTTGAATAGCTACTGTTTCCAGACCACCCGCGCTGGTCAGGTTAGCGGGGCAAAAATCCTCACAGCCTTTCTGGAGTACACAATAACTGAATCCTTTCAGGGCTGAAAAGAAGCCTGAAGTACTGCTTCTAAATTGCTTCCCTTTCACGTAAAAAGCCAGGGCTCATGCTTTGTGGTTTGGAGGGAATGGAAAGGCTGAGGATGGAGACAGCTTGCTACAGCAACAGCTTCGGTCCTTCAGAAAAAAAAATGAAAGAAATAAAAATTCTCTGCCCAAAAGAAAATGTTACATTGTTATACTTTGAAATGCGCAGTGGTTAACTCTCTGAAACCTGTTGGCTCTCTTTTGAAGGAGAGCAGGGTGCTTTTGGGAAGGTAATGTGTAAAACACAGGTGCTATCTGTATAGCTGCTTAGCTGAACTTCACTAGTTGCATTTGTTATGCTGTTTTATTTGCAATGTGTTGTTTGGAATGTTATTATTTTAATCTCTATCAGGATACTGAGCTGTACTGTGGTACAGTGAGCTGAGTAAATCCTGTTGAAACTGCGGACTGGGTACTGTTACTTCTGAGATTGGCAAAGATGTGACACAGTTAAAAATTAACAGTGAATTATCTATAGACTCTGAACGCTATTACCATAATGCTGTTGTGCTGAACACTCACATCAGAAGCTGTCACAGAAAAAATTAACAGAAAATACACATTCCAAAACAAGATGAAGGACTACACTGAATTTTGTTTTCCTAAGGGGTATGTGCAAGACATTACATAAGGAACACCCAAAGAGAGGTGAAAAGTAAGTTGTCAAGGGAAGATCAAGGAATGTGGTCCTCAGAAAAGCCTTGAGATAATGGTGGGGCAGATGAGGGACACTTTCTTATTTGAAACAACCACTGTTTAGGAAAAAGGAATATATAAACATCATTGAAGTGAAGATGACCAGCAAACCACATATGGATTCATTATAACTGCAAGCAACTTAATTTCTCTGTGATGGATAAATAATCCCAGTTGCTGGTGACATGAAGCACAGATTCATGTGATGCTGTGTTGTACTACACAGTCCCTGTGTGTAAATAAGCAAAATCATCATGACACTGGTGTGGACAAGTCAATGTTACCCATTACATTAATGGATGAGGTATCAAGAAGCGATCATGGAGAGAGAAACTTCAGTTGTTTTCAAATCCTCACTACTCACAGGAGTGCACGTCCTGCAATGATGGGTACTGCTCCCAGCATCCTGTCCCAAAAATCTCGACCTCAGTAAATGGTTCCTGTTGAATGAAATATTTAAAATCAACTTTAAACATGTTCCGTAAGCATTTTTTTTAAGTGTGGATAGACTTAACATGGTGCTGGGCATTTTTTTTTCTGAATCCAGTTAAGGTGGCTGGCTCTTTGGTGTCTGTGAGTCAACTTGATCCCAGGGGCTTTGTGTATTTCAGCTTTCTCTGAATGCCATGGTGAAAGGGGGTCCTAATCTATAAAGAATTTCCTAAAGAGAAATTAAAAAATTGGATCTTACACTGTAATACTTACTCTTTGTTATACTGTGTCAGAGTTAATTTACTGGATGTGAAAAATTGAACTGCCACCCCAGTTAGCATTTTCAGTCTCTGATCCTGTTCCACATCCATGACTTAGCCCTGTGTAGAGAGCAAAGTTCTTGTTTCAAAGACAGCCTAAAGATTTCTGAAATCTATTTTAAGATAGAGATGAAAGCCCACAATTTCAAAATTCTCAGCAAAAGGTACAACTGAAGGCATTTTGTTTAGAGTTGATCAGAAATTTTTCAATGAAGTTTGTTTTTTAATTTTTTAACACTGTAAAACCACATCTTACAAAACAACAATACTGAACAAAATAAAATGAAAAATAAATATTTTAACATTTTTTGTACTCTTCAAATACCTTTTTTTGACTTACCTGAACTATACCCTGAGATTTTTATTTCTTTTTCAAAATCAAAATAATATCTAATCGAGTGTGACAGACTAAGCATATTTGGATAGAAACACTTATTAACCATCTCTGTTTCTGTGAATAATCAGAGAAACTTATGACAGGATTATAAATAAGGATATTAAATGCCTTCAAAGCTGTAACAAAGAATAAATGTCAGAACAGTCTTTCATTTAATCTAATAATATCAAATCTACCAGGTTTGTATTTTAAATCAGACAGCGGGAGCTATTTTAAAGAATTTCTTTTAGCGACTGTGTTCCTATGTGGTGGGTGACCCTCGGTTTTGAAACATCACTCAGTTGTCATAAGTGACAGAGACGGCTCACATGCAATGAGATCACTGGGATGGCAATTTTCCAAGCGTCGTTCTCACCAGGTGAGGGCAGTCACATTCCTTAATGAAAAGCAAGCAGCTGTCACCTTGGGAGAAAACCAGATTGGCCGCCCACACATATAGCCAGAGGGATCCAGCTTGCCCTGAGCTTTGTGTATAGCTGAGGAAAAGAAAAAAAATCAGAAACAAGGAAATGGAAGAGAATATTTCATGAGCATAATTTATTTGTGGTTTTTGTCTTGCGTAGCCTGTCCTATTTGAACACCAATTGCTATCATTCTGGCGGAAGCGGGGGCACTGGGATAATATACATATTTATGTGCAAAACAGGCATGGAAATGCAGTCATCTTTGTCCCGATGCAATGAAAGACTGTAACATCTGCATATCAATAGCCACAAATTTGATGCAGTTCTCAGTAGTGTCATTTCAGAGAAACTCAAGGCTGAGGAGGGGTGGGGTGGGGAATTCTTGAGTTGTGTTGGTTTTTTTTTGTTTTTTTTTCCTATGGCACAGGCTTGCTTTTTTCCCTATTTACAATCAAAAGGCCAAATTCAGCAGAGCAGATGAGGACAGCACAGAGCACACCCACTTTGGGCTGAAAACCTCACTGTGCTCCGAATGAGGGAGCAGAAACTCACCCTTGCCTCTGCTGGAGGAGAGAGTGACTTGTTATGGTACCTCCATGGGAATTCAGAGGCAGCTGCTGCAGTCTGATAGCGAGCTTAGCTTCTCTGGAGATGGCACTGAAGTCTTCTGGATCCCTGGGGAACCAAGAAGAATGAGATCAATGAGTGCGATAGCTGCTTGCTGCACCCTGTGTGTGCTGATCCATCCATCCATCCATCCATCCAGCTCTACAACCCCTGCTATCGCTTGGGCTCCTGAAAGAAAAAGGACAGCTGTAAAAAACCCCTTTCCTCACCTTCATCAGAATGAATTTGGCATTAATTTTGAAAGAAACCCAGCATTTAAAAGTTATATGTTTTGTGCTGTTGGTAACAGTTGAAAAGGGGGCATAGAAGAGGGCCAGACAGTCAATGGTAGCTCTTTCTTCCTTCAGGTTTCTTCAGGAAACCTGTAAAAGGAAAGTGTATCAGCCAAGTGGCATCAGACTGACAAAGGCACTCTTGCCTTGCATGATATAATAAAACATCTGCTTCCAGGGCTGCTAGTAAAAGGCCTACTATGAATGCACAGGAAAGAAAACAAGTAGCACAGATGCTGCAATGCTCAAAAGCATTAGAAATATTTTTATTGGGTGGGAAATGGATCAACAGAACTGACAAGTTTTGTCATCATTCTTACGCTTTCCTTGTAGGAATACTTTTAAAAGTCTAGTGAGACAAAAATTAAGCTTTTACAAAAATATCAGGCCCATTTATTCAGTCAGATGTTCAAAGGATTTTCTTCCCCTAAGTTATATTAATATTTTCTCAGCCCTCAAATTATAGGAAATTATCTGATACAAGCCCACTGCATGCATGAGAATGAGAGAAATTCATCATGCAATGGAGAGGAGGTTACTGTTTATAATGGAATTAATAACTATTTATCATTGCAAGTAACTATGTTTCACCTAATAAGATAAATTTAAAGTTCAATATACCTTCCACAGAAAAATGATTACTCATGTTGATGAAACAAACAACAAAACAGTGGGAGAAGGGAGTTCCAGCCAAGTCAACAACATAATCCTTTCACATCCTTGAGTTTCACTCTAAACTAAAGAACTGCATAAATCCCTTTTGAAAGCTGAACCAAACAAATGGCACACAAACCGCTTTTAAATGGGGTGGGGGGGTGTGGGGGGAAGGGTAAGAGGAATTGTTTGGAGTCGGTTGCTTGCACAGCTCTTTGTTTCTCAGTGGGAAAACTGAAAAGGCATCTCCTCTTCATGTGTATGTGTCTGTATTCCTCAGGATATTTCATAGTACAGTCACTTGTGAGTCTTTGTATGGTTTGGGTTTTTTTAAAGTTTTGTAATAAGCAGATTTCTGTGAAACAGGCACAGGCATGATGCACTTATATTAAGGGTAAGCAAACATTATCCTCAGTATATTTCATTTTCAACTCCTTTAAATAGGATCGTGTGATGACATTTTAACTGTTCAGATAAACCAGACGCCTTTTTTTTAAACTTCCCTTTTATTTGACAGGAAACACATAACCGACTTATTACTTGATTTCCAAGTTCTGCAATGCATGGCAGCTGCACGCTACAAGTTTTGTTCAGTACTAGCATCTAAAAATACTCACATTTAAGAGACAATTGTCTTATTCTTACAAAGAATGCATTCTCTTTTGTTTGATTTTAATACTGAATCAGGGAATTCTGGTGAAACTTTTGCTATATTTGAGCCTTAAACAAATGAGAGCCACAAAGTTAACTATTGTGTTCCCATTCCCACATGCTCTAAATTGTTTTGGAAGCTGTTGCAGGTTTCTTCTAAAATTTTTATCTTCTAAAATGTTTGCCACATCTCCACGAGTGCTAAGGGAACCTGCCTGTTTGTGTGCATTTCAAAGCAGATTAGAGCAGCAAAAAGACAGATACACATCCCTTGTTATCTTGCACAAGGGCTCCTTGCTTTCTCATATTGATCTAGAGGTAAAATATCTTTGACTGAAATACACTTATCTTCCCTTTCCATATAAGACAATACCGTATGGTTTGTGTTGTAACAGGTAGATGTCTTTACAAGAATAGCCAAAGATCTTCTCTGAAGAGCAGAGCCTGAGCTTCAGATGCCAGAAATTTGACATCTCAGGGAGGAATTTGAGGGAGATATGACCTGCTATTCATACTTACTCTTCTCCTGGTGACATAACACACCATTTGCAGCCTGGCAATCACCTTTACAGCAACCAAGTGCTACAAAAAGAGGACTCAGTTTAGGTGAGGAATAAGCAATGTGAACAAGACATTTCTGAGCAATAAAACTCCTGGTACCTTGTAAGTGTCCCTAGTGATAAAGAATAAGGAAGCAAGTTCAGTTTTTACAGTACAGTTTTTAACACAAAGGCTTTACAGACTTTTCTGTAAGACATTAGAAGATCTCTAATAAGCACTGTTGAACTTCTTTCTGAAATAATTTGTACACATTAGAAACAGTGCTATTGTAGTAGATGTCTTAAAAGATCATCCTCTACAGAACAGTGGAGGGTATGAGTAACCTTGTATTTTACTGAGGAGGCTATCTCAATTGCTACAATTTCAATTGCTGCGATTTCAATTGCAACTGCACACCAGGAGGTAGTGTGACTCAGAGGCATTCCTTACTGCCTGGTTCCTACTTTCCTTTCTTGCACTTGAAGTGTTAGCAGTAAGTCAGCACAGTTTGGGTGCTAGCTTCATCATATTGACTTGGAAGGAAGGAAGGAAGAGGAAGGGACATGATGATCAGAGGGATGGAGCACCTCCCCTATGAGGACAGGCTGAGAGAGCTGGGGTTGTTCAGCCTGGAGAAGTGAAGGCTCTGGGGAGACCTTATAATGGCCTTTCAATATCTGAAGGGAGCCTACAGGAGAGCTGGAGAGGGACTCTGTCAGAAAGTGTAGTGACAGGACAAGGGGCAATGGTTTTAAACTGGAAGAGGGGAGATTTAGATTAGATATTAGGAAGAAATTCTTTCCTGTGAGGGTGGTGAGGCACCGGAACAGGTTGCCCAGGGAAGTTGTGGATGCCCCATCCCTGGAGGTGTTCAAGGCCAGGCTGGATGGGGCTTCGAGCAACCTGGTCTGGTGGGAGGTGTCCCTGCCCATGGCAGGGGGATTGGAACTAGATGATCTCTAAGGTCCCTTCCAACCCAAACCATTCTATGACAGAAGAGCTAACTTGCTGCTGTTAGAGGTCTGAAATCCACCAATGCTTTGCATCTCCAGGAAGGAAAAGGAGATGCACAAATCCTGCTGAAAACACCAGTGTGGAGTGGAAAGCCTGAAGGAACAGACGTATTTGCTATTGCTCCTTTGCATTAGATATAACCAAGCCCTTTAGTCTTGATCATGTCTTCTGAGTAGAAGATGTGAGCAGAACCTCAGTAACTCCAGACGCTGCAGTTCCCTTCCCTCAGGTTGAGAAAACTGTTTTTCCATGTCCTTACTCCGGGCTTCAGGGAGAGTCTGCAATTTCACTGCCTGGAGCCAAAGTCCTACCGCACAGCTGAGAAGCTTTCAGCACCTTGTTACTCATTCCAGAGAAACAGGCTGGATTTGCTGATGGTTTCATCATGTCATGGTAAATATTTCATTACCGCTTTTCCTGTCCCTTTCTGTCTGATCACCTTCAGGCCTCATTTGACTACACTGAGGTACTAGTTTTTGCAGTGCCAGCTGCAATATAACCTCACTGCTACATGGGCTGTAATGAAATGCATCTCTTTTTGCCCAACATAGCCTGCTACCCCCCTAGAAAGCAAATTAGACCCCTACCTTCTGTCAGCTCCTGCAGCGTTAAGCTTCTTTCTCCCTCTCTGACTGGATTTTCTTCAGATGTTTACAGGTATCTAAAATTCAATTAAACGGCCAGGGAAAAACAAAGACGTGGTGAAGAGGGGTGGGAGCTGTGGTTTCCAAGCAGGAGTGGAAGGCATCTGTCGATCTTTACGAGAGCATAACTACACCTTTTTTGCTGCAAATTCAACACTTCAGTTGCCTCTACATTTAAGTCACAAAAAGAAGTCACTACATCCATCATCAGACTAGTTGCTGAGTACATGTAAGTGCGTTACTTGTTACTTGGAGTTAGTCAGGTGTACAGGGGAGTCCTACCCAGTGACTGTAAGGAGAAAGTATCATCTGGCCTTTTTTCTCAGTGAGATCTGATCAACTCCTGCACCAGTTGTTTATATAATCCCTGCTCTTTCTAACTTCATCTCTATACTTAGCCACTACACCTCCAAATTACGGCTTCCCTGCAGTAATGCATTTCACAATGACAGAAAGAATTCCAGCCTTGATATTAAAAAGCAGAAACTCTCTCTGACCAGACCTGCACACAGAGCAACAGATTTCTGGAAATGGCATTTTCCACATCCAGAGAGCTTTGTCATCCATCCAAAACCAAGGAAGTGGGATATGCACTGTAACAGGGACGTAGATGGCTTTTTTTTAGTCATTTCCCGTTTCTTCTGCCCTGATGTCATCTCACTCATCACTGGAGAGCAGCATGGGAGAACAGATTACACAACACACAGGTAAACTTCCTTCCTTTCTATTTTGACCATAAAGGTTGAAATTCAGATGAGTGCAGGCAAGCGGCTCCCAAAGAGCTGTTTCAACACAAAGCCACAGAGAAGTGACATGCACTTGGTGTGTTCACGCCTGAGGAGAGACACCAGGATGGAAAGCAGAAAGTATGAGTCCTCCCCAAGGACAGACTTTTCAGTGACCTTTCAGAAACAACATGCTGTTTTTCAGAAATGTTCTTATATCAACATTTTGTTCTCTTCAGTACTTCCAGACTGAAAACACAGTGGCCAAACAGAGGAAAGCTGCAGAGCAAGAGACGACTGCTCTTTTAAATCCCCACAGGGCTGCTGTTCGCCTCCAAACCAGCCTGCAAGGAAGGTCCATGTGTGTTATTAAGCACTTAAGGTTTTTTTTTCCAAGAACACACCCATATTGATAATAGTAAGATGCATAGTTTCCCATAAACAGTTTGATTTTGTCAGAAATGTGCTGGCTTGCAAAGGTCCTCAATAACAACGTTGACAAAACCCGGCAGTTCTGACAGCCAGTCTGTCTCCCTCAGTTCTCCCACACACCTGTATACATCTATATATACACATGGAGCAGGAGGGAGAAAAAATAAAATATCAAATAGAATTGCTTGTCCACGTCCCTTTGACACTGGAAAAATTACTTTTTCCTCACACAGTCTTTTACATATTACCTTCTTCTCGGCAAGATTACAGAGCAATACTGGGGAAAAATGAAATATTGAAGGGTTAATCCTTCATTTAAAGAGCCACCAGATAAAAATGGTTGGCTCTGACAATTTATTACTGATTCTAGGAAGATTGGGAAAATAAATCTTTTATATCTCTTTGCAAGTGACAGATGAAACGAGTAAAATACTCGTCAGCTCTGGAGAGCTGCAACTTCTCACTTTCTGAAAGAAATTCAAAAAAATATCAGAAATAAAGGTATTTCCTTGCTTAAAGATCACTGCTGATACTCTTCCAGGAGAATTTTTTATCTATTCTTTCTGTGTAACACCCACAACAGAGCATTAGGATCTTAGAATATCTAAGTGAAAAGGTCAGCATAATTACAGGTTTGTAGTCTCAGGTCAAGAGACAGTCTTCTGAAGGCACATAACACCCCATATTTTTGTCTACTTACCCAAGTTCTAAAAAAATTTTTTGGGCTGTGAGCTACGCCTTAGCCTGTTTTCTGGAACAGCTGGCTAAGTGGTGGTACCTTTTCTATATATATTTCAACTACTTTATCAGATATTTTCCCTCATTGCTGCCATTCTTTCCCTCTCTCCCCTCTCCTTTCGTCAAACAAAACTACTAGTCATGCTTAGAGAAACAAATAATAAAATACTGCACTTTGCACTGGGATGTTCACCCCCTGAAAAGGCATGAAAGACCCCCAAAGGAGTTAATTACACTCCTGAAAGACAGTATGGTGAAATGCCTCTGCTGCATCCAAGACCAGACCTGTAGCCATACTCTTCACGTTAGTATCAGGCTAAGAGAAATAATTACCTGGTAGGGGGTATTTGGAGAAATTACTGCTGAGTGCCTGCTCTATAAAGCTGTTCCACACTTCCTCGCTGCAGATGGGCATCTGAAGAACAGTTGAGAAAAGCCATAATTTCAGTGTCAATCAATTGCCCTGCTTGCATGGCTCTGAGTGGCTCAGCATGCAATGGGCAAGGCAGAAGGTCTGAATACAAATAATATGTTGCTTCATGTATGGACTCCTTTACTGTCATTTCTAAGGAATAGCTGGTATAGGACTCTGTATTTCATCAGACAAGTAATTAACTGTGACACCATGAATGGCATTTTGCAAAAGTTATTTGGATATCACATCTATGGTTAAGATCATGTGGCTACTTTCATTTTCTCTGCCTACCTGCTTAAGTCTGTAAAAGACAATGGTTCCTTAAAATCTATTATCCCTCTAGCAATGGGTTTTAATTTTAAGATGACTGTTGGCTTTTATACCATCATTGGTATGCATCAGTTTGAACACAGCCAATTGTCACGATGCTGCCTTGAGACTTATGGTGCCTCTTTATAGTAAGGAGAAATAACATCCTTGTTCTCTTTTTATGCTGCTTCCTTTTTCTTAGCCTCCTCCAGTGTTCAAATGCACATTCACACCTTCTCACACCTCAATATCTTTCTTTGTCAATCATACTGATTTTCATAGACAGGCAAGAAGGTGTGTATGGGTTCATAGATACCATTTTTCTACACCTGCCCTCTTTGTGTTATCCTAGAAATAAAGTGCTTTGGATTTGAATGCTGAGGAAAAAACCCCCACAGTTCTGTTAAGCAGAGCCTATACACTGGGTCTTGCATGCTTGAGAAAGGTAAGTTTGAGCAGATTGGCATAATGGTGGCAGTGAAATCCCACAGAAGATTGTTGACGTATTCCTCAACCCCCTTCTTCCTAAATGCATTCCTAAAGCCCCTTCCTATAAAAGGCTTTTATAAGAAATGGGGTAGGCTTTTTGACTTCTACGAGTACAAAGCTAATTTCGAGGCTAGGAGGACTAGCCAGCCTTCACAGGCAGACTATTCCCAGCAACGCTCTTTTCACTATCCTCTTAGCAGCCTGAAAACCTCGTTGGTAGGTTGTATTTTAGGTAGAAATCAGTAGGTGCTTGTGAAAGTAAATGAGCAATAAGGTGCCCTGGGCCTCAATAAAGATGCAAAAGAGGACTCAGTTGCAAAGGCATGACCCCATTCCCTCCCTGAAGCCAGAGGAGGGTTTTCCCCTCAGCAATTCTGCTACAGACTTGTTTATGAAGCTTGCAGATGGAAGCCATTGTCCTTCCAATGGAGGTGGTCACATTAGGCAGACTGACTGTACTGGATGAGTTATACCTCAGATAGTCCCTAGATGTCCTACTGAGCAAAGCTGTCATCTAATTAAACTACATCCCTGTATCCAGGACAACACACAGTTGTTAGAATGGCCCCTGGAGAGCTGGCAGGTGTTGCAGCATGAGGACTCCAAGGTTGCTCTGGTTTCATCCTTTCCTCTCACATTTCTAAAAGCTTCGAGAGTCTGACATGGAGGTTTGCAGAATATACCTTCTTAATTAAATGGAGGATGTTCCTGTAGAGCAAAGATAGATTATTTAATTCTTTCTAGTTATAGCTAAAAGGAGATACAACAGTCAAGAGAAAATACAGGACATCAAGCTGAAGTTTTTTGATTTACTGATTTACTAATAGATGAGTATTTGTGCACTCAATGTAGGCAACAGTAAGAAAATGGTTCTAGTCAAATTACACCTAAATTGAATTCTCATTGTAATTGGACTAAGGCGAAGTGCGTTGGACTGATAATCCTGAAGTAAGAAGGTGAAAGCTAGCAGCATCTTCTTTGTACACACATATACATTACAATTCCAGCAAAGATTTCTTGCTGTTCTGATCAAGGCCAAAAAATTAGTTGCCTTAAAAAGATTTACACTGTTGCTGTGTTGTGAGTCCATCACAAATTGTTTTACGCAGTCTGATAGATGCTTCTTTCACTTCTCAGCATCAGTATCTGGAATCACTGTATTCACCACTGAATAATACTAGCAGGCTTTTAATTCCAAAATTAATTTCCAGGCAGCACTTGCTGGGATTTTTGTGTGGCTCACCAACAGTCCAACCCAAGGGCTCAAACTGTGATAGAAAAATTAATACAGAAAGTGTCATGAAAGCTACCAAAAGAAAATTAAATCTCAGGTGAGTACTGGCAGAAATATAGCCTTTGTCATTATAAAGAGGTACTGTGAAAGCTGGTTTTACCACGGCAATTTTCCAGTGTAATAAAAAATAAAACTCACAACAAAGGCCCTTTAATTCATCCAGCCAGTGATATGCAAGATATTACACAGATACCAACCAGAGGCAAAAAACAGAACAATTTTCAAAATACATTTTGAAGCCCCTATTTCATTCAAAACCGAGAGAAGAGTCAGATAATCCAGGTGGAAAGGCGGCTCTGAACTACTGAAATTATATGGAAGGAATTTATATTCTCTGGAGATAAGCAAAGGTATAATTTATTAATTAATTTATTAATTTATTAATTTTTACAAATACCAATTTTATAGAGACCTATTGTTTCATGCTTATTAAAATAAACAGAAACAGTCTTATTGGAAAGCACTTACTGAAAATGCAGGATGCAAAATTATATTTGTTTTTCTGCACAAACCTGGGTGTATTGTGTATAGTTTGTGCCATCAACTTGCTCAAAGCAGGTAGCAGAGGTTAAATTTCCGGAAGACATTGGCAGCCTCCCCTAACCAATATTTTCAGTGGCAGTAGAGCAATGGAAAGACAACTGGAAAGGGAACTCAAGTACACGGGAAACCTCATAGACCCAGGATATTCATTATGTTTTCTTCTTCAATACCATGTACTGTACCAAATCAAATGTTTCTTTTGAGGAAATGGACTTTGGTTTGCATTGCTTCCTCTTTAGCTCTGTTTGCAGAGGTGAACTGTGGCTCATCTATTTTCAAGGAAGAGTGACAAAATTTAAATTTTGAGCAATTTGTGAGTGAACTCAACTTCCTGTTTCTACCTTTCGGCTTTAGATTCTTGAGAACTAGAGTGTAACAAATTTCAGTGCTGGCACACCAGGGATAGAATCTCAATATGAGCTTGCAACAGCAGGAGGAAAATAGCATAAATATCTAAGCACTTTTCTGTTCAATCCTATGCATTTATGGCTAAGTTATGAAGAAGAGAACAAACACACAATAAAGGTGGGGAGGGATGAAATGGAAAGGATAATACCCATAGGCTGCATTAAAAATCCAATTAGTTGTTTTGAGTTACTGAAAACCCTGATTTATAGAAACTTGAGTATACATAAATAACTACTGAATCCAATCTGAAAACAGGGTAAGCTAGTCCTTAAACCCATGTTTATATATCTGGAAAGAAATTAAATGATATTAGCAACGACTTTGACTATGAAAGCAGATAGAGGACACACTCTGCCAACAAACAGTAAAATAATATTCAAGTCTGTAGGGCAGTCTATCATTTCTTAACTCAAGAGCAATTTCATTTCACAAGATGACTCCTGATGAATTAATCACTGGACTGATGTTGAAGGATGCATTGGAACCAATGTTAATAACTCATTGATGTTGATTGAAATCAGTAGGATAATTTCGAAATAGTTTGTTGCACACACAAGAATGGTTCATCAAGAAGTGTAATTTTGCCAAGGCTCAAGAAAGTTAATAAAAATTAGTGGGAGGAATGTGAAAAGAAATTGAGATATCTTAATGAACAAATTTTATTAGAGACTGTTACAAAGCTACAACTCAGTGGGTGAATGAAGACAGCAATTACTACTGATGGAAAATGACAGAAAAGGAAATAGGAGAAATAGATGTCAGTGTAAATTAGAATTTATAAAATATAGAGAAATTATGATAAAATCTAAGTACATAAGGGAAAAATCAACATCTGCCAAGAAAAATAATGTTATGAATATTTATGGAACATAGCTTCCAAATTTTTATATACATGTGTAAGATACATGATTTGATAGCAATAAAACACACCCATTACTTGACAGACATCATAAAATTTTAAGTAATACTGAAAAGGCAACATTATTTGAAAATGTTTATAATCTATACTTGGGAAAAAGTAGATTATATACATATCCAGAGAGAACACTTTGTAGTACGTTAGCAGATAAAGGGACTGCTAAATGTCCTACATCAGAGCTTAACTTTGTTTTTTAAAGCAAGTAGTTTTGGAGGATTTGCATCCAAGAATCAGGAGTGCGGTTGAAAGTGTCCCTTGGGAGACAGTTCTGAGGGCCAAAGGTGCCCAAGAAAGCTGGTCCTACTTC
>JAOQGH010000040.1:10202355-10262704 GCA_025769975.1 Gallinago jamesoni | reverse complement strand
TGGACTAGATGATCTCTATGGTCCCTTCCAACTCCAAAAAAAAATTCAGTGAAATTCAGTGAAATTCAGTGAAATCCTACTAATTCTCCATGGATGCATGCAAACCTCATGAAGTTCAACACAGCAGAAGAAACGTTTGAAAAATACAAATAATAGCAAGTAGAGAGCATTATGGGTGACCTTAACTACATTTAAGTTCTTCCCATTGGAACAAAATAAAAGATATTTCTTCCAAATGAAAAGCTTTCTGCCAAAGAAGGGAAAGGCAGATCCTGTCTGCAGAAGGAGACCTGACAGCTGAACGTTGTGTGTCTGGAATGGATAACAAGGCACACAACATGTGGATGACATGGCTCAATACTCTATCTGTAGACATAAAAAACCCCAACTGTGCAAGGGTGGAGCATATAATTAATTTAGAAAGAGAAAACAATAGCCATTTTTGATTTCAATTTGCATGAGTGGAGAAGTGCAATTTCTTCAGTATTATAGTGGACAATCACAAAACTCATGGGAGCACGGCAGAAGTTCTTCAGTACAAGAGGTCACAGTGACCGTGTATCTCCCAAGCCGTCCCGGGGGAAAAAGTAGCAGTACTGGGGAGCCTGAGCTATTTCAGGAAAAAGGATGTGAAGAGCTGGCAAGACATGCTTAACCCTGACATGGTGTTCATGCTTGTTGGAGAGACCCACAAAAAAAGGGATTTAAACTAGAAAAAGACTTAATCATAGTAATATACAGAAGGTATAGAAAGACAATTTGATTACAGAGCCTGAAGTTCTCCAGCAGGGAGAAATGTCATGTATTAAAAGGCTATCCCATCCTCCTTCCCCCAAATCCCCACAAAAATGGGCAGCAGGGGGGAGGATAAGACAGAAAAATTTTGGTGGGGAGGTTTTTTTAGTCAAACAAGGAGTTCTGTTTAGTATGTGGATGACTGAGAGAGAGGTAATTGCCTGTGTTAAAAAGGAAACCAGGTAATATGGTTTAACGATGTGTTTGGTCCCTAAACTTGAGGACTATGAGTCTGCTTGTGTTTTCTATTCCTCCCAGTTACAACCCACCCTAGAGAAGTAAGTCTTCCTCTCAGAATTGTTGTTCTCAGTGCTTTTTTTCAAAATCTTGAAGAATTTCCTAAGGAACATGTTCCCTGTTCTCAGTGGAAAATATTTCATACTGTGAATGCCACTTCAAAATCCAAAGTTGTAGGGAGTCAAGTTCATTAAACTGTTTTGCCTTCTTGTCAATGTGTCAAGCAACAGGCATTGCTATAAACTAGGAAATAGCCATTGAAATGGACAAAGCTGAAGTTACAAATAGAATGATTGGTTGGAGACAAGGAAGCAAAGTAGAAAAAAAGCCCTTTCACCAAAATACTGTAAGTTTGAATATTCGATCTTATTCGATCTTGGATCCAGGACAAGAAATCCCATTTTATGCATGAACTGGCAATCTATGCCACCACAGCAGTGAGAATTACTTCTTTCTTCTACAATTTTAATGTTATTTTTTGAAAATTGGAGTCTCTTACTAGCGTGCTCATCAGAAATGCATGTTGCACATTGTCCAGGAACAACAGCTGGATTTTCAGTAATGGCAGTACATAAATATAAGTTGTCCCATTGTGAATAAACACGAAGGGCAGGTATTAGTGAATGCCTAAGAGCCGCTGAACATAGAGCCAGTAATACATGCAAACATTTGAGAGGCACTTTAATTTCTGAAGCTTGAATTCTATTATGCACTACTATTTTGACACTAAGACGTCAGTACAAAATATCAATGCTATTATTTGCACTGATGCCTTTGTTACAGAAATATTTCTGACTAATGAATCCTCCTTTATTTGGGCCTTACCTCTCTCACTCCTAGATGGAGGTACAGTGCAGATCTAACTCCTCTCTACTTGATTGTTTACCCCTGTTACTAGTCAAAGCACCCCATTATGCACGGTATCAAACTCATATGAGTCATCTGCTTGAAATAACAGAGGTTTGATAGACCTCAGCCTACCTCAGAATGTTGTAATCATATACTTTCTTTGCAAGCCTTCTCAGAAGCACATGAATTCCCATCTTTATTAGAGACCAGCAAACACGTTTCAATAAAACAAGAGTCAATGCCAGCTACCACTTGAACCACAAACCAAACTGAACACAAGCCTTTACACTGATTATAAAAAAAAAAAAAATCAAGGCATTGTTCCTTCTAAACAAGAATATTTACATATCTGCAGTTCATCTCTGGGAATAAACAGTATTTAAAAACTTGTCCCAAATCAGACAGCACTGGCAAGCTCCTAAACTAAGCTCGGATAATTTACAAGCATCTCAAATCCAGTGAGACTTCTGATGTCTAAACAAATGGAAACAGATCTCTATACACTTTGCTGTGAATATTTTATCTGAAAGGATCCCACATGTTTGCACAGCAAAGCTGTCTTACTTGTTACTTTTAACATTATTTCTTAGATAAATAAGGATGTGCTGCCATGTTGAAGAAGAAACACAGAACCTGTGCACAAATACTGTGCATGTAAATGATGATCAAGAGCTCATGAGAACACACATACCTTGCAATTAATGAGAACTGAAATAGTATGAGATCAAGTCTCTTATCTAGACACAGAGTGACCAAAAGAAATCCATCAATATGAACCCATGCTATACTCTGTTGAGGCAAGTCTGAATGGTCAACTTACTGATCCCAAACAGGACCAGCCATGGATCCGCAGCACTTCCTCAGAAGCAGAACCTATTTTACAACAGAGACTTGATCATGTACAGAGCTGGAATTTTCACAGGCAAATACTATTGTTCCTGCAGCAAACTGAAATGTGGTTGAAATGTGGCAGATATCTATCTGTCAGGCACCCAGGAAAAGCAATAGCAAGGCTCAGGCAGGCTTTCTGTACAGTTATTGTGTGAACTGGAAAAAGAACTGTGCATTAAGTTCCTTTTTCATACCTCTAATAAACGTAGTTACACAAGGCACTCTCTTTCTCACTCTGTATTCCAACATATTGGTCTCTTCTGTGTGGCTTCACAACCTTTTTCACTCTTTTGGAAAATAACTTTTATGCTTATTCTTTCATTGCAGAAGGAGACAGCTTCCCAGGCACCACTATGCTCTTTAATGTAAAAGTCACATCCTGGCAACATCAGTCAATATCGGCCTTTTCAAGAGCACCCAAATCCACTGCTGTCAAACATGTGGGATGCTCACAGTCAGCTCTTCAGTCCTTATCACCCACTCGTTCCAGTCCAGTGACCTTTCCGGCACAATAAAAACTGCCAACATACTGCAGACATGGTAAAAGTATGCAAATGCCAAGTGCTATTAAATGTGCCTATTGTCTGTTGAAAGACAAGTTATTGCTTTCTCTCCATCACAAGAAATCTCTTAGATCCTTGTGCAAATAAAGACAACTTGAGGTTATATTGATTTACATTCCTTAAATTCAAACAAGCCTTAGGAATGCTTAAACATGGTATGACTTCTTTAGAAGCTTGCGGAAGGTATTTGAAGTGAATACACGCTTTGGAGATCACATGGATATCGCAGTCATTTCGAAATATTAAGGCAAGGGCTTTCAAAAGGAACTAACTGTTCTACTCGCTGCGACTTCTGACAACAGCTGGACACCTACTCCCCTTTAGGTCTCAAAAAATCATAAAGTCCTAACATAGAGGCAATCAAAGCCTTTTAATGTGAATTTATAGTTTATTGCCTTCTTACCATATGGCTGAAATGAAAGAGTTTTAGAAAGAGAGCAATGACAACCTTTCAATGCAGCCAAAACTGCAAAACAGTTGTATCAGGGTGCCAGACAGCCTTTTAATGAGAGGAGATATGGAATGAAACGATTGATGAATGCCCACTGGTTTCACAGGTCAGTCAAAAAGTAAGAATAGTTTTAGCTTAGGGCTCCTTTTAAGAATTAATTAGGGTAAATGAAAATGTAGAGAAATAGATATGTCTAGCATAAACTTTTAATAACGTTCTACAAATATTGCCAACCGATTCTGAAGCCAAAGCCAGTTTCCTCCTTAAGGAAGTTCCCAAAGTTTGAATAATGACAAGCACCAAGAACAAGCACAATGATAAATTAAAAAATAAAATAAATATAAAACAATCTCCTACAGAAAACTGTTAAGACTATTGTGAGGAGCTGAGTCTTGAACCCAAAGTTTAAAGCATAAAATCCAACTTTAAGAGCTTCTAAACATTATATTCCTGTCAATGTCGCACAGCAACAAAATGAAACAAATCTTGGTTAAACTACTATAACGTAGTAAATGTAGAAACCGTACTTTCACATCAGGCTAACTGATTTACAACTCCCACATTTGGCCTGCTAAGTATGTAGTCACAACTGAGTGCTGAGACCTATACAGAGTACAGTTCTTGTGGTAATTTAATTCCTCAGATCTCCAACCAGACCCGGTCTGGGTGAAGAGTAAATATAAGAATGACTAGAGATGTCAATAAGAAAAGTTTTATTTTCTTTACACCTCCTTTCCTTTAGGCAGGGTTAATGGAGTCTAAAGGAGAACGTGACATTTTCTGAATAACTCAAAGTGTCTACAAGGAAACATTTAGAAAACAAAGTCTAGAACCCTGAAAGGGAAGACAGGAGATAGCTTCAGGTAGATATCTTTTTGTAAAAATTTACTTCATTTTACTACCTTCATTGTGTCGGTAGAAGAGAGTAGACATACTAAGCTATAAAATGAATCGACATTTTCTGCTTTTTGCAATCATCATTTGGTATTCACCAGTTTAGTGAGTTTAGTGTAGTCTGGTTTATGTATTCTGAGAAGGGCAAGTTGCTTTTCTGTGAAAGGGAAAAGAAGATATACTGAAACCTGAACTCTCTAGTGAAACTACCTCTGCATCAATTAAAAATCAAGCTTTAGATATTCCCTTTTAACCAGTGCTGCATATTTAATTTTTGTTTAACTCTTGTAAAGAGCTATATAGGAGCAGAAATACCTTCTCATCTTACCTTTTTTGCCACATCAAGTGATTTCTTTTCTAAGCAATCTTTTCTTCTTTGGATTCATAAGGTAACACAGCTGTACACACATATCTACAAATAATAACAACAATAATAAGCTCAAGCAAATTTATTTCCTGGTCATTACATTTCAGAATTAGACCTCAAAAGTTGTAGCTTATGCTAATGAGAATCATAATTGTGCAAATTTTTCCTGATTGTAAAAATAATGTCATACTTTAATTATGGCTGTATATTTTAATGAAATTGTAATTTTCTGATTTTTCCCAATAATAAAAGATAAAATAACAATGTCTTAACAACACCCAACAGCATATTAGTCCAGTTAAGCATAATTGTAGCAAACTTAGACAAATGTTTTAATAGACAAATTTAATTAAATAATATATGGTGCATTGGGTTTTGTATTTTTAAATAAAAAATTGCTTACCTGTACTTACTCACATAAGCTTTATATGTAAACAAATTCTTGAGCTATATGAAACTGTCCAATAAACAGATTGTAACTGTAAATCCTAATCATAACATTCTTAGGAAATACAGAAGGTAATTAATATTAGAATTATATCAGTCTCTTGAAAAAATCCATAGGCCAAAAAACAGCGGAAGAAATCTTTAATGTTGTGCTGGTGCACAATGTGGGTTTTTCTTATTAAAATTTAAATTCATTCTCCTTTTTATAGTAAGCAAGACTGGTTAAACATTGTACTTAGAAAAAAGCGTTTAAAAAGCTCCTGCCAAAAGGACATTTAGCAATGAAAATGCAAATCTGAAATCTGAAATAAGTTGCTAGCCCTCTCACAGAGCTTCACGGCAGTAGGAAGAAAAATCAAGTCTTTAGTATGGGTGGAGCTGATTTTGTGGAGAGCATAGCACATGGAGGGCATCAAGATGTGGAGCACATTTTGATCTGACATATACCCAAATATTGTCTCATATTAGGGACTTTTGTCAACGTTTCTTTGACAGTTTCTCATACTGTCTGCCATAGTCTGGTATTTAGCAGAAGGATTAACATCTGGCTCAGAAGTGTCTTTTCTTTGTCCCCTGAATTCTATTCAAATTTGGCAGATATATAACGTTAAAACTTGTTACTTCCTAAAGAGGATGAGGCATAAGGATATAATGAAAACAGTTTGCAGATAAATTTCCTTCCCAGAAATTTTTACTCGAAAGTATAAAACATCTGAAGTTCTGTGGCCAATTTTGTAGCTGAGTATGCAACACTTATATACACTTTCATTCACATTTTAAAATGAATTATCTTTGGCAGCATTCAAATTTTTCTGAATTCAATTTTAAAAATATTTTCAGTGATGGGAATATTTGGCTAAACAGCGAACGTTGCAGAATATTTAATTGGTAGAAAACTTATTTAAAATATTGCATTTCAAAGTTAATTTTCCTCTCTTCAGCGGCAAAAAATAATTGTATTTTTTGTTCGCTGAAAACAACAGTGATGAAGACTTACCCTAATTCTCCACTCTCTTTGGTGCCAAAGTGATTAGTTTCTGAACAAGAAGCCAGTAACTGTTGTCGAACTGCAAAACCGGGTGGCAGCAAAAAAATGTCTTGAACAAGGTTGCACATTAGTGTCTGAACTGGGAATAGAATTCAGATCAACTGTTCAGATGTTCTCACATCTCTGTTCATGACTTCATAACGGCTTACTAATTAGTAGAATAGAAACCAAGAGCAACATCTATATCAGTTCATGTTGCGAATACTGGATGCCAGTATGCTCTTCAAGCACTGTCACAAAGGTGCCACACACATTGGCTAATGTCCCGGTTTGAAGTAAAAGTGAACCAATTTTGTGTTCTGTAATTTTACATTTTAGTTAGGCCTCCCCTAACTCTCTGAAATTAATGGCATATTGTGGAGAAGGCTACTCATTCTCAGAGTGATAAGGCCAATGTTTGTGCTACATGCCAAGGAATGGTGTGCAGAGAGGCCCTTGCTTATACTTATTGCTATAACAACCAAGGTCAGCTAATTTTCGTTATTTGCCCCTTAGAAGGTCAGAAATGGAAAAACATAGAGGGGGAACACCTGTGGGGCAGCAGAGGTAGCCCAAACCTGACCCACAGGGGTATTCCATCCCATTTGTCCCATGCTCGGTATAAAAGCTGAAGGATCAAAGGGTCAACTCTCCTCCTGCAATGGTTGATGTCCAAAGAGGACCTTGTCTGTTCATCTGCTTGTGATCCTGGTCCATGTGTTCCTGACTCCAGAGCTGGAATCTGGTTCCAATCCATTGTCGAGTCCAGTGTGGAACTTCCCCAGTGCCTGCCGGTGACGGGACTGTCATCCTGGGAGCTTTATATAGTTTTGTATATATTATATCTATTTCATTTTTTTTTTAATTTATCTTTTTTTTTATTTTAATATTAATTCTTCATTACAGTAGTTTAGTTCATTCTAAACTTTTGAATCTCCTTATTTCTTCCTCTCCTCTTTGGTGGAGTGGAGGGCCATCTTTCGGTCCAGTTGAAGTGATTTCAGCTGAAACCACAACAGCTAAACACTCTCAAAATCATCCAAACACACTTATGCTTCCCAGCCCAATTCTTGTGGCGGTTGAGCTCAATAACAGATATGAGAAATCAGTCCACTGAGAATTCTAAACTAGGCTTTAAATAGTGAATTAACAAAATGTTATTAAGTACAGATGTGTCTTAAACTGTGATGGAATCAATTAAGAAATTCTACAAATTCCCTTTTTTTTCACAGACTGTGTTGGGTACCACAAATGTTCCCATTTACTTATTTTTTGAACTAGAAAGACTGGGACTGCAGAACAGCCAGATCCTAATCAGAGGGCTAGAGGAGAAGCTGCATACCCATATGTGTAAGTGATGTTTCCATGGATACAACTGACTTGATTTGCAGTTTGCAAATTTACCTTCAGTAAGTGGCAAAACACATTCCACATTCCCAAAGATCTGAGTGTCAGGATACAGACATCACCTGCCCATGCAATGAATGTGAAACCATGGACTGGAGTGCAGAACCAGGGACAAATGCACTGAACTTGCACTGCCAATCTGACATACCTCTGAAGTGTGTGCTTGGGGAATCTCCATCACGGTGGGTCATTTTGTTGGTGTAAGAGAATTCCTCTTGGAAGGAATAGTCAACTACACAAATAAAGACTGGGAAGAGCTGGGTTGGCAAAGAAGTCCTGGAAAAAAGTATCACATAGATGCTGTGGGACATCAGCCGAACATGAGTCAACAATGCCATGCTGTTTGAATGAAAAGCAAATGCTGCATTAGGCTCTATTAATAGGAATAGATCACCAGACATGTGATGCAATCCTCCTGTCCAAGCCCTGTCTCGAATACTGACTTCTATTCAGACTCCCACACAGAGATGTCTAGATCCATTTCAGATGTCCATGGTGGGAAGAATAAGAAGCAATGGGCATGTATTACTGCAAGGAATATTCAAGTTTACCATTAATAGAAATTTTTAGCAGTAAGTATAGCGCAGGCATGTAATATGCTTTCAGGGGAAACTCTGATATCTCCACAACTGTGAGCCATCAAGAGTAAGGGGAACAGGTCTATCAGGAATGTCAGAAGCATACATCATCATGATCGGGGGCTGGGACAAGGCCAAAAAGGCCTCTAGTGATCCCTCAGCTTCTGATTCTAAGTATCATTAAAATTAATTCCGCTAAAACACTAGGAATCACTAAATACTATCAGACGTGCAGACTATTGCACCATATCAAGGCCCAAAGTAAATTAAAACTAATACTTTAAACAAGGAAATATTCTAAAGGTGTCTCTCTTTCTAAATACTTTTTAAATTCATCCTAGAACTACTTCGGTCTTCTTGACATCCAGTTGCCAATTTTGGCAAAACCCTCAGAATCCAGGGAATTCCTCAGGAGATTACTTTTTGAAACAAAGAATATGGAGAGATGCATATTCAATGCTTCATTCTGCCCTCACATCATTCTACACAGCCTATCTCATGTCAGCCAGGAAGTTCATTTGGATACTCAACATTTAGGATGAAAACCAAAGCCCTAGGAAGCCCTGATGATGCAGGCTTTAACCATAGAGTCAAATTTACCTGTGAAGTTCCTGTGACCAGTCAGAGAGAAAAAAACTTTACCCAACTTTCAATATTTCCATTCACTACACAGCTTTTTCAGAGGAGAGGCACCGATGCAATGAGTTACATCACAAGCCACAACAAGGAATATCAGTGAGAACAAGAACATAGGAATTTTTCTTATAATTAATAGCAGGACCTCAAGCAGACCATTAATTTTCTGAAATTATATTACACTGTAGGAGGCAAAAAGTGGACTTTGCTTAAATTAAACGTTATTACAAACCAGGGGCATGTTGCTGGGGCACTAGCTGATGGGACTGGGCAGCTATGTGGGGCAGGAGCTAGAGAGAAGTTTAGGACTCTGCACAGTGCTACGGGTTCTCTCCATCTTCCCCACTCAGTGCATCAAATATGTGGAGCTCAAAGAAAATTTGCAGTAGGCAGTGGAAGTTTACAAGCTCCTGTTCCCATGGCAGAGGAGTAGTAGTCAGGAACTAGTGGCAGGGTTTGTATTCTTTCCATTCTTCCCCAGTAAAACTACATCTGAGTGGGTTTCATCTGGAATACTTACTGTAAATCTAGTAAACTTCCTTGCATTAACTAAGATGTTAAGTTAGCTCTTTCCACCAAAAAAGATTTAAAATCAAAGTAGCTCGTCTAGTGATAACAACAGCAAGTTTCTGACAGTGCTATAAAGAACTAATTTGCTGAGTTGAGGTTTTAGTGGTTGTGTGGTAGGTAGTATTTACCAGGTCACTTGAACAAAAGCAATGGTTGTTCCTTATGCTGGCAGGAGCTATTGTACATGTTAGACTGAATGATAAATTTTCTTCTGAAGATTTATAAATAATTTCTTCACTGTAATTGTCATACTGCACTGACAATCTGAATGCCATTATCACAGTAATAACTGAAATTAAAAAGTGGAATAGTGTCATTTGAAGATGAATGCAAAGAACGAAGAAAGACTTGGATGTTCACTCACTTGAGCTTTTCTTCCCTCTTTCATTCTCTGGACTATTTTTCAGTGGAATAGATTCCAAATAGAGCAGTATTTCTGCATTTAAACATTTCCAAATTGATTTTATATCTCTGATATAGCATTCAAGCAATTAACGGAGTCTGTATTGGACAGCAAAGGGAAAAAATTCTTTCTAACATAGGATGTAAAGACATTCTGAACTGAATCTACAATTGGAAGTGGGAACAGGTGGGAAATAAGCTTTAAGTGCTCCAACACAAGTGCTCCAAAACAAAATGCTACTATAGATTCTGAAATTATCAGAAATCATTATATTTCTCTCTACTCAGGGAGGGCGCTCAAGCCATTAGGAACAGTTACCTGCATTAGCAGGCTATTGTTCCTCAATTGAAACCTCTTAGGGGCAGTTCAGGTCACCTAAATATTTAAACATTTGAATATTTAAAGGTGTTTGATGGGAGCTGAGAGCACTTTTTTTTTAAATTCCACTTTAGTGCTGAGAGTAGAACAAGCTAATTAAGGCATTTGAATGTGCTGCTTGTGACTTAAGACAGGCCAACTTAGTGTCTGCCTGCTGCACACAGGGACAGTCCCATCAGCCTCCTGTAGCTCCAGGCCTGGCCATCGGCTTCTGACTCCTCCCTGGGACTTTTCTAATCACATGCGAAGTTGGTTTATGGTGTTTAACCAGCAGAGAAGCCACCCTTAAAAAAAAAGGAAAAAGTTATTACCTTTCTTCTGGTTTAACTTTCTTGACATATTTCTTCTGGGATCAGATGGTCACCAATGCCAGCAGGAAGGATGGTATTGAAAATCTCAACAGAAAGAGGTGGGCAAGTGCAAGACCACACTTCTTCCTGGTAGCCAGCTCTGAGACAGCTTCAGTTGTACTGTAAGGCCGTGCACAAAGGTAGATGAGATGATGCAATCACTTCTCATCGTGTGGAAAAAATGGAACGGTAGGAGACCCCAGAAGCAGTCACAAATGCCATCACCAGAGAAGGATGATTATATAAATTCTGGTCAGCTTTCTCCCAGTGAAAGACAATAGTCACAGCAAAAAGTCTTTATTAATGCAAGTGGGAACCAGGAAAGAGGAAAAAAGGGAAGTAAATTTAGAAAGGTGTCGTCGGCCTCTCTGGCCTGCCTTGTGTGTCAGAAGTGATGGGCACAAGATGGTTACAGCTGCACTCAAGATAGAAATGACAAGGAGAAATAAAAAATTAATGTATAAATACATTTCACAGTTCATGCACAGTTAGGTGCAACTTATTTTTTAAAATTCCCTTCTCTATTCAGGATTCACTTTACTTGATGTAATATGTGTTGTTTTATACTTATGGGAGTTGACTTATGAATAATACAATTAGAGAGTTTGGGCTTTCAGTAAAGGTCTACACTTACTGGAATTTATTCAATTTAGGCAAGAGCTACTTGGCGTACTCCGCAGGGTAACAGGGATGTAGGCATAGATCTGTTGAAATAGTGTTTGCCTCTCCTTACAGAAAGGTTGAATTAGGCTCACCTCATTTAAATTCATGTTCATGTCTGAGTATAATAGCACAAGAGGATAAGAGTCATAGCTCAGGATTTCTATGGCTTGAGCAAATACAAGACATAGGCTGGTGTGATAAGCTGTTTCTTTCACACCACCGTTAGAACACACATAGGTTGAACATCAGGCAGCCTCGCCCTCTGTGTGCTGCTCCTTGAAGACCATCAGGGTTTTCCTATACATCTAGGCTGAGACACTTGAATGCAGAACAGGCAATTGCAATAGTTGTTTTGAAAGATCTAAAAATTTACTATTACATGTGATTGATACAATGTCCAATTTTTAAACTTGCATCAGATGCCTTGCTAGTGCAAATCAGCACATCCACCAAAATCAAAGGATGAACATGCAAATGCATTTTGGAAATGCTACCACAAATCCATTGTCAGTCCATTGAAAGACTGAAATTATCATTGTGATCTTCCTTAATGTTATTTAGCCTTTATACACCATCAGTGCAAATGTTAGCTCCCTTTTAACATTCACTGTTCTCCCTACTCTAGTTCCCTGCTAGAGCCACCAGCTAGTTATCTGCTATACTTGATTATAGACTAAAACCCACTGTTAGTCCCAAATCAAGATGTTGGGGCTAACCATGCATTTTTGGGGTTATGTGAAAAAATTTTAAATTTGCAGTTGATATGCAGTGAGCTTGGTGTCTGATTTATATTATCAAAGAAGTTTTCTTTGGGTCTCTGATCAAGAGGCTCACAGACTGTGAGTTGTACAAGACACAGAAGCAAAAGGGTTGGTTTTTTTCAGAAAATTCAGAAGTCTCTGAGTGAAAATAAAGCACACGTGGGTATCTGTCTTTTCTGAGTCGGATTAGAAGTGGCAAGATGCCAGGATTCTCAGACTCCCTAGATTTCTTTTAAAAATTTGTCTTGTCAGAGGTTGAGGCCATGTTTATGAAAGGACAGTAATCTTATAGCCCCCTTTCTGTTCCAGCTGTCTTCCCAGCCCATTAGAGACTCTAGATTCCTAATATTTAGAAACTTATGTGCCGAATACACATATTCTGCCATGGCAAAATATAAGGAAAAGATTGCCACCATTGCACATATAAGTGAAGGACAGAGTTCTGCTCCATCAGTCAGATGTCTGAGAAAGTTTGTTTTACTCTGGAGTTAAAGGACTCCTGAGTCATTATGAGAAATTATCACCAACATAAGATGCCAATGCAGAATTCTAAATCTCTCCTTGCAAAGAGAAGGCCACAGTAAACATCACCGATTTGCTAATACATAAGTTGGTTTGCTACCAGCTGCAACAATCCAAAGAGAAAGTAGCTTCAAATAAAGGCTAAAATACTATGCATGTGAGTGTGGGTGGTGGGCTTTTGAGGCTCTGGAAATGAAGGTCAGAATGCTGAAGATCTCACAAAAAGTCAGTTATGTTAGAGCCATCAGTCTCAAGCTGGTCATCAAGGGTAGAGGTCTTCAACAATGTTAGTCATTTCAGGCAATTTAGGAAAGAGAGAATAAATTTTCATTGGAAGTATTTTGTTTGAGGGGTTTTGTCCAAGTTTTATTTTAGGCATCCAAATATATTAGTTATTATTTCTGAAGATCAACTGCTCTTTTGAGTTAGAGATAAAATAGAGCAAAGAATTTTTTAGGAGGGGCGGCTAGTGGCTTCAGGAGCAGAATCACAGTCTGAACATCCTTTGACCTGCTCCTGCCCTTTGTGCACACACGAGCAGATGTGTTCCTTTGTCAAGTGGTGGTTGTTGACAATACTGTTGCACTGGCACAGGGGGATAAGTTGCCCTAGAAAAGATGGCAGTTCAAAGCAGAGTTCACCGGTTAGCCTCAGTGAGCAGTTAGACACATCTCCTCATATGTCAGCAGACATTATATGCCTTTGGCCGGAGAGTGAATAGGGTAGAATGAGCTGGTCCCCAAATCAGCTCAGCAAAGCCTCCTGCCCTTGGCATTGATCCCAGCTCCGCTCTCAGGGCTTCCTCAGCAGCAAGCTACAGACTGACCTTTGGAAGCAAACAAAAAAGCACAAGCTCTCAGGTCCCATCAGATTCCTCCCCACAATTTTCTCTGGTAAAAAAAAAAAAAAAAAAAAAAAAGAGGAAAAACTGCATAACATTGCAGAAAATCACAATGGTTGAAAGTCATTACCTGTCAGATCCGCTGCCTGAGCAAATCCATTGAACCTAAATGTCCTTTTAGTTTTAACAGAGCAACAGAAGGAGATATTGCAACAGCGGAGAGCCTGCAGTGCTATATAGGCTATATATAACATCCTACCTTAAAATAAAACAAAACTGAATGAATCACATAACATGTCACTAAAACCCCTTCATCGAGGAAAATCTCACATACCTGTCTGAATTCAGGTTTCAAAAACTCACTTAAAAACCTCCACAAAATTAAACATTTTTTTTTTTTAATTGGTTTAGACTTCCTAAGGTATTTATGTTGTTTTAAACTTCTTTGCAAGACTTCCAGTCTCTGTGCTGCATGCATGACTTCTCTTAATGCAGCCATGCTCTTTCTTGGCTTTTCACTATATTTATTGTAGTACTGCCTAATCACATCAAAAACTGGACATATTATGCATTTGTGCATCTCTTATTTCTATGATTCTAGCACTAATAATTCTAGGCAATTCTTTTTTCTGTGATATACCCATTGAGGATAGAGCAGGTCAACACTTTATGCTGGAGTCTATGGGACTCAGACATCCAACATCTAAGGAAATTTGAAGTAAACATATGGCAAACCTTTGCCATATTTGAAATGCCACCCAATAAATTATTTAATTAGAAGGTACCTTAGCCAAAAAGTCATTCCTTCAACTTTGGTGCCAGAATAAAGACTTGTAGAAAATTCTACAAAGAAATTGGTAATTAAATGTTCTGCGCATACTCTAGGCTAAAAAATTTTCCTCTCCTTTTCTCCATGAAGATTTAAAGGGCTATACAAGGCAGAAGACTTAAAATATGGACTTCCATTTTCAATTAAAAGAAGGAGAGACTGTGTGCAAGAAATTGTGAAACTCTCCAGTTGCTTTTTGGGAAACACAGGAGCATCCTGATACAGAGAACTGCCTGAAGCCAATGCTGTTTATCTCATGCCCTAAGAGCAGACAGAAGAGAATTCACAGCAGGCACAGAGAGTGCAAGTCTTTGGGGAAACGCGCCTTACAGGTCCCTTGATGCATCATTAAGATGATGGGCCAAATCTAGCCACACAGAGAGAATGCATCTTCTGCCTCACAACTAAAAAAATAATATAGCCATTGCAAAAAATCAAAACTTCATATTTTTGTTTTTAAATGACACATTTCTGATCATAAAAACAATTCAAAATTCACAATCACTTCATAATGTCTAAACTTGGAGTGAAAAGGAGGGTAAGACCATTATCTCTGACTAATTTTGCTGGTTTGTGGAACCAGTACAGATATGGTCTAAGATACTATGTAAAATGATTTTTAAAAACCTATATGATCTCCCTGTGTCCCAAGCAAGTGTACTTGCTGTCTTGATGGTCAAAAAGCAGGCCAACAGCTTGCTTCTCCATTACCATTAAATGTCCTTTCTATCTCTTTTTCTCTCCAACATGTTTGTAGCAGTGAACCAAGTACTGCCTGAAAAAAAAAGCACTAGGAAGGGGCAAATAAGGATCCAGACATACTAAATATAACAATGGGTATTAGTGAATGTCCCTGCAAAACTTTAAAGGATCCGGCCTCCAAATCTATTCCTTAACTGCCATCTGACCTTTTTTTTATGATTAGCATATCATTAAGTAAAGATTAGATCTCACAGCAGCAATCCATCCACAGTATCCATGTGAGAAAGCAGTGGGTGCTCAGACCATTCTTACCAGTAACAACAGCACCCATTCATTACCCAATATACCTAGCAGGGATCTTACAGCTTGCACCATAAAAAAAGGTAATGAAATTAGCTTCTCCATGGAAGGAATATACTCTAAAAAGACCTCTGTTAATGAAATAGGATGGGTGCATGTTGTTAGGACAAAATTGGCTGCGACTCCCACTCCCACTCTGCATCGCAAAGGTAACCATACATTGCCACTTCTTCCTGTTCTTCCCCTTGTATTCATGTAATTTTACATTTTGTGACATTTTAAATAATGGTCACTCTAATAATGCCACTACAAATAGGTACCTCTGAATGATGACTGTCCTCTGGTTAAGGGAGACAGAAAAGTGTGCTGGATTCACCCTGTTCAGGCTTGTAGATGAAGCTCCTGCTCTGTTCTCAAAGAACATCTCTCTCCAGGGTCTACAGAAGTAACCTAGGAAGCTTTCTGAACAGCCATAAAACAAATCTGATTTTCTATTTATTTAACAAAAAAAATTAAAAAGATAAAAAACCCCCACAACTCAACCCTTTCACCAAAACTGGGACAAATAAACTAAGGGAAGAATCCGGCCCCTGCCCCCAAAATATTTGCTGGTGTCTAAAACATTTATTATGAGGAAAAAAATAAAATAAAGGCTGAGGAAACAGGAAAAAATAGGTTGGAGAAGTAAACAAAACCTGTGTTCTCCCTTCTGTGCACCTTTTCTCCATGCTACTTCTACTCATAAATAAGCTAAAATTTCCCCAGGACTAATTAGGGCTTTTATTGGCAGAACTATACAGCAGTACCCTTGGTAGAGCTTTCCATTTAAAATCTCTAATCTGCATGTTATCTGATTCCGAGCAACCTTCTTCTAAGTAGAATTTATGCACTCACTCTCCCTTTGAATGCCCCTTGGGACCAGAGACTATGTATAGCACTAATTCACTTAAATTTCTCATTTAGTTAAAAAAAAAAGAAAAAGCTCATGAGTTCTTCCAAGTTGGTTTCTTCATAATGAATTTAATTGACTGCTTCAGAGCAGCATAGGAATACAGTGATCAAGAGTGGGAAGAACAGCATGCTCATACATGACATACTAGAAAAAAAATACTAAATTTGCTTGTTTGAATAAGCAATAAAAGGACCAGAGCAGGGAAAAAAGCCCCCAAGAAATCATAATTGTGCGATGTTCAAGATGGAAATCAATCAAATAATCAAGCAATGGGAAAAGGAAGACTCACATTCCCTGCATAACAGAAGATTTTTTCCACATTTTTCTGCAATTTAGAGAGCCAGTACTTGCCTGCTTGGGTCATTTTCAGGTCATCTGGCTAGCATACATATTTTTAAATCTCTCTGTTAAAAAGAGTTTTAAGGATATATTTATTATTTTAAGACAAGACATAAATAAATAAATAAATAAATAAATAAGCTTTTGAGAAATGCAGTCATGAATCTTGCAGCTGGAAGCCAGGGAGCTAAGCATGTTACATCTGGCCACATCTTTGAGTGCCAAACACTGGAAATCTGAACCTGTGCCATTTTGGAGCTCTGGCTGTCATGGAAGTGAGCCTAGCACCTTGTGTGGGAATAGTCTACACTGGATGACCTTCACAGCTCATGTTTCCTCCCCTCTTATCCACATCTGAAGCGTTTGGCAGAAAAAAGGAAATATGGGAAAAAATGTTTGAATGAGTAGGTAGTTAGTGACCAGTCAACTTTGACAGCTGTATACAGATTTTATCATGTTAAGCATAGCTATAGTTATTGGACAAAGAACCTTTTACATGCTGTATATCCAGTCACCCTTTGACTTTCTATCACCTCTTCAGAAAATCCACATGCAATCCACAATTTGTGCTAACTACTGAAACCAATTTACTGCACACATCGCCTCCACCCCATAGTTTTCAGCACTGAGCACTATGAAAAAGATAACGGAATGTTTGATTGGCTCCCTGGTGCTTTTTTGAAAAAGGAAAGAAACTCCACAGTGCTTTTGAGAAACAAGGTTGACATGCAGTGTTGTATTTCCATAAGGTGCTAGAAGTTGTCAAAACCCTGAATTTCTCAAATTCTGTCATGGAACAGTGTCCTGATTTGAGGTAAAACAGAACCAACTTTCTGTTCTATAATTTTACATTTTAGCTAGGCCTCTTCTACTTCTCTGAAATTAACAGCATATTGTGGAGAAAACTGTTCATTCTCAGTGATAAGACTAACGTTTGTGCTACATGCCAAGGAATGGTATGCAGAGAGGTTCTTGCTTATGCTTATTGCTATAACAATCAAGGTCAGCTAATTTTGTTATTTGCCCCGTGGGAGGATCAGAAATGGAAAAATCCTAGAAGGGTCCCACCTGTGGAGAGGAGCGGATAGGAGAGGTGGCCCAAACCTGACCCACAGGAGTATTCCATCCCATCTGCCCCATGCTCAGTATAAAACTGAGGGATCAAAGGGTCAGCCCCCTTTCTTCAACGGCTGACGTCCAGAGAAGATCCTGTCTGTTCATTTGCCTTTGATCCCAATCTGTGTGTTCCTGACTCCAGAGCTGGAATGTGGTTCCCATCCATTGCTGACTCCAGTTTGGAACTTCCCCAGGGCCTGCCAGTGATGTCATCCTGGGAGCTTGATACAGTTTTGTATATATTATATCTATTTCGTCATTTTCTTTTTAATTTTAATATTAATATTTCATTAAAGTAGTTTAGTTAATTCAAAACTCTTAAGTCTCTATCTCCTCCTCTCTTTGAAAAGGGCAGAAGGAGGGGCCATCTGTCATTCTGATTGGCCAATTTGGCCTAAACCACAACAAACAGTTATCAAGAAAGCATTTAGTTAGACAAAAAAAAAAAAATCAGCAATTAAAAATAAGGTCTCTCGAGATTTAGTGAGAGCCATCACAAAGGCACACTACAGGAAAAGAATTTGTCAGCTGAAGCTTCAATCTTGCAGACTGAGTTTAGGTCTTCTGAAGTTGGCTTGCACTCAGATCTCACATAAATCTGAGTTCCTGCATCTGCACCTTCCACTGGAGTTGGAAATCACACCTTTTACCAATGCCAGTGCCAAACTACCATTAGCCAGAGTAAGCCAGCACTATTTGACCATTTTATCAATTTCTTTCAGAATAAGACTCAAAATGAGAAATTTTGGATGTCTGTTGAAAGGATTCTTTACCTTGGTAAACAGGGGTGTATGTGAACACGCATATATAAAACTGAAGATTGTGACTGAAGACATGGACTGAAATGTTTAAAATTCCCTAAAGCTCATTTATAAAAGTTTCTCTTTGTTTGATCTAGCAAGGAACATGTCTCTCATGCTGATGCTAGAGCATGCTTTTTCCAAACACAACATGATCAAGTTATTTTGGCACTGCTCGAGCACCCAGCATGACCGTTGCCTCCTAGTTAGGATCAAGCCCAAAGCAGTTCCCTTAATAAGCTATCCTGTGGGACAAGGAATGGCCTTTCTACTGGTGAGAGAGAAAGGGCTTAAAGGAAGGCTCATGAAGAAAAAGAAACCCTGATTGGTCATGACCACATTTAGGTTAGTGATGACTTGAGCAACTGCAGCATCCAGCAGGATCTCCAAGAACCACAAGGGAATCATCGTCCCTCTGAATAATGTACATCTTTGTCAATGATTTGTCTCCATCATGCTGGCTATAACAGTCCTAAATGGGGACTAAAGTAACAAGACACTCAGCTGTCAACTGTCACTTCATCTTCACGCTGCCTCATTCCCACCTTTCACATAGCACAGTACCTGCCATTGTATCTGGAGCGATTGTCCGTGTCTCCTTACAGACGGGCTACAAAGTATGCTTATTTAGCACATTCACAACACTGCTTTTGACCTCATGCCATACGAACTGTCCTTTCATGGGTTTTGATTCTGTAGATCCCTGATTATCTTCAGGGGGAAAAAGAATTTAAATGCCTTTCTTTGGTTCAGAGCCAAATGTTTTTCATACAATCTAAAAAAGCATCTTGCAGCTCCTTCACAGCCCTGCCCCTTCCTCCTCCCCTCTTACATCTGCTGCTATAAAAACCAGCCTGTTCCATATTTCTAAAAATTGAAAAACTAGATTTCTGAATCACTTCACCTTTGGTTGCCACTCAGACTATTAATCTTTATATCATAAATAGAGGCTCAGTTGGCTCTAAGCAAGTGTTATTTTAATGTCTGACAGGCACAGTCTTCCTTCTCAGTCTAGGGACTTATTTACATTCCTGTATCCTGGCCCACTATTGAAGCTTTCCTCAGCTCTCATTCAGACAAAATTCCCACTGAGATTTTAAAGGCCCTCCTCCAATGAATCCTTACGATCTCTCTCATGTGTGGTACTCAGGATAATGGAACCTGAATCCAAGCTGTTTGTGCTAGTGCCTCGCTCATGGCATTTTACTACAGCTCCAATCAAGTGAAAATTTACCCTGATTGTAGTAAGAAGGAAAAGATGCTGCCAGCATTCTCAAAACGCTGCCCTTCTTTGCATTTTTCTCATTTTCTCAGTCCAAAATAACCCAGATTTTCCTCTTAGCATACTCCATACAAGAGACTTTCCAGGTGTCACTGGGACAAGAATTTAATTTCACATGAGGGGTTGGACTCTCCTGCCCCTAATCAATGTCCTTCTTTGTCTAACCAGATGAAAATGACAGTAAAGGCCAGCAAATGAGTCACAGAAGGTGCCTAGCTCCTTAGTGCCCAAGGCCATCGCCTCTCCGATGGCACCGAGAGGTGGTGGCAGAACCAGCCTGGCAGAGCTGTGATCTGTGACCCCCATCACCACACACCACTTACCGTGGCGAGTTGATCTGGCACACAGTGCGGCCACAGATGACGCCTGGTAGCCACAAGAGCTCGTCTGACAGAAACCGGCCTTCTGGGCAGACGCCACCAGAGTAGTGCAAATGAGCCACGGAAGGTGCAACAAAGGGACGGATTGCCCCAGTCCAGGGATACCTGAGGAAAAGGCTGTGAACAGACACCAGCACATGAAAGCACCATGTTCTCCTGAAGTGCTGGTCCCTGCACTTTGAGGCACTGGGTAAGAGGTCCATTCTGATGGCGGAAACAGGCTTGCTTCATCTCCCTGAGAGACAGAAGCCATCCTTTTCCACCATCAATGGACTTGCTCTGGCAACACCTTGCCAGAATGATTTTGCTGACTTGATTTCCACGTGGAGGGCCAATAACAAAAAACTTCCACATGCAGCTTCAGGGAAGAGAGCAAGTGAGATACCTTTTATTCCTCCACAACCAAAACCAAGTCAGAGTCCCTTACATCTTGGAGCACTAGCTTGAAAGTCCTTAACTATCCCACAGAGATAAACATTTAAAAGTTATTTTGCAGTAGGCACTGGAGCTAATTTTCCTATTCAGTGATTCTGTCATTTTGTAAGATATGTATAATATGTAACACCATTTATTATAAAAAACAGAGAGCACAAGCAAATTAGAATTCTGACAGAGGCATGTTAGCTTTGCTTGGCAAAAGAAAAAACTTCATATGTTTGTGAATCATTCCTGAGATAATCATACTCCTTTAAATACCATAAAGAAAACAATTTTCACATTTGTTCTGGAAAGCATCATGAATATTAACACAAAGCAAATAAAATTTTTCCATTTTGGGGACCAATGAGCTATTTTCCATCAAAAGATTTTGTAATGACAGCATATAGATTTTGAAAGGCTAAAAACACTACTAATCTGAGACAGATTTGCGTGTGAATATTCGTACCATAAATCTGGTGTATATCACACTCAGTTTTAAAAATAAAGCCCAACTGGTAGCTGATTGAGTCAGTTTGCACTCACCCCTCCTATGTGACAAAGGTGTGCAGTTTTGGAGACATTTAAACTCACAGCAGCATACTGCCAACTATAACTTCAAGGAACTCTAAAGGTTTAGAAACTTATTTCCAGGGAGGAAAGGAGGAAGGTTAGAAGGAGCATCTTGATTTGTATTTAAAGTGTCTTTTTTAACAGTAAGTAGGAGTCTGAGTCACATATATGCAATGGATGCTGTTTGAATAAAGACAGAACCTTTCAGTTTATGGCATTCTCCATCAGCTACCTAACGTAAAACCCCAGTGCCATTCCCACTTTTTCATGATCCCCCTCACTTGTAGCCAATGCATAGGACTGTGGAAACCCATGCTTAATTCTCAACTCCTCATCGAAGTCTTATACAACTAGAAAAACTGTCTTTTAACTTGTGTTTCATTTTTCTGACTTTAACAGCAAGTATATATTTACCACATTCACAAATGTACTGAGAGATAGAGTATTTTTTAAGGACAGACAGAAAGTGTTTCTCTATATTTAAAGCTGCCTTTAACAGTTATATAACAGGGCAAAAGAATACAAAGGTAATTCCTAGATCAGGAGTTATTCATATTACTCACCAGGGCAGATTTTTCAGAAAACTGCAGGGCAGGGTTGCAGGTAAATGGTCAGACAGAGGTAGTAAAGGCCCTAATCAAGATGCAAGAGCATAACAGTTATATATGACAAAAAAATGATTGATGCTTAAAACATGGTTTATACACTTAACACCTCTAAAAATGATCTGGGAAGAGTTGGAAACAAAGTTATGGATGCCTCCCTAGTGACACCAGAACATAGGTTTCTTCCCATGTCAGGCAGCTTTGATACAAAAATAAGTGATATATCTTGCCAGTGGGAATCACTGCTCCTGTTGTTAGTGCAGAAAAAGCAAAATGAAAGTCACAAATACTAACATGAGTTAGTTTATTGAGATAGTTGTCAGAAAAACCCCACCCAAACCAAACCAAGACCTTTGTTTGCTTCTTGCCTTATAACATGCACAATTACTTCTCAGAACAAAAAATATGTAAGGGAAAAAAATGTCATTCTGGCTGTGGAAATATTTCTTAACCATTCTACTCTGGTGACTACACATAAAAGTGGAAAAGAAGGAACATGGACAATCTTCTGGTAACTAGAATAATGGAATATCACAACAAAAATCCAGAGTGTTGATATACTCAGACAAAGCAAAATCAAAATAATGGACTAGAATTAATTATGCAGCCCAAAATGCAAAGGAAGAGATTGAAATAAAAACTGCTCTCTCAACCTTTTTTTTTTTTTTATGTTGTTCTTTAAATTATAGAATCATGGAATATTTTGGATTTGAAGGGATCTTAAATGTCACCTAGTTCCAACCCCTCTGTCATAGGCAGGGATACCCCCCACTAGATCAGGTCACTCAAAACCCCAGCTGGTCTGGTCTGTAACGGTTCCAGGGATGGAGCATCCACCACTTCTCTGGGCAATCTGTTCCAGTGTTTCGCCACCCTTACAATGAAGAATTTCTTTCTAGTATCTAATCTAAATCTCCCCTCTTCCAGTTTAAAACCATTACCCCTTGTCCTTCTCCATATCCTGGGTAACCAGGTCTCTCATTTCCTTTTAAAGAGGACCCACATTTTCCCTAGTCTTCCTTTTATGATTGCTGTATCTGTAGAAATCTTTCTTTTCTTGATGTCCCTGGCCGAATTTAAGTCTATCTGGACTTTAGCTTTCCTAACCTCGCCCCTGGCTTCTTGGACAATTGCTCTGTACTCCTTCTAGGCTACCTGTCTTTCCTTCCACCCCATGTAGGCTTCCTTTTTGGGTTTGAGTTTGTCCAAGCACTCCTTGGCCAAAAAGGCTTCCTGGCATTTTTGCCCGACTTCCTCTTTCTTGGGATGCATCACTCCTAAGCTTGGAGGAGGTGATCCTCATCTTTCTTAGGCCCCTTGTCCCTCCAGGGCTTTATCCCATGGTATTCTACCAAGATGATCTAACACTATAACAATATGATCTAGCACTATAACAATATAATCTAACATTTTGTTCAAAACACATTGAGCGAGTCTGAACCATTTTGAACTCATTCAGCATAGGGTATATTGATCAACAGAGCCCAGAAGAGAGAAACAAAGCTCAGACACAAATAACTGAATTTAATCAATTAAAGTTGCCCAACAGTTAGCAAAAAAGAATGCAGATAATTTTGACCATAATACAGTTTTGTGAAAGTCATGTGGGATGTTTCTCAGGACAGTGTTGGGAAGAAGAACTGACGCAAAACCAGACTTTTTCTGCTGCAGTAACTGTAATGTTTAACTTGCTCACTGAGATTTTACAAACTCAAATGGTAATGCTGGGGAAAACATTGGATTAAGAATCAGGATTTCCTTTAATTATAGGAGTTTCAAAATGATAAGAGAAAGCTTGGAAAAAAGCTGCAGGTTAAAAAAATCAGTTTAACATGACCCAGAAGTGTCAATGAGAAATCTGAGATACTGAGAAAGAAACAACTAATGTTCCAAAGGATAAGTGTGGTTAAAGCCTTCAGTGATTATTAACTTCTGGAGCTATGATGTTGTACTGTTCTCAGGGAAAAATAAAAATCTTATCTGTAAGAGTCTAGATAAAGAAAAAAAGTTATTGCAAACCAAGTGGTTCAAGTGCCCTTTGGAAATGTTAAAGATTGAAGTTACAAACACGGAGAACTGCTTCAGAGGAGCAATAAGCTGATGTTTTTATCTCGAATCAAATAATGAAAAACTATTCAAGGAGTTATGCTGTTAGAACAGGAGGTTGTGACAATATAATCCATTTAGCTTCACAGGACCCCAGCTTTGTTTTGATTTAAGCTCAAGGACTGGAATAAGCCTGTTTCAAAAATAGAAGCACTAGCATCAAGGCTTGATTAGAGAAAGTCTCTTATGTCCTCTTCCGTGCTTGTGAGAGGCTGTCAGGTATGCCTCACCTTTGCTCAGGCAGGGGGAAAACGAGTTCCTCCTTGCTGGGAAGCTGAGTTCTCGTCCTGCAACTCCTGCTCATAACAGGAGGCAGCTGTGTATTTAAAGGAAGAGCCTGGCTCCTTCTGTGGATATTACTAGAAAAGAGAGGGAGGTTTTTCCAAGAGGCAGCTTGTGACATGAGACCCAGAATTTACCTCTTTGGCTATGTATTGTGGATATAGTCCATTCCCATTATGTGTGTTTTTCAGGCCATTTTCAGCAGGAAGCACAGTGGTGTTTATGCCGTAGCGGAGATTATAAGGTGGCCAAGTGAATAGCTGAGGTTAATTCAAGCACAGCTCAGGAAAAAGCTCTTTTATAATAATTTATATTCACAGCACAGCTATAGTACAAGAAAGAATCACTTAACCATAGTGGTTGTTAAAAGGTCCTGATGCAACAAATAAACATATTTGTACATGCTTACATGAACACCAAAACCACAAAGTCCAGAACAAAGTATCCGAAATTGCCTCTACTGTCAGAATGATTTTCCCTGGTATAAATATATGTGATCACATCATTAAAGCCTGTGTCATAAGTTTCATAGGACTTCTGCCACACTACATGCCTCATTTTCTGAGTATCCAGCTGGACACCATGGGTTTGGATTTTAAGACGTATTTGAGTGCTTACAGATGTAGCTGAAATCAATGAACACTAAACCTAGAGGGTTATCTACTTGTAAACATTCTTCAAGTTCTGATATCTCAGATGGGACATGGTAGAATAAAAAGGCACATTTTACTTTAAACTAGCTTTATCTTCTATTTTGACTCCTAAAATAACCAATGTCCTTTTTCCAAGATTCTTTTTCCTACATCAGCCTTCTTTTGCAAGTTATACCACCCCCCACTGGCTCCATATATAAACTAGACTTCTTTAGCTACCCTTAGCTATGTCCATGTCCTTAATTCTTTGTCTCTATGCAATCACTCCCTGTTTCTTCATTTTCAGTTAATTTCTTCCCACTTCAATTAACTCCCATTTCACTTAATTTCTTCATCATCCCACTTTCATCAGACTCCTTGTTCCCATCTTTCCACTTTGCAGTGCAGCTTTTGTTCTCTCTGCTTTTGCATCAGGTATTCTCCCCCCTCCACTTTCACCAGATGCAGCCACAGATATCAAAGATGATGAGAAAAAGACAGACAGCTACTCCGCTCCATGCTTTAACGTCCGTGCTTATCCTGGTCCAAAACAGCTATTACAGATCAAGTTCACATTATTTCTGTAGCCTGAGCCTGACTATGTTCAATCATGATGGAATATTTGGACATATTAGCCAATAAAACTGAAGTCTCTCTTGAGCTTGTGCAAACTTCAATTACTTTAAGACTTGTACCTTAGTTAAATTTCTGCAGTATTTCAGGCACTGAAAAACACACATTCTGACACAAAAAGCACTGCTACCAAATTTAAAATCACAGTTCAAGAGCTTAGAAGCAATATCAATACCTTGCAAGTTGACCAGAATTATTTTTTAATTAAAGTTTGTTCTTAGGAATGTTTTCTTTCCCAGAATTGACTCTAATAACTGGCATTTAACATTTAGCCAAACTCCAATCTTATCTTCTCATTACAAACAGCTGAAAGCTTGATTAACTTTCAGAAGAGCCAGTGAACCAGCTCTGCCTGTTCCAGCCAAAGAATGCTAGTTTTTAAGCAGATATTGTTTAGGCTACAGTATCTCAGATTAAAAGCAATATTGGGCCACCATAATTTTTCTACTTTAAAGTTACATATAAATAACCAGAATATTTCTTCAAAATAAATGCCTGTATGAAACATCTTCTATTTTTCATAATGTCTCTGCCACAGCACTGCAATTACAGTCAAGTTAACTCAGCTTAAAGATTCCAGACTATTAGGAATGAGGAAAGTACATAGTGCAATTTATTCTCTAATGATATTGTGTAAAGGCAAACCTATCACTTGCTGTTAGCATTGAAATACTTGGCCTTAAATGCATAAGGAAACATAAGTCAATTAAACACTAGAGTGTCAAAGTTTTAATGACCTCCACTACTGGGGAGCAATGAAAAACTGAAAGCTTTAAATACCTGATTAGAACTACACTCATATATATATAGCAGTGATGTGATTTTAATTTAGTAGTTGAAGAAATACTGTTGGAAACATAAGAATTAGAGCAATGGCTCTTTTACTTTGCTAGCCAGAAAATAATACATTGCACATACAGGTTTTATAACTGATTGTGTATAAATTCACATTTGCGGAAGCTTCCACAGACTCAGCCAGGTTACAGCACCAGCTGCCTCCTCCCAGTTCTGAGCCAAGGGGAAGCAGCAGTGGGTTAGCCAGCTCGGAGCACTCCAGCTGAAAACAGCAAGATGCAGACTCGCCATCCAGTCTGAGGGGAAGGCCAGCAGCTATTCTCCTCAGCCAGCTAAAATAGTTCCACAGCCAAGGATCCCTGGCTAAAATAGTTAACTTATCCCAATTACCTGCAAGACAGCTTCTTCTTGCAGCCTGAGCCACATGCTGCATCTCCATTTTCCTTTCTGTCAGCCCTCTTACCTCTTTACTGAGGATGGGCTAAAGAGCAGGCTTTCTGCTCCTTCCAGCATCTGATTCACTGGTACAGCTCCTTCGTTGCCTCAATCGACAAACAAGACTCTTCATGCCAAACACGCACTCTTGAGGGCCAGTTGATAGCACTGTTTTCAGTCTGAGGCACTTAATGTATTTGTTTATGGAAAACAGCATACTCATCTAACAATGCAGTTACCCTGGAAATATTCTAATTCAGTTTAAATTAGACACATCAGTTCCAGTAGGAGGGCCAGCATCCCCAGAGGAAGTAAGAACAACTGTTCCCTTCCTTTGCTTCTCAGGTGGGGCTTGGGACACACAGTCCCCTTTGGTGATAAGGGCAGATGAGCCCACATTTAAGTGTGATAAAAATCAGTAGTTATTTGAGGGTATGTCTGCAATCCTTCTTTCTTGGTCTTTTTCCACTTCTAAAAAAAACGTTTGCTTGCTTTTGTAATCAGCAACAGAAACCAAATCTTTTGTTTCCTTGGTGAAAGTCCAAATCACTAGGATAGAGGCTCATTTTTATTTTCTTCAGAAAATCTCAGCACTACACTTTGCAATAGTAGAGCTGCAGGTCCACCTCAGAACTGTTAACCATCAGCCTACATACCTCAAAAGGTGGGCTTCATCCACAATCCAGAGGACACGAGAAGAACAGCATTAACAGGAAGGACCAAGGGCATACAAATTCTAAAGCTCTGCTAATAAGATTGTTAGCACACTTCTCTTAGAGAAGCCTGGACGTGTCAGGTAAGAAGCAAGAATTGCCTTAAGCTCCTTCAAGCCTTAAATCCTAATTGCTAGGACATTTAATAGGGAAAAGGATTGACAGAGCACTTCCTCTTTTAGTATTTCTATTAATCTATTCCTCCCTTTCCATTCCTATCTGCCTATAAACAAAACATTTCAATAAAACATTTGTGTTAAATAAAATAATATTATTTTACTTTCTGTTTTATAAGTGTTTTGACCTAATTTAAAAGGTCTCAGTGTTTTGAATTGGTAGTTATACAAACCTACCAGCCAGCTGAAGAGCTGCTGGTGTCTGATTAGAATAAACATGGGCAGCTGTAACTCTTCTGGCAAGTCTGGACTAGCAGCAACAAGGGGCAGGCTCAGATTTAAAGCGCTTGAAATACAACTTTGTTCTGAGCCTCTCAATAAATCTAAAAAAGTTAAACTTGGTGTTTAATGAGCTAATTTTTACATTTGCAAACACAAATCAATTGGCTTCACAAGATCTCGTTAAATGAAGACAACAAAGCCCTAGCAGGGCAGGTAACTAGAGGAGCACTGCTCTAGTTCTGCAGTGTAACCAATGCTATTTTACTGTCTTTACCTCTGCTGAGGCCAGCTGGTTGCTTTTAATCTTGGGCACTGTCTGCTTCATGGCTGAGGGCTGTTGGGTCTTGCCTGTCAGCAAAGCTTAGCTGAGGCTGCCTTCATCTTGTGGTGAGCTGCCTTCATGTTGCTGGCTGCCTAGTACCCTCTTGAATGCCTCTCCCTTCTGCAGCACCAGTTCCCCGGGAGATGATCCTCCTCGCTTGAGCTACCAGCTACCTCTCACTGGTTTAGCTCTAAGCCATGCAGAGACCACCAAAGATTATCAGCCCCCCAGCACAGAGGTCTTAATATATGTTTCCTTGCAAGTCTCCTGTGGTCTGGGAATCTCCTACCTTCTTCTTTCCTATTGCAGGGTGGAATGTTTGCATTCCAATAGCTCCTAATCTTTTGCTTAACTTTAAGTTTACCATTCAACCTATGCACGGTAAGGTATTAGGCAGTTACCCTAGACTTTAGATGGAATGAGAATGACAAATTTTTCTTCACTTGAGACGCTTTTCTTCTTCTCATAGGATGCCCTCCCAAAACTAATAAAAAAACATATGTGGGGTTCAGGCCTACACATTGATCCTTTTCGTTTATATCCCCTTCCATAATTTTGAAGGAAGAGGGTTGGGGCAAGATGGGAAGCAGAAGAGTCTGCTTTTGCTGTAGGCTATAGCCACAGCTTTATCCACAGAAGGCCTTTCCCATGAATGTTGGAACTCTAAGCTGTAGCCTCAGACATACCACTGCATAACATTCCCACAACGTACTTTTTAAATTTTATTGGCAAAAGTAAGGAACCAAAACTCAGCCCTACAACACAACTTTAGCTTCTTTGATGATTGCATTCCAAGGAACGGGAGACTAATATCACAAACCCAAACTACCTGTGTCCAGTACAATTAAGACCCAGTTAGGTCAAAGAAATATCTTTAAGGAAAACATTAAATATAAGCCCTTCACAGTAGCAACGCAAAGCTTGACGCAGAAATAGGCTTAATCTTCAGCAGATTGTTGTTATTTCTGTAAGGTTTTTTTTCCATTTCCAGGATGGGTTCTAATAGAAAAATTCCTTCCTAAACCTTTCAGCTTCTAGCAGTCACTATAGCAAAGAGGCACTACAAATGCCATTCTGTGTCAATCCATGCAAAGTAGAAATAGTTCCACCCCTGGGTGTGTACAGACTCAGTTTTTATGCTCAGGATGCTCAGAGTTGTTATCTCTGAGTCAACAACATGTTGCCCACAAGACAGAACTGCAAATATCTAAGCTTCAGCATTGAATTTGATATCTGAGCAGCCAGATTCACCCTTATTCTGTGTAAGGTACTACTTGTACCTTGTGATCGTACTGGTTATGTAAAAGCTCAGATTCCCACTTATCCTTTTATTTCATAAAAGGAAAGCAAAAGTAGACAATTTCTAGATGCAAGCAGAGAGCATGTTGGGCTGCTTTTGGGAAAATCTTGTAAAGAAGTAGCAAAACCAGTCTCTGTCTAAATAATCTATTAAATTAGTTCTTCTCTTCTTATAATTTAATTTATACAATACAAACATAACATTTCAGTTTAGGTTACCCTGATGTTTAAAATTAAGACCACAGCAAACAAGATCCGTCTCTCAAATGCCTCCTGTACCCAGAAACAGGAAAACCCTATAAAGTGTAGGGACAGAAGGTACAGAAAATTATATTTTCCTTCCATCTCTGTAGTTATTTCCTATACTTTATTCCTGCTAGCCATCTTAAGAAGGAAGACATCCAGTAAGAAGACAAGCAATCTTGTCATTTGACTGGTCAAGCTCCAATCCAGGCAGGTAAGATTTTTAAATGCCACCCTAATTCCGACAAGTTCCAGTTCAGAAGCTGACTTCACTATACCGCAGTCTCTTATCTCCTGCTGTTGCTGTGTAGACATCACCACCATGTCAGATTCCCTATCAGCTTTTGTACAAGCAGCTCAGTGGATATAAGAATTAACCATATTTGAAACTACATGTCAGTCATGTGTTTTTCAGCATATAGCCAGTCTTGCTCATCAGTGAATAATCATATTCCCAAATATACTGAAAATGTGTGCTGAATAAATACTGGGAGAAAGACAAGTTATATATATGACAGTGATTTTAACTGTGGCAGGTTCCTTTTAAAAAAAAAAAAATATCCACAAAACAAAGGAGTTTTACCATACATTTAGTATTTCATTGGCATACAAGAAGCCATATGTAAAATTCTCATTCTGTGCCTTTATTCTGAGTCGTATTTCAGAGAAAAATGGCAGTATCACGCAGTTCATAGGACACTCAAACTGTCTTACAGCAACTTGCTTGGAGATCTGACATTGACAATCGTTTTATCGCCAAATACTCTTTTGGAGCAATAGATTACAAGACACTCTATAAAGATGAGCCAGGGATTTTGTGTCTTCTCTAAAACAGAATTAGTAATGATCCCATGGACAGAGAGCTGACAGACAAGAGTTAAGGAACAATCAAAATATCCTACATTTTAGAAGGAAAAATTCTTTGAGATTCAAGTAGTAGACTTCAACCAATGCCTGTGTCTTTCTCCACGAATAGTTGACAGCCTATAAAATGCATCTGTATGATAACACATTAGTGACTGAGTCTACATCTCCAAACTGTGATTAAACTATTCATTATATTCAGTCAACATGTTTGAGAGTCACTGGAAGACACCATCTGATTGACAGAACTGCTTTGGGAAATGAAGCCTGAGCATGTTTTAGTAATTATGTAGTGAAGTTTTCTCTGCTGCATTTTCTGAGAATGCTTTTGCACTTTTTCTACACAATGTATTATTAAGTCAGATAACATGCTGCCCAGATACAAGGCTGACTCAACGGCTAACTGTTCAAACAGTTTTCCTCAAATCAGAGAATCATAGAATGGTTTAGGTTGGGAGAAACCTTAAAGACCATCTAGATCTAATCCCACAGCCAGGGGCAAGGACACCTCCCACTAGACCAGGTTGCTCAAAGCCCCATCCAGCCTGGTCTTGGACACCTCCAGGGACAGGGCATCCAAAGCTTTCCCAGGCAACCTGTTCCAGGAATGCTCTGGAATGTTTCTTTCTTTAATAAAGAAACTAAAAACCAGACTGCTCTGAAAATTGGCTATTTCAGGTGGTGGTTCAGCATTTTTAGCACCTGATATTCCTGTTTTCTAATTTGTAAAAGAGAATCTGTTTGGGTGTCTCATACCAACCAATTTGTGCAATGCAGTGGCATATAAACTGGAGAGTATATATATATATATATATATGTGTGTGTGTGTGTGTATATGTTTGTTTTTTGTTCCTCTCATGCTGAACAACATCTCCCAACGTTTTCCTGTCTGTCTGCTCTCAGTGTATCATAACTCTCCACCTCATGTCCCATGGGGTCTTACAACTCCTCTTTTCTGTAGTTCCTGGGCATTCCACTGACTGGTATGGTTTTGTCCTTGTGAGGTAATTACACATATGTAAATGGACAGCCAAGGTACCAAAGACTGACTAATTCTCCCAAGCTCACACAGCAAGCAGTGGAAAGTACATACCCATTCTAAGGGCCACCTTATCTACTAAGCCACCTTTAATTCACACAGTTACTTCCCTTCTTTCTCACCCTATCTTATCTCTTCCTTCTCCATTACACCTTCTAAGTCTTGGCAGGGCATCTCAACCACATGGGAATTGCCTTTTTCTTCTTCTAAATCCCTTCAGTGCTTATCTTGTTGCCAAAACCAGCTCCACAACTGTGAGTTTGTATTAGGCCATTAATGAGCCTTAATTTTTCCCAGAATCAGGAAAGAATTTTTGCAGGAACAGCACTGGAAATAAAGTAAGTAACCACAAAGAAAAATGTTATTTTGAGATGTGGCTTTTTGTGACAACAACAAAATGGGAGCTTTTGATCAGCTGTAATGCTTTTACTCACAGACCAGTTTGGTTTCATGTCAGCAATAATGGAAGTGATGTTATTTTCTGTTTTCCAATAACACCTTTATGTCATTATGTTATTTTTTTCATTTTCAGATGATACTTGCAATCATAAGACATAAATCAAACCAAAGCGGGGAGACGACTTGATTGAAAGACAATTTCCCTTGCAGTGAGTGAGTGACCTTTCTTAAAAGTTGAGATGATGTGCTGGAAATCCATTAATTTATTTTATTAAATGGCAAATAAGTACCTTCAACTTTGACTTCTTGCCAGCATCTCTGTTCCTCTCATTCAATTTCAATATACTTCATGAACTAACTAAATTGATTAGAATTGTTTTCTAAAAGTGGTCCAAAATCAAACCCCATACTTTGATGATGTCAGAATCTGGATATGAAAAAAATAATTTCAAGATACTTCATTCTTTATCTGAATCTTGTCAACTTCTCTCTGCACCCTGGTTTGTTGGTCACCAGCAGTAAAAGAGATTGAAGCAATTAGGCTTTTCCAAAGTAAATGAAACTGCTCTTCCACATATCAATATAGTAGATATATGTAAACTCTACTGTTTCCCCTTCTCCACCAACTTCTTGAAGCCAATATGGTTATACTCCTAGCAGGATTTTGGTTTTTGAGGGAGATAGGCAAAGCAGGAAATACCAAGGTATCTGAGCTAAGCAAGGGCAGCCCTAGAAGGAAAATAGGCAAAATTCCATTGTCCCTTTTTGCTTCCTTTCCCTTTTCTACTCATTTTATTATGCGAATGAGCATTGGTCCCCTCTTTCTTTAATAAAAAATAAGTCACCAGTGCAATGTCTCAGGCATGGCTAATGCTCAACAAATTGCACCCCTAAATGCACCCCCAGCAACTCTGTAGATGATACAAAATTGGGACTGGTGTTGATACACCAAATGGTTGCGCTGCCATTTAGGGAGACCTTTACAGGCTGGAGAAGTGAGCAGAGAGGAATGGGGTTAAAAAAAACAACAACAACAACAAAAAAACTTCTCTGGTACAGGCTGGGTGCCAGCAAGCCGGAAAACAGATTTTTTGAGAAGGACCTGACATTCCTGGTAAACAAGAAGTTGAACATGAGCCAGCAATATGCCTCTATGACAAGGAAGGTGAACAGCATCCTCACCTGCTTTACAACAAGCATTGCCAACAGGCTCAGGGAAGTGACTCTTCAACTCTACTCAGCCCTGGTAAGACACAGTTGGGGTGCTGCATCCAGTACAAGAGAAACTTACTGGAGTGAGTTCAATGAAGGACAATGAGGATAATGAAAATTTTGGGGCATTTGTCATTTGAGAAGAGTCTGGGTCAGCTGGGGTTTTTCAGCCTGGAGAACAGGCTCAGGGTGGGAATCTTATTCATGTGTATAAAAATCTGATGGAGGGGAGTTAATAAGATGGAGCCAGACTCTTTTCAGTGATATAGGGACAGATGAGAGGCAATGGGCACAGGATGAAATAAGGGAAATTCCTTTTAAACATAAGGAAAAATCTTCCTATTGTGAATGGCTAAACACTAGAACAACTTGTCCCTGCAAAGATGTCAGGACAAGGCCTAAGCTGCATGTACCATTTTAAGTATTTCAGGATTTTTTAAGACATTTCTGGCCTCCCTTTAGAATACCTCATTCACTGATGTCAATGACTCATCTTGCTGTATCTAATATACCCAGTTAAATTAGGGTATTTTCTACTGGCTTGACTGTATTTTAGCTTATAGCCACTGGTGCTATGAAATTAATTTTTTTTTTTAGTTTGCGAGCTTTAAACAGATTAAGTCTTTTCTGATAATATCATGCCAAGACCCACAAAATTTTGCTTTTCTTACAATGAATAAAAGCTTATTTTTCACATTAAAAAATCTGTAAAAATAACCCCAAATTGTTGAATAGAGAAAACTTAGAGCAGTGACCAATACATTCTTAAAAATAAGAAAAATCCAACTATTTTCAGGTTACTTATGTGTAATTACTCTAGGAATGGCGATACCAGAGGTTTTCAAGATATGACTGAATGGGGTGCTAGATAACCTCATCTAGGCTCCCTTTCCTGTGAAAGGTTGGGCAAGATGATCTTTTGAGATCCTTTCCAATCTCGGCTGTTTGATTCTATGATATCACTTCCCCCTTTGCTTTACAAAAGCAGAAGCTGCTCTAGCAAACATTCCTTCCATTTCAACTCCCAAAATAATATTTTTGAAGTGAGAATGAGAAGCTGAGAAGAACTTGAAATGCAGTGTTCACTGCTGCCAAAAGATTGTAACAAAGGCAGATTTCCAGCTGAAACCAGTTTAAATTAGCATAGTTGATGCCATGTTTTTGAGATGTCCAAAATTCTTGAGTGACCAATGTAAACACACAGAGCACCAAACTTGTTTCCCAGTCTTCATAAGTCTTTATGTAATAAAAGATATTATTTATGGGCTATTAACTTGGTTATGTAAGGACTTGCAAGGTTACTATCACAGAGCACAGTGTAGTTCACAGTATACGTTCTAGAGCTCCTTAACTCTTAAACTACGTATGTATAAAATAATACATTTTTGCAGTTAAGAAGTCAAGCAAGCATTCCTGAAAGTTTTATAAAAGATGGCTTGATAAACATTATGGCACACTTTCTTTGGAAAAGGTAATTATTCAGACTAAGTTTGGGGGGGTTAGTTATCACCAACAATGACAAACTTATGAATCCCAGCCCTAGCTTGTTCCTAGGCATGGATTATATTTATATGTGGTGACACAATATTCCAGTTTAGGTATCTAAAGTTAGAATTCCTAATCCATGCACTAAGGAATAAAAGAAGAGCATGCTGATTTTAGACTGTACTTGTTCTAAGCAATGAGGAAAACAGATGAATGTAAAAATGCAGGTGAGGAGGTGGGGAAGAGTGGAATAGAAATTATGAAAAATTAAATTAGCACTATTTCTGGGAAATCAGCATCACAGAATTGACCAACACTGGTTTGGTAAATGACGCTGCTACCCAGGAGGACTTTCTGCATGGAATTCGGAAAAACACTGAGTTGAACCATTATGTTACATTGAAGTTTAGATAAACCAGCTAGGTAAAAATATGATAAAACCAGCCCCAAACCACAACTTGATCGTGACTCTTGAGTAGACAAAGTGTTCTCTGGATTACTCAAGACCCAGACATTATGAAAATAGGGGCAACAGCATAGTTCTATGACATAAACAGGCAGCAATACCAAGGCTGTTATTTTAGCTGAGTTTAGACAACTGAACATTGAAGAAGAAATAGAAATGTGACAGAATGGAATTCCTGTGACTTTTTGATAAACAATAAAATGGCTTTCTGGTATACCAGACCAATATAAATGAACAGTATAAAGAAACATTCCTTGGCAACGAAACACAAGTGTCTATGCCATTACAATTGCATTATAGCCAGGCACAGCTTTTACTCAAGATAACTAGCCCTTTCCTAAAAAATACTTGGGTGCAGTCTAAGAATTGATATGGAAAAGGAACTTTCCAAGGAGGAAATTAGCTTTCTTATTTTGGAGGCTAAGAGAGGTCAACAGAATGGACAAAGTTATTCTGTAGTTAGGTCCCAAGCTAGAGGTGTTAAATTTACTAGTATATTAGCACAGCCAGTTTGATTTGCAAACATAGACTCTGCAGACCCAATCCCAGCAGTAGTTTTGCCTGAACCCAAAAATTCATGAGCTGTAATGATCCAGAAAAAAATTCAAACCAACAATTTTTTTTGGTTATGTATGAAGGATAGAAGTTAACTTATGTTAAGACTAATGTGTAATACACCTTTACTATGCGCTGGAAAAAAAAAAAACAAAAAACAAATCAAAACATTATGATTATTTCAGTTAAATAGGTATTTCAAAATAGCAATAGGTATTAATAGCAAAAATGTGGTGATTAAACCACGTCTAACACAGGAGAGAAAAAGCTTGGCCTCAAAAATTGCTCCCTAAGGAACAGAACACTTTGCCTCACAGAGACATGAGGAGCACAGAAGTGCTACATTGCCCTGTGGCTGGCAGCCAAATGTTTTGTGTGAGAAGCTACTGGGTGACCAACCCATTCTGAGCAGAGCGGTGGAACAGCCATAAACGGCAAAAGGCATGAAAGCCCGGCCAGTTACTAACTCAAGTAAGTGTTTCACAAGTTACCACGCTGAGAACAGTGATGGTATTCAAGTAACTAATGAGAATCCATGCCATTTTATAAACTGAAAAGCACGTCTTTTACGCAGGGATCCTTTTGTCCATCACTGACTGTAGGCACCTCAGAAAAATCCATGGGAACTGCTGCATAGCACAGTACTACATAAGCAGTTCTAGCTAAGCAGCAGACAAAAGTAATCTCCTTCTTAACTTGAAATTAAAGGAAAAGCCTTATGAAGGGAAAGTGACATTTCCCCAGTTGCGGTTTGACAGTAGTCTAGTCTAAATTTTTTGGATAGAATAAAACAAGAACCTGTCTTCCTAACATCATATATTTCATGTATTAAATATACTACATTGCTCCGATAAATAGTACTTTAGATTTTATAACTAATGTGTTTCTGTCAAGATCTAATGAGGGCTTTTCGCCTATATAAAAATGCATTAACTAGATATTCCATACCCTTGGCAAATTCTGATTCTGCTGGTTCTGCATTTACTTATCCTACATTAGAGAGGTAACTGTAAATACATTATTACCACAATCCAATCATAGCAAAATATTATGCAGCTTTTGGGAAAATACTTCATTTTCTTATTTTCAGCAATTGACTTGATAAAGTACCTCATATGTAGCCTTTATACTTTATTGTAAGGTTATTAGCACAATTGGTTACGACATTATAGGGTCTGAATATCTTCAACTGAAGAAAATAGGAAGAAGATATATCACTTTCCTCCTAAGCAGCCTCATTGGATGTCACACAAAATGTCATGTGAGATACATAATTCCATTCATGAGGGATATATAATTTTGCCAGAAAGTTTCTTATTGGAGTTGTGTCTTTGAATAGCTCTTCATGGACCCACTAGAGCTGACTCTGTCATGCAGAGGCTCGTGGAGCATAACTCAGATCTGCCAGACTTCAGGCACTCAGTAATTTTTCTATTGTTTCTCATCTCTGAACATATATCAAAACAGCAATACTGTTCACATCTGGAAAAGATGGTGATAGATTTTATCAGAAAACTACTGGCCAAATTGGATATGAGAGCAAAGGAGTGAGATGAAGGGACATGGGATGGTCACTGTGGGGTCACTGTGGCCCAGGAGCTCTCTGATAAGCATCCCCTCCTTGAAGGATGAGAAGGCCAAGCCCAAAGACATTGCTAAATCAAGAAGATTTACTGTCCCCTGAGAAAACTGTTGGTGCCTCTGGGCAGCAAATACAAGCAGGAGGCAACTGTCATTTTTTTCTGTGTATTAATGGGTCTCAAAATAATACAGTGCTGGATGCTTGGATACTACCAGATTTAAATATCAGGGATTTGATTTAATTTTCAATGGCAGTAGCATTGAGCGCTCATGAAAATTATCGTCCTCTAATGTCATATAACTCTGAAATTCTTAAATTTGCATTCAGATCAGCAAAGTAACCTCATCCAAATTGCCCTGAAAATATGAGGATTTCTCTATGGTAAGTATGCTATATTGGATGAAAATTTATTCATTCTCTTAATTCACTACCTATATGAATCTTCCCGCTTTCCTTCTTTAATATAAAACTAGATCGCACATTTGTTAATCTCTCTAAGAATTTCCTCCTACCTGCTGGATTGCCTCTCTTAGCCTGTGGCCTACTATATCACGTCAGGTAAGTTTTGCAATTTTGGAGACAGGTAATTTACGAGAGCCAATTCTGTTTATTCTAGGATGACACATTGCTAGTCCACCTGGCTAATGTGTGCTACAAGGACTGGTCCATCTCAAATAACATGCTTAGCTGTTCCTGGGAGACCTGAAATGGCTCGTCTGAACTTCTTAGATGTGCTTCTATTCCTCAGCTTCCTCCTGTTCTCTCTTTTTCAAACTCAGGAATCACAAAACATTCTGCAGGAATAAAAGGCCGCAAAGGTGCATATCCTACATTTCATGCAAAATATTACTTTCTTCAAAATTGTAACAATAATGATAGAACGTTCTTTTTTTTTTTTTTTTCTAGTAGGAGTGCAGGTAGAAGTTATTAGCCTTCAAAAACCTCGAGCAACATACTGTATCAAAGCACAAATCCAACTTCCCCCAGAAACTTTCTCCTCTCAGAGACGCTCTGATTCTCAACTCTATTGAGCAAAATAAACATGCATACTCAAATACAAGCCTTATGATTCACGAGCGGGAAGGTAAGAGAAAGCATCCCATACAGCAAAAAATACAGATAATGCAATAATGACAGTCGGTGTTTTGTTGGTCCACTATCTATCACCACGATCCATCATCGGTATCTGAATACTTTTGCCAGACCAATTGTGAATTTCTGTTCTGTGTCTTTTTATGCAGCCTTCCTCATTATAATCCCCTTGACAGCACAGAAGTAAGAGATGGTCTTACTAGCTGCCAGAAATAAAATATATTTTAGCAGAAGAAAGCCTCTTTAAACAAAATATTTCTTCAGGGAAACTCATTGAGGACGAGAGCAGTAACAGAGTAATTCTTCAGGAGTTAAGACATGAAATATAGACTATTGTGTAAAGCACAGCTTTGCTAAAATCCATGTGGAAGACTGAAACACCACACTATGTGCCAGACTCCTGATAAGCCAACAGAGCTCTCTGGCAGCGTTCTTATGTAAAAATCCTAAATGGGATATCTGTCACTTTAATCACAGGTTCAGGCTAAATTTCTGAAGCTTCTTTAACTTTTGGGAAGATCAAAAATATAAAATTAATACAAATATTACCATTTGGATGATGAAATTTTTAGCCTCCTCATTGCCACACACTTATTAAAAGCTTATTAAAAGTATCTCTTGTATGTATGCACCTACAGGGGATCACATAGAACTTGCATTTTTGAGTTTAATCACTACTGCAGAAGATTATAATTTTTCCTCAGTAGAGTCAAATATGTTCAAGAGTGACTGGGTTTAGTCTAGATGATCACTTTCCAATATACTAGACCTGGATCATGTCTTTTGAGGGGTCACAACCATGGTGTTTACACAGTGTCCTAAAACATCTTTAAACTGAAAATTGCAATGTGAACAAACCATAATTTCCAGCTAATAGAAATTGTAGTTTTATGAGTCAGACATGATAAGAAGTAATAGCAATTTAAAATAAACAATGGATCTTTGTTTTGGGGTTTCTCACCTCTGCATCTTTGCAGATGCAATATTTAGCAGGTATTCCTGCTAAAGCATATCTTCTTTTTTTTATAAATTAAATCCAAGAGTCATATGATTCTATGATCTTAAATTTAAATAAATTGTGGGGGTTTTAAACTACAGTATATTCTATAAGACTAAGAGATGAAGAAAATGGGCTGATTTATATGATAGGTGGTATAAACAGTTAAAAGAATTATTTTCCCCATAAGAATTACCTTAAGAATGCTGATCCTGTACTGGTAAGTGTGGTGTTCTTTGTTGACAGAAGCCATCCATCAGATCCTGAAGGAGAGACATTATGCTTCAGCAAAGAAAATATCCCACATTATTACCACCCTGCAACTGTCATGCTACCTGTTAGAATAGGTTGTCATGTCCCATTAGCAGTATGTTAGTGACACCTGCTCTGAAACAGAATTTTCAATTTTCAGAGCTGACGGATATGCTTGGGTTCTGGGCAAGGTCAGGGTTACATGGGGATCCTGGTGAGTTACAGCCACTACAAATATCTGTTTGTTCTTCATATTCCCTTCTAAGGTTGTTCAGGTTGTTCAAAGTAAGGCTCCAAAACAATAGCCATATTATGTCCTGGGCTGAAACACGCACTCTAAAGCAATCAATATTTCCTCAGTCATTCAAGATGCAAACATTATTTTGGGACTAGTTGCTGACCAACATATGTAGAATATTGTGTCTAATCACAAATAATCTTTCTGACGTATAATACATTATAATACTCTATATTATTTCTCCTCCTACTTTTGCTAAAGATTAGGAAAGACCAGTTAGCAAAAATTATAAGAAGGCTGTTCTAAGAAGTAGCTTGCATTCTCTGTCTTTAGAAGTATGACAGATCTTTATGGTTTAGAAGGCCTTTTTTCTCACATTAGCTAGTATGATATAAGGCCATAAATGTCCCTTTCCTACCTTGAAGGGTTTGAAAAGAGATTCATTTTCAATTGAGTCAAATTTAAATGCACAACAAATATACTTAGCAAAAAAGCTGACTAACTAGAGCTTAACAGTCATACCCATTTTTACAAATCAATTTGGCATCTGGAGTCTGATCTTTCTATTTTGCCTTCCTTACATCTTTTTGAAGCAATTTTAGGAGAAATAATCAGAGAAGCAGCATTGGCAACATATTGGAAAAATGCTGGTTACAGATGGTATAAAGAACGCTATCTTGTTGAAAATCCGTAAAGACTCAAAGCGACAGATAAAAAGAATGGGATATAAAAATAGTTCATAAATTCTAAAAGCATTCCAGTTTAGTAGCTCTATTTCCAGGGTTAATCAAATACACTTGAAATTTAAAGGTAGAGACTACTAACAGGTCATGTTCTTATCAGTGCTGACCCAAGGTTAAGTAATTTTTGCTTCAAGCTATATTGGAGTCAATGACTTCAACAGGGTGGTATTATATCCCCTAATTTTAATGTTCTCAGTTTCACACTGTCAAATTCCTATGTGTTTCTTTTGGCAAAAGTAAAGTTTATGTTCCTCAAAAGTCATTGTATATGACATTTGCGTGAGCCTGTTTTTAATATTTTTTTAATATTTTTTTAAAAAAAACAAGAGAGACAAGGTTTACTGGAACACAAAATCCAAGTGTCCAGAATGACCATTTCCCAGCAAAAAGTTTGTGAGGTCTTCTCAAAAAAACACTCATTAAAAACCTTCATTTTCTGTGTATGCCATGGTTTCAATAACAGTGTTTAGATGCTGCTACAAATGTGAAATGAATGAAGAATGTGGGAATCTGTGTGTAGGTGTGCAATAGCCAGGCTGCTGAAAGTTGAACGTGACTGATGTGCAGATAGCAGGCTATGTGTGGAGAATGATAAACATGGTGGGAGACAAGATTAGTGCACACGTGCAAGGAACTTGCTGTATATTGCTTGAATTTGCAGCACACCCCCTCTCTCAAGGTTATCTCCCCTCTCCTCTCCCCATATTTGATTACACTTGACAGAGTGATGAGTACTGCAGCCAGATGAGACACATTTATTTTGATGAACAATCCCAGAGGATTTAGAAAGACAGAATGATCCCCCAGCCAAGGTACATCTTAGGTCTTCAGGATACAAGCTGGGCATTTTTATTTTTTGTTTAGAAATGCAGGTTCAGAGCAGCTGAGGTTATTTCTAGACTGAGGTCAAATTCAGCAAATAGCTTGAGCCAGATCTTCAATTTTTAAGGGATGACCATGTTTGTCCAAAAGTCCTGCTGCACCAATGTAAGCTATTTGCAGGGCTAATCCTTCCTAAGACTTCTGCTCTGAACGAGTCACTCCAGGCACCAAGAGCATATGACTTTCCCCAAGGTGGTCCAAGGGATATACACAGGCCCTAAAGGGCAAACACAAGTCCCTGGCTGGTGAGGCCCCTGCCCTGCCAGCCCTGAGGAAGCCTAGCCCCAGGGAGCCCCTGGCCCTGGCTGCACTGTGAGAATTAGTAAAGGAAAATCAATGCCCCCTTTTCTTCTCTCTCCCTGTTAAAGACGGGGGGTTTTGAAGTTTTGCACAACTGCCATGGGACTGTGTGGGAAGGATTTTGAAGGACATTGTCAAGCCCCTTCTGTTATGTTGTAGCTTAGCAATAGAAAATACTCCTTATACACAAGGGCTGAGTAATCATATTGCTTCTCCAAACTCCTTGCTTACATCACTCCATGAAGGGAAGATGAGTGAGACCAATTTAAGACACTAAATTCATGATAATGTTTGGTCACTTTAATGAAAAAACCTATATTCAAACAGAAGTGGCCATTTCATTTTACTGTGTTTATGACATTTTTCTCATAACAGTGCAAAGAAAGATTTTAAAAAGACACACTTCCAAGCTCTGCACATGATAATGAGAAGCAAATAAAGTGTCTGACCGCCACAAAGTAGGCTCCTTGTGAAACCATAAGATACCATTCAGACATGCTATAATTACTTTTACTTTGACCTTGCTTTTAGCAATAACTTGGTCTGAGGAAGTTAAATGAAAAAAAGGATGTATAAATTACTTTGCAAATCAAAATATTTGCATATTTATATACATTTATATATATGTGTGTGCATACACTTACAAATTTAGTAAAAATTCTGAATGCTCAAGAATTTATCACACTCTGTAGTGGTTTATTTGAAAGAAAACTACTGTCTTTGCTAAAGACTAATGCTTTCTTTTGCATTGGGTAGTTTTCTAGCTTCTAACTTTTGATTATTTTATATCTAGGTTTGAGGTGATGAGAGTATTTATGACAACAGGGATTTAAAGCATGATGCTGAAGGAAGGTAACACTGAAAGAAAGTGGTACTAATAGGCACTAAACTTTCCAAAGCTTCTATTTTCTTTCAAGTATTGTGACTGCTTTCACATGTATTACCCAACATCACTGGGAAATGTACTCTTTCTTCATAAACACTTAGAGAATACTTGAAGTCACCCAACAATATTTCTGTGGCAATCCCTGTTATTCATTCAAGTTGAGCTGGAAGGTACTGGAGGAGTTAATCTTTATTATGTTTTGTGCGATAGAAATTGGATGATACCAACCAATTAAGTTATACAACCAATGACCAATGGAACAATGGTATCAATCTTGCCCTAGACTTCTGCTTTATCCTTTTTGAGCACCAACTTTTAGAAATAGCTGTTTCATTGCATTCATTCTTTCACCCTTCTAAGACCTGCTCCTCTTATTTTGAATAAGGTTTAAAATATTCATTTCTAATCCCATAAAAGGGCAAGACCAAAGATTCCAGTCATATTACTGTTGAAAATCAAAATTCAGCCTTTACTGTACTTTCTTTTCATACTGCTGCTGAGGTTATTGTTAGCGATTGTTTTCCTGAGAAAGGGGGGGGTGGGGGGGGGGAGAGAGAAAGAATGAGTAGTTAGATAGCAGTGTTCTGGAAGACACAGAATCAATCATATTACTGTTTTCTCAGCCAGGCTAGTGATCATAAATTCTGTATCTTTCCCCAAGCTCAGTGGCTATGCCAGCCATTCATCCTGAAATACTTCTTGTTTCCTGTAGAGGAATTCACAATAGGATTATGGATTCTGTGCTAAAGGAGAGGCAGGGAGAGAAAGGAGGCTTTTTTGGTATAGCACTGCAGAGTGTGAAAAGGGGAAAGCAAGCCAAGATGGTGGAGAAATGGAAAAGGAGGTAAAGAGAAAGGGTGTTTATTTGTAGTTCATGACAGAGGTTTTCTTCAATGAGGAATTTCTCTGCCTTGCCTTACTTTCATTTGGAAACTGGAACTGGAGCTTCATTGGGCCAATTTGGAATTGACCACTAACATCTAGAAAAACATTTTTACACCAGCAAGAGCCAAAGGAAAAAGGGGTATACGTGCAGGGCTGGGCAATTTTTTGTCCCTTGAACCTATGAACTGTAAGTATGGCAGTGGTTAAAGCAAAATCTGCAAATGAAGTCATGTTTCCTCTCCTCTCATGTCAGCTCACTGGAAAAAAATACCATTTCTCATAAGAAATGCAGTGTTCTTCCCTTCCCCATACATGTCTTGGAGGTCCTGGCATATATAAGACTGTTCATTTGCACTTAGCTTGAATTTACCAGTCTGTTCCTAAGATATTGTGGAGCTTGAGAGGAAGAATTTGACAGTCAAAAGATCTTATCATGGAAAAACTAGTTACAAAGCTATGAAGTTGTCTTGCTGGTCAAAAAAAAAAAAAACAAAAAACCACAGAATAAAGAGCAGCCACATATTTTCCATGCCATCAGTGGTTAAAGCAAATGGGAACACAAGCAGGGATGCGGTTACAATTGACTATGGCTACCGGAGCCGTTCTACGACTGAAGTCACCAGGAGTTGTGAGCTAGAAACCTCTGCTGTATGTCTTGCGGCTGTGAGAAGTAATGAGTGCTGGATTTCAGCAGTTTCTGCTGAGTTTTGAATACATTCTCAGTCCAGAGGCATTTATCGTTGCCTTTTAAGAGCCACGGTCTGTTTTTTCTGGTGAAAGCAAGGTGCTGCTGATAAGAGTTTCCCCCTGGGATGCTGGGAAATTCTGCCTCCTTGAACACCCTCGTCTTGCACATTGTTCAATGTTCAAAACTCAGTGGGAGCAATAAACCCAAACCTCCTGACAGCTGAGGAGGAGCAACTGTACAGGGAAGCTCCTGAGCCCACTCCTTCTGGGATGCATGCAGAAACTCAACAGGAGCAATGCAATAACACTGTAACCAGTTAATGCAACCCTTTCCCCTGACAACTTTTATTTTTTAATTTTTTCAAGTCAAGGCATGGAGGTGTGGCTGACCATTGGCATCTCCACACCTCAGGCTGACAAGCTAATGATGCAGAGCATGGATGATAACACAGTTCACCTCTGTCTTCACATTAGAGATAAAAGGTCCAGTCTTTTGGACAAGCTAACTTGGGATAAGCCAAAACCTGACTACTCGGAGTAACTTCCAATTGATAAATACATCAGAGATCTCTCACTATCCAAAAGCATCTTGGGCAAAAGTCAATTTAAAGTACAATGTTTCAAAAGGCAGGGCTAAATTTAAAGAATGGTTTCTTCTCTGTGGTGAAATATTGCAGATACAGTTGACTGCTGGACCATGATGTACATATTTGTGTTAGGCTTCAGGCAGGCAGAATTCTAACGCAAGCATTTAAATACTTTAAGTGGTGGCATTACTAAAACTCCAAAAGTGTGTATGATTTTATATGAAAAAATATACAGATACATGTAGATAATTTTATAACAATAATTACATGCCTTTATAATTGCAATGGTTTTTATCCACTCAAAAATGTGATGCTTAAAAATTTTTCTCCCAATGTATGAAAGGCAAAACAAAATACTTAGTTTTTCACATTTGTGAAAAATTTCTCAGGGGTGGAGTTCTAGATGCAGTATACAACCACCAGAGTGAAGGAGAGTAGCAGGTACTGCGTTTTGATTGCAATCAGATCTTTGTCCCCTCTTAAGGGAATTTAGTGGGTGTTTTAATTGAAAGATTTTGGCTCTACCCAGTTTTCTACTGATATTCACAAACAGTACTGACTAGATCACTTTCAAACTGACATGTACATGACTAACTAGTAATTTCCTTCATTTGTGACATACCATGACCCTCCTTGATTCTGTTAAAGTTTGTAACTACACAGAAAAGCACTGGCAACTTGACAGGGAATGACCCTTGGTAAGTTGCTTGACTTTACTCTGCAAGTTTATGCTCTCATAGCAACATGGACAGCATATTATTCTATGCTGGCTTCATTAAAAGAAAACAATCCATTATTTCAGTTAAAAAAAAAAAAAAAAAAAGAGAGAGAGAAAAGCTGTAACTGTTGAAGCAGCATACACCTAATAAGCTACTTCTAAATCTGGCTCCATCATTTCAGTCTGTGGACTAGCAGAACAGAGCTTGCAGAATCCTTCTCAAGTAAGTATTGCTTTCTCTTAACAGCATGTTTGTTTTTTCATTTAAAATGTATAACAGGTAGTAAAGAAGTCTTCAGCATTGAATTAGTGGTGCTGCAATATGACAACTGAATGCCTGCTTTAAACATGAATTAACGTTCTCTGTTGTTTCATTTGGCAGACATTACTGTCTTAAAAAGGAAATATTTAATACATTAAGGTACAAGACAGCAATTTATATGGATGAAGCCTTCCAAAGCTGCAGTGCTAGAAAGCTAATGGAATGATTTGTAATTGAATGTCACGATAGGGTTTTTTTTAAGTGAGTTATGTGCTTTTATTTGCATAATTCACATCATGGAACATGTCTATCAGATTTCATCAGAACTGGAATGTGTATTCTGAATATGCACCAGCCATTAAGTATGAAATTAACAAAATCCTTTCTATCTTCAAGAAAGCAAAATGTCAGATAGTGATATTAACATTATTAATAAAGCTAATGTATAAACATTAAACCTACCTCAGGTTTATATTAAATGCTGAAGGAAAATATTTGTAAAGGATGACTTTGTATAGTTATACAAAGTATTAGTCAATCATTGTTAAACCCAACAGACTATAGATGAAATAATTGTTTGTATGAGAAACAACATAAATGCATGCCTTTTGCCAAAACAAACAGCTCATACTGTAGCACACTTTCTGCAAGAGTGTTTAAACAGCTCTGATGAACCTGTCTCTTTAATATAATAAAATGGGGTGGGACTATAGGAGTTGAAGGAAAAAAATAGCAACATTTTGCTTCATGTTTAAATTGCAACTGTTGTAGCAGAAAGGAGTTAGGAACTGGCAAACCACAGAGCTACCTTTACATTTGGTGTGCAAACACACACATATCCACATGCAAACAAACATATTTTTTTTTCTCATTTAGTCCTGGCTGCTTAGCTGCTTCCCATGACACGCAACTCTGACTGCAAACACACGGGTTTGCAGCACTCAGCAAAACTGTATTGTAGCTGCATCTGAGACATTACAGCTGTGGTACTAATATCCTGAAAAGTTTTAAGACAAACATGTCCTATATGTCCAAATAATACTATTTATCATAATTTTTTAGGTAAGGAAAGATATGCTGCAAAAATATTTAATTTTTTAGTTAACTTCCACAGAAAACTAGATAAACACTTTCTTCCTGCTCAAGTTATTCATCCTCCAATATCCCATGACAACAGAAGTCAAGAAATTGCCATTTATTTCTCCCAGTTATTTGCAATTTGTTCATAACAAATTCAAAAGCATACTGGCAAGCCAACTCATTTATATGCAGGCAAGCTTTTTTAAGCAAACTTTTCCAGGACATATTGAAGCATGGAACTGGAACAACTATTTCCTTTTTTGCTGTGTAATAGAAATAGAAAGTCTTTGGCAGATTATGCATATGGAGAGATAAAGAATGAAAGTAGAGATAACAAAATTACTGTGTTACAGTCATGGTGAACAAGACTATATACTTCCTTTTGCAAGCAACATTAAGCTTCCTAGAGCCGGCTCTGAACAGTCTAATAAATTAGAAGCCAATAAAGGATAAGTTTAGCCTGACATCCCAGAGCCCTTCCCAAAAATCTCAGGAAAACACAGGATAGGTAGAAATAGGCCAGTAAGTAGTAAAACTTATGGTACATCTCCACAAGACTAAAGGAGACATCAGTGAACAGTGACAACAGTAGCAAGATTTGATCATTTCCACAGCTATTACTATTCAGCAACAAGAGGAAGTGATCATCGGTACCTATTTCTGAGACAGACTAGGAGGTTGAGGAGGAGGAAGAGGTCTGCATTTGTGAGGCCTCCAAGGGGAAATGGTAACTTCATGATCAAGGAGACAGCATTGCCCAGATGAAAAGGTCCATTCCTTCCTTATCTTTTGTGATTTCCTAATCCTCCAAAGGAATGATTCTAATGAAATCCCACAAAACTAGTACAGGTCAATTGTCCTTATGAAAGTCAAAGCCCCCAGGGATTTGACCCACTACAAAGAACTGTGAATTTTTGTAATATGCTCTTGAACAACTCAGTCTAAGATTGAATTTACTAATTTGAACAAGCTCACTGGACAGAGGGTGGGATAGGGGAGGGGGAAAGATAATATCATAGGAACTTCTTATTCCTTTGTGGTTTATGCATTTGACAAAGATTTCCCCCCCCCGTCTTAAACTTTCCTCTATGATTAACATTAAATGAGTAGAATTACATATTCCTGCAGATATAAAAAAGATTACAAGAAAAATGCTACTGTACTGAAAGATCCCTTCGATACTCCTGGAAGCAACACTAGGATGGAATTTGGGTAACCTTAATTTATCAGTAAGGTGGTATCACAGCAAAAAGAGACATTATATGAATTCAGAACAGCAAAGCTTTGGAGACTGTGGCATCCAACATCAAACTAGGAATAGATTTAAGTAAAAAAAAAAAACAAAAACACAAATTGGTATGGAAAATATAATGAATTTTAAAATAAAGCAGAATTCAGTGGGTGGGAAATATTTTCATTTCATCCGGAGGAAAAAGTGCATTTTTATTCCAAGTCTAATTTTGCTAGAGACTAATTCCACTCTTCCACTCATTCTCCTCTACTGTCTTAAATTTTCTTATGCCTTTTCCTCCTCTTTTGCCAAATAAAAGTAATAATAATAATAATAAAAGGATATAGAGGCTGGGAAACAGAAAGAGAGAAAAGGGAGAGTAAAAATGAAGAAAATGGTATACCTAATTTGGAAAGCCACATGACACTGCCATCCTACCTCAAAGAAAGACAAGTTTAAGAATAGACTCAAAGGATTTGACCCTTCCCTAAAAACACAGCAGTGGAAGAAACTAAGACTGTGTTATCTGTGTATTCTCAGAAAAATCAATTATTTTGCTGTCTTTTCACCAAGTGACTACAAAGTGAACTGGAGACACAGAATCAAATGCTAGCGTAAGGCAGATGACCTACTACTCTACCCATCCTACAGCACGGCTACAAAGAAGGTACAGCGCGTGAAGAAGAGCTCATGGAGCAGCTGGCTAAAACAGAAGCTGAGCAGGAAAAAGCGGGTGTTGGCAGAGGACAGAAAGCATTTTGAGGACTCATTCACAGTCAAGGTACGCAGCCGCGTTTGATGGCTAAACATTAATCTGATAAAGAAGCAGTTATTCACACATGCTATTGTCTTCGATTAGCTAGGAAACTCCATCTCTCTTGGATGAGGACAACAATCTCTCAGGCAGGTGGTATCACAAGCTTGTACTTGCACTAAGTTCCAGCACAGAGTAGATGCAATAGTGTATATCTTCTGAAGCTCAGCCTAACTAGACCACAAATCTGTTCCCTATATTGTAGATGAGCCTCCATATCATTTTGTATTCCTCTCTTCAAAGCAGTCCATTGTCTGAACTGTGGATAAATAAAAGATCACTTAAAAACCTTGAAAAAAGATCACAGTTGGCAGCTTCATTTCTCTGGCTTTTCTCAGCAAGAGCAAAAATTTCTCTTCATGGGAGAATGAAAGGGGAAAAAGTCCCTTGGGAATTAAGGGTAACCAAATGTCATTATCTAATGTTGCAAGTGCCTGGTATATTTCTTTGAGCAGTTTTAAAAACATACACAGAAACATGTGTCCACAGTGCAATTTTCTACTGCTAGGGAGCAGATGACACAACAGCCAACAGCTTAGAACTGATGTTAATTTGGCTGCTTGTATGGTAATGGAAGCCACTCTGACAGCATGGTACTGAATGCAGTAGGGATCTGTGTTGAATGGAAAGACCCTTTTATTCTGTTGTACTGCCATAAAAATAATTTTTAAATTGGTATATTAAAACATTTTGTGCTTAAATTTTCCTCTTCCTTAATTTTTAATTCAGTTTTTAAAGCTATAAGCATAATTTCCATGTTAAACAGGTGGCTGGCTCTAGTTTTACTGCATTTGTCAGAGAACAGTGACTTCGTTTTCAGGGTGGTGCAGGATTTGTGCTAAATAACATCTCTCCTCTAATGCTCAACATTTCTTACAGGCTTAGCAAAGCTCTGTCTAGTATATAACTATAAATTAATATCAGACTTATGACTGCTGGCAAGAAAGATGTCACAGCAATCTGTTGTATTGTGTTTGGTCACTCTGTACTTGTAAGACAGAGAAGTGTTTTCCTCATCATGGTGAAGAGGTAGAATAATGAGGCTTCAGAGGAGTTTAGATCCTTTAGATTCAAGGTTGGATACAGACACTGTTCACCATGCAGATTCCTACATAGAAGCATGAGTCTCTTAAATGCCTCTGGTCTGTAAGATAGCATGGTGCTTTTTCACATCTTTTCATGCCAATAAAACCTATCATTTTTTAAGAATCCATACAGATTTAATGGTGGCAGCACTGGTACAATTTTCTGCTGTTACTACATAATACATAGCTACCAACAATTGATAGAGAAAGGGAAGATTTTTAACTCATTCTCATTAACAGTCACTCATTAAAATAAAGGAACTGAACTTTCATTCTACTAGTCCTGAAGACAGCTGGATCTTACAGAGTTAGAGCAAAATGTCTGCTGGAATTTTCCTTAGGACTGCTAGACTTTCAAGCAGAAACTAGTGAGGTAAAATGACTACAGGCAATGCTGGCTAGGTCTCCTGTACACTGGAAATGATTTGTTCTAATATAAAAAAAAAAAGATGGTGAAGGTAATATTTAGTGAAATAGAATTTTTGCTGTGTGACACCTAGCATCCTAGAAAAAGACATTATTCCCATTAATTTGCAAATGTGATACACTTTCTGGGGAACAGCTAAATAAATCAGTGCTGAGGAGACTTTAAGTCAACAGTGTCTTGATGAAGAAACTGGGCTAGACAACCTTGTATTAAAAGCAACTTAGTATTTGGAAACCATTACATCAAAAAAAGAAAAAAGAAACTATCTGATAAAAGAAACCCATAAAGGAACATCTGTATTATTTAAACGGAAAAACTTAATTGTAAAACAGAAAAGTACCATGAAACACTCCAAAATGAACTGCATTAAGTGCAAAGATAAAAGTGGATAAAAGATATAAAATTTTCATTTAATGCAGGAGGAAAGACTATATCTGAAGAACAATGGGCACTGGGAGAGTTGAGATATACCTATTTTGAGATTTGACTGTATGCTGAAGGAGTTACACATCTGTGGGGAAAGTTGAGAACTTTGAATTACCTGCAATTCCTACCAGCTCTGACGGATTTCGCTCTGGTGCTCAGGCAGTATTTTCAACAGTTGAAAGACTGACTGAGAACCAGGAACAAAATTACTTATAGAAAATACACTCCATTGTAATGGAAAAACTAGCCCTTTGTTGCAACAAGAACAGCACAAAGAACAGTATAATTATTGGTCCAAAATCCTGGAGTCAACTCACTGAATACAAAAGGCTCTGGAACCACTCTCAATTGGAATTAAAATAGACCCCAATGTTGTTTAAAATCAGATTTACAATTTTTTCATTAATAACCTAAAAATTTCTTATGAATATCAAAATTTGGAAAACTTTTATACTTGTTTATTTTTTTAATGCAGATAATCTGCTGAATCTATTATTGTTAACATATCAAAAGGCCTAATTTTAGATATACAAGAACTTTGCATGTTTCTTTTTTACTAGAACTATTGAATGTTGTCTGCTTTGACCCAAAAATGATCATATCTTCCAGAGCTCTACACAAAGAAACTTCCAGTTGTCATAACAACCTACTGCAGCTTTTTTGCTACATAGATATCTTGCATTCGCTTTTGATACTATTATCAAAAATTAAAATCTCCTGAAATTTAAAAACCAGGGAAATTATTTTAAAGGGAGAGGGAAATTAGTTTTATTTTTTTTTAAATTCCTACAAAACTCTGGTTTTAATATTAAATCTTCAGACAGTAGTCTGTAGAGTCACTACATTGCATTGTCATGTTTGGAAGCAACTGTTATGCTCCATTTTTATACAAAATATGCAGGTTTCTAAAGATGCCTGCATAAAATGACACTCAGAATATAAATAAGCCTAAATTAACCTTTAGAAAAATCTTCATGTGTTTTCCTAAGCAACAAGTTTACTAGACAAGTCCCTTAATGCTTCAGTCTTGTCAAATGAAATACTGAATCATTATAAAAGTCCCATTTAAGATGTGATCTTAGCTATCATTCTGTTATAAACGTTTCAGATTCAGCAGTCAATTTAGCAGGAAAGGATCAGTATTGCTTTGTTTATATTCTTATACTAATACTGAACAGCTTAGCCATTGAACTACACAAAATTATAAACTGGATCCACTTGAGTCCCTAGAAATGGTTCACTTACATATTATCACTATATGAGTTTTTATAGTACCTGGAGATGTCACCTTGACCAGGGTGTCATTATGCAAGACCGTGTAACAATGCATAGAAAAAGCCCTAATTTTTACGGACAGTCAATGGTGGCTATAGAAGAAAGGGCAGGTGTTCACCAAAAGTCAATTAACAAGGTAATGGCAGAACTGATAACAAAGGACATCCTATTTACAGTAAAGTCAATCACTTAGGCCAGACAGTTTTCAATTGATTTGCACAGGTGTACTGTATTATTCCAAGAACTGTGCCCACCATTTAGAAAATAGAGCAAAATTAATGCATAAGTTTTTCTCATAAGATTATTTTGATGTTTATATAACAATTTTAGAAGAACTTAGAAATCAGGCAAACATCTACAGGCAGAATCATGTTTTAGCAAGAAATACCTCTCTTAAGGTATTTGTTCTGAGAGTATAGCCCAGACTACTGCAGCAATGCACAACTATTCACAGACATACCTGTTTGTACAGGAATGAGAAATTCTCTTTATCAGCAATGTCTTCAAAGAGATTTAAATTTATTAGGCAAAATAACTTTAACACTTTATAAAGTAAGTCACTTAACATACAGAAAACAAATCATGAACATCAAGTCATTATAAAAGAGTTCAAATTCTCAAAAATCCAGATTCTTAAGCATATTTTGGTTTAATATTCACCTTCTCTATTTGCACACGTGACTAGTGGAAATAATTTCTGTGGTTCAGGTAGTCTCTAGAGAATATTTTGCTGAATTTATTTAAGACAAACCACTGAATACTGATTGTTACTATAAAGTTTGATAACATCTATTTCAATCAAGATGTAGTGGCACTGATGTGAAAAGATCTATATTGTTCAGGAAAGAAGATTTCTTTGTCATTTTTCAGCTGTGGCTTAATTGTTTTTTCTTAATATTTTGATATGTCATGTATCTAAAGCCATTAGAATCATCTAAAGAAAGAGAAGCAGCAGTATAAGCAGTATAAAACCCCCTATAATTGTTATATACCTTACCTAGGTTACCAATAACCTATGATCTGATATTTTTCTTATTTTTTTAAAAACTTATATTTTTCTACTATACAGCTGACATATTTCAGAACAAATGGACTCATTCCTGATAAGAAAAGAAAATTATATGAGCCAGTTTTGATGGCTCTACCACAAACTTCTGTCAGATTCACATCTTAAAATTTGCACCCATGCAATGAATAGCTGGATTTGTGCTTGTAGTTAACACAGCTTTGTTCAGGCACAAATGAGCCCAATAGCCCATGAATAAAAAAGCGCTTCTCCAAATATGTACAAGCCATTACAGCTTCTGGCTCAACAATGAGGCTTGCTCTGTTTCTGAAACAGACATATTAATAAAGTCCATTAAAATTGCAGAACTCACACTTAGCCAAGCTCTAATGGATCCTGGAAGGCAAAAGACCTGAGTTACATTAGAACAGACCCTACCTCTTTGGGGAATCCTGTTTGCTTCAATGAGTAACCATAAGTTTACAGAAATCTGCATTATGACATACTGAAAAAGCCCTATATTCTGGCTTTGCAAGAAAAGAGTAGTTTTTATTGTTCCCTGACTGCATTTGAAAAGGTCACGAAAATCTTTGTGTTGACAATTGAAAGCATTTGCCAGACCTTTAATGTCACTATTCACATTCATGTGAGAGAGCAATAATTTCGTCTAAAACATGACAGTGTGAACAGGATTTATGCATTCTAAGACACATTATCTCTGTGATCAGGATAATGTTTGTAACATGCAATGGAATGGCACAGTCCCATAGAAAATATGGAAGCATTTCAGAAAGTAATTCCAGTAAAAGCAATTGATTTCTGATGTGTTAAAAGGATCTTCTTTCCCCTGTTATTTGCAAAATTAATGCACTTACTATGTTAATTTGAGAAATTTGCAACACTTCAGCAGCTTTTATGAACTATGATTTAAATGAGTCCTGGAATTACCAATGTGGAGTCAATAAATTCTGTGCAATGGGCAAAGTGACTTGTAATGAGGGATCTAAATAGAGTGTCTGCTTCAAAAGCTCATGGAACTAGATTTCAAGCCAAGCTGCCACTGATCTGTCAGCTACATATGATAGTTTTAAATGTGCTCTTTACTGACCTTTTTCCCCTTCCTTGCCTCCTTCTCCTACTCCTCAGTGTCCTCCAGAGATCCTCTTCATGTCACCGCACCTCAGTGTTTAAGGGAAGTCACGCACAAGCTTCTGTTTGTGATTCACTTCTCTTTTCTTTCCTTTTTCCACCTGATGCATTTCATCAGTCAGAAATGCATGGTGGTGTCAATGACAGTGATGTAAGCACAGTATGATTCTCATCATACAAAAAGGGTTAAATGACTTGCTTTCACCCTTATACTAGAGTAAGAAGATGCAAAAAACTCTTTTTGAGTTTACCAGTCAATTCATTATTTGGTCAGTTCCTGTGGCAGCACATCAGCGGGACACTCCAAAAGCTCACACTGATTATAAATTCAGACTCTAGCCCTTAACCTCACTTAAATTGGCCTTTAGGTTCCCACGTATACAAAGAAAATAGAAATTCTGCACTTCACAGTTCAGACTTGCCTGTCTATAAAAGACAGTAAAGCATAAGAAGAGCTTCACATGCAGACTACTGGAAGAACGCATCATTACTACTCCACACTAATTTACAATGCTGAAATATGGCACCTTGCTTTGGATTCAAACCTTTAAAAATCATCTTAGAATGAAATTATGGCAAGAAAAAACAGGTAGAAAGAGAGAATGACATTCTTTTTTTGCCTGAGTCTGGCAGATCTGTCACGAAGCTTTCTATCAGAATAGCAAACACTAGTAGCATTAGGACAATACAGCTTGACCTTCTCTACTATCGGATTTTAAAAAGCCCTTAAACAGAACCACCCCAGACTTTACTTAGTGAGAATTGATCTACATCATGGTAGTTTGGTTTCCGGTTCAACAGATAGGAATATATCATATGCTGCTTTGGATCAATGAAAGCCTAGGCTCATCCACTAAGCACTCAATACCCTGCAAAATTTGCATGTCCTATAGATTCTATTCATTAGTGTGGCTAATTAAAATGATGAGAATGTGCTATTGATCTAATTATGAAACATATACATAAATTGGGATGTATACGAGATAAAACGTAGTGGCTGCACTGTTATGCTTTTAAAAGTCATGCCTGTTGTCTTAGAAGATAGCGAAGGATTTATGGGAATACCACTTCCACTGATGCTTGCTGACATACAGACACAAAAATAAATGGAGTCACTGACAAAGGGCTCCATTTCCCCTGTTAAGCCAGAGGGTGCTGTGCCTATAAGACCAACCAAGCAAGAGGGGGTTGGCAGGGCGACTGAAGAAAGAGCATGCAGCGCTTCCACTGCCACATGTGCACCAGGAGTAGGAGCTGATGTGGAGGCGAATCTCTCTGGAGATTTGACAATGAACAGCTACTCAAAACGCTGCAGCTCCAGTGAGGACAGCTTTGAGTTACAGGGTAGCACAAGGTCAGAAGCTAAAAGCTTTGTTAAAAGCAAAAATAAGGATGAAGGCTATCGACCACATCGATCAAAGCACTGTCAGAAAGGGGGTGAAAAAACCCACGGACTGGAACACTCCTGTCTACATCCAGCAGAAGTGGGAAACGCAAGCCAAAAGCTCCAGAGCCAGAAGACAACTCACAAGAAAAGCAGTTCCTCTGCATCTGATTTGAGTTTGGTGAGTCAAGGATCATCAAGTTCATTGTCTGTTGTGGAAGAAAAAATAGAAGCTAAACTCAAATTCTCTCAATTTATTAATGAAGTTACATTCAGAGTGCTTGATCCCATGAGCCTGAGGGCATACCGAGCTGCTAAACTGAAAAATACCTTTACATCCAGTGTGAGAAGCCTAGATGATCTGCATATTAAGAGAAAGTCTCCTGAAAGTTGGAAAGAGAACACTCTGGATGGGAAAACCCATGAAGAAGTAGACGTAGAGAGCCTGAGAAGTGACGACATTGTGGCTGGAGCACGAACACGCAAATTAGAGAAATCCTTGTCCCTGGATACAAGTCCCTCTCTCAGGTCACTTGATAATGGTGCCTCATGCAGAACAAGATCTGGCTTCCCTGTAGAAAATATGATTTCTCAAAGCAAAGAAATGCCAGCCACAAAATCTGCGTCTCTGCCCAGAAGTACAAGCATGGTGAGCTCTCTCTCAAATCACTTCTTTATGTGGTATGTGATAAGTACTTGTGCATTAATGTGACTATTTGAGAAGTGTTTCTGTCTTCCTGGGTGGGCTCTTACCATGTACACAAATTTTTCTTCAGGGTGGAAAATGAATGAGGCAACCAGCTTTAGAAGGTATGGGAGGAAGGAAAGACAGGCTACAACTCCCTGGTCCTTTTAGTTTGGTGTTTTAAAGGAAGCCTTTGCAAGATCAAACAAGAAAGGTATTCCTGCACTGCAACGAAACATATATGTAACCAGGTCAGCTTGACAGGAGCAGTCAAGGCACCCCCAGAAAAGGGTGAAGAAGGTACTGTTATAGACTACTCAAGTAGTCAAACTCACTAGCTTAGAAGTTGCTCGTGTATCTCTACATTAAACAGGAGTGCTCAATTACTGTGTTTAAGTACTAACAAGAGCACTGACATTCTGAAAACATTGCTAACATTTGTGTGTCTGGAGTTAATACATCTAGATCGATAATTTCTTTCCTGATTTTTCTGAAAAAAAACAAACCTTAAGAACTGAAAAAGAAAAGAAGTCTGGAGTTTTCTTCTATGGTCTGATCAAAAATATTTATGTTATTAATTTTTTCTTATGAGATTCTTTGGTTGACGAAGAGGTGTTTATGCCTATGTGAGGAGAACAAATAGAAATTGTTGTAAATGCATGGCATTGTCAGAAACCTTAAGCTGCCAAACCTTGAACTGATACATTATGCTGTTATGTCTCCAAAGCAGTAGTTGTAATCCTGCTAAAACAATAAAGGTCCAGGAACTGTTGCTTAAGAATATAAAAATGCACACAGATGTTGCTAGAATGGGAGCTGCTACAGCTTTATTATTCTTTAAAAAGTCTATTCAAATTTAAAAACAAAGAAATAAAAGGTTGTCTGTTTTCACAGAGGACTGTAGCAAGTGGAAGAACATCCTGTCTTAAGAATTTCATGCAATCTTCAGCAACCCATGCTTAGGATTTTATAGAATGTCCTTAGATGTTTTAATTATCATCTATCCAAGATGGCTGGAGGGAGAAGAGGTGAAAGATAATGAAACACCGGGAAAATTTGCTCACTGTGTCATGTCACAGCCCCACAGTAGGAGCTGTCCTGCAATGGGGTCAGAAAGCTCCAGCCTGAGCCCATGGCAGGATATGATTTTTTCACATTTCAATTAGCCATCTGTCAGACCATCTTTTCCAGTGGACTTCCTCATACTGTACATATTGGAACATCCAACCGATTGAGTACTAACTGACTAAACATTCCCAAGTGTTCTGTAATTCCACTCAGTTAATCTAGCCATGAGTCCACTCCAATTTAAGCATCAGCCTGCTCTAAATCTAGTCATTTAAATTAAACACAGTAGTTACCAACCATTTTGCCTCAACAAACAATGCCTCAGATTGCAGAGCTCAACATGAAGAAAGAAAGGAGTGGCAGGGCAAAAACGAAAAGCAAAACACGTTCAACCACATCTACAGATTCATGTCTCCTACATGCAAAAACTTTGACTTCAATGTAATTTATTTAATGCAAGTCCTCACCTGAAGCCTGTCTGCTGAGAAGCAAAAGGATAACTGTACAGTATTGGGTGCCATTACTGTAAAGTTATTATAAAGTATTTAGTTACGTAATGTTCGTCTGTATACAGATAAAGAACATTGCCTAAAATTGTTTCATGTTTTACTTGCCAAGTTATTATTCATATGTAGAAGATAGTCTTTGAGAGAAAGAAATGGATCCTGTTACATTGACTTAAATATAAAACCCGGATAGCAGAGGTTTAACAACACACATCCTGAAGAGCATGAAGGAACATGCTTGAAATTTTGAGTTTAAGAAAGCTGCACCTAATAAAAAAATGTGACTTAGAAGAGGAAATCTATGACATTGCCTCCTGTCTGTTATGTTTTCTTAAGAAAACGCCTGAGCTGTCCACAACTGTGTCTGTGCTGTATTTGATGTGTCTATAGTTGATTCAGACCCACTAAAGTGATTTTCAGATTTCTGAGAACTGGTCAAAACGTTCAGGGACATTTCTGCAGCAAGTATTTATCGGTATGAAAACAGCTGCCACCGAAATGAAATCTCACAAAGAAACCACCTTCACTGTAGATCAATGCAGAAGAATTTCCAGACAGCTAGCAGGATGAAAAAGGGTGATCTCTTTAGTGACTGAAGTTAAAGGGAAATCCGATAGATAGGAAGCAATTATAAAATACGGACATGACATTGCTATTGTCTAAATATTTTAGTAACCTGGCCATCAGGATGGAAATACTTCTCATTTCCACATATTGACCTAGATTTGGAGTCACTGGATAAATAAGCAGGAAAGCAAAATGATTTAACTAGATGAAGGAAAGTGTCTGAATCCGCACCAATGTAGAGGAGTGCGCACAACTTGCGATTAGATCATACTTCCAGGCTGAAATGAAATGACCAGTTCAGTAGGCTGAAAAATGCAGGAAAAGTCTGAAAACACTTGTACATAATGGAAAGTTTCTCAGAACCAGGAACACATGCCAGAGTCTGTCAAAGTACAGATCAACACAGAGAAAAATGTGGATGGATCCGAACAATGCGTATTTTCCTCAGATGCAGGGTATCTTTCAAAGAAATCCAGGCACGCGAGCAGACTGATCTGTGTCTTTGAATATGCATTTAATCTTAAATATATTTGTTCCAAGTAACAAATTCCTTCAGGAAAGCTTTGGATACCACTGCTATTGTTCCAGGGAGAAACTATGAGTGAAATCAAACAGGAGACTGAATTCAGACCTGAGTTAGTGAGCAGCATCTTAGGATTTGAATCAACCTGAATATTACATCTCAGTTATCTTTAGTCATACATGAATGAGGATCAACTTACCAACTAGATCTCATCCTTATATCTACTTTTGCCTGCACAACCATAAAACACAATATTAGACATTGATTTTTCTCAAAACCAGGAAACCAGTCTTGTTTCTTTCTTAGAAGAGCAGTATCTTTGTATATTATGAGAAACTATCAGTAGTAAACTCTATGTACAAGAGATCTGAGAATCACTTAATAATTGACTTTATCATTGCAACTGTATGCATACATATCCTAAGGAACTGTGCACTTGTATCTCATTACACAAAATAAACAAGGTCAAGCCTGATCAATACAAATGATTTACTAAATTGCAACATCCCTACTGAGTTGTTAGAAATACAGTATTCCAATACGGTGCAGAGGATGTCTTAAAAATCAAGCTTGGGTTGGGATAATGGCACTTCTACAAAAGATTTTGGAAGTTAAGACTCCAGATGCTATAACATATGCCTGAATCTGGCAGGTGGTGTGAGGGCAGAAACATGGCCTTGCTCCATAGGAACTAACAATGCTTATGGAGTTGTGTCTGAGAATAAGTGAACCACAGAGCAATGTGTCTGTGTGGCAACACATTAGATGTGCTCCTCACATTGGTTTGGCACCAGCTTCAGGGTTTCTTCTCTATTTGACATACTATGGCTACCAAGCTAACTGCATCCCTGCTTGTCTGACATCTTAATCTGTCTTTCATCTCTCAAATGAAATACACTGGTCTCATCACCCAGCTCAGGTTGATGCTACAGCCACCTGGCACCACCTGGAGAGACACTGATGCAGTCATGCTGCCTCCTGTGTGATTTAGTCTAAAGGGCCAAACTTTGGCTCCATATAAGAAACAAAATGCCCTCCTGTAGCCTTAGAAAAACTATCTGAAAACAAAGTATTCATCCTCTGATTTCAATCAATGCATGCCCTGAAGTATTTAATGTCTATAGCCCTCAAGATGGAATCACAGAATCACAGAATCACAGAATTGTGGTGGTTGGAAGGGACCTCAGAGATCATCGAGTCCAACCACAA
>JAOQGH010000040.1:10181805-10202255 GCA_025769975.1 Gallinago jamesoni | reverse complement strand
GGACACTGTATCAAAGGCCTTGCTAAAGTCTAGGTAAATAACATCCACAGCCTTTCCTTCATCCACCAAGTGAGTCAAAAGGGGACAAACGGCTGTTACAAAGGCTTGCATCCTTATAAAATGCAGATGAGTGAAGCACACACTAAAATAACACTCCTTTTTATTCCTCTCACAATAAATTAGTATTATAATAATTATTGTAAAGAAAAAATATAAAAGATGTAAACATTTATACAGGAAGTCAAGAGGATTCATATCCTGATGATGCATATGTCTAATCCAGGTAGGCTATTTAATTCTTAAAGAACCTTATAGGTAACTGACTGACAACACAAGGAAAGTGATACTAATTTCTGCTCTTTCTGCTATCTGTTATGCATGAGGATTCCTGCTGTTCACTACAGGTTCTCTTGCAAGAAGAATGCCTTAGCATAGGGACAGCTCTTAAGGTGCAGAGGCATCTCTAAAAATTGTAGCATCACACACCTAATTTCCCAGGCATGAAGGAACCCAGGGTGGGATAAGACTGCCCTGCCAAGGCTGTGGTAGAATGCCATAACAGTAGAAAATGCAGCTAATCTTCCATTTCTAAAGAAACTCAGTTTCTAGGGCACTCAAGTTCTAACAGAATCTCAATGAAAAAGCACACAAGATGGTGACTTTTGTCGCTCTAGGTCAAAGCTCTTTTATACAAGGCTTTCAGTCCTCTTACAACCCTTTCAGCCTGTTATCATGCTGTAAGCACAGGCAACTGCTTTGTTCTTCGATGAATGTCAAATCTTTCATTTCGATTTACAGTACAGTGATGTTTACAAGTAAGATTTGGGTTCAAATATATTATAATGCAAAGCATCTATTATTTCACTAACTCATCCATGCAATATGCTCAAAGATAAATAGTAAGAAGTAACACCAGAAACACAGAGACATGAAGTGGTTTGCCCAGGTCAGTGATCAATCAAGCAGCAGAAGACAGACCTGAAAAGCCTTCCAGTGTCTTGCTTTTCTGGTCCATTCCTGCGCTTTCAGGCAGGCAGAACAACATAGAACTACCCCCAATAGCAGAAATAATGAAGCTCTGACCTACGACTATGATAACTCGAGGTTCCTAGAGGAAGAAAGAGAACTGTATCAGATGTTTCAGTTATTTAGCACATGACATGCATGTGATAGATCATACCATTAAGACTTCCTATGGCAATGGAAAATGCTACATCCTGCAAAATCCTGCATGACTGCTTAGAAGTTTGCTCCCCTCTGCCTTGCAGATTGGAGGTGACCATCAGGTTGGCAGTAGTCTAAAACGTTTTGTCAAAATGGATATTAAAATATATGGCTTAGTTCCTTTACCAAAAACTTGATTGAGAGAAAATATCGGTCACTTTTTTCAACATTCAGAGACATTAGTCAAATACTGCAATTTTCAGACTTCCTAGCTTTAAACTCATTATCACACAAAGGGACCTTAGCCTCTGAGCTGCTAGCAATATAAATCATAATAACTTCACTGTTATTTTTTCTCCTTCTGCAGATCCCTGAAAACAGTCTCTGTGTCTGGTAATACTGTATAAAAATCACAGTTCAAAACAATTGAATTTGGGTGTGGAAAGTCAAGTACCACATCTTTAGTTAATTGGGGCTGCAGTTCATTGGTACTTCCAAGGATTCCTTCTGCATCATTATAACCTCTCTCCTTCTGAAATCAACACTGACTATTTTTCTAATTCTATACACACTATTATGAAAATGTCACTCTGGGTGCAGGAGTAATGAGTAGTACTGAAAATGTATGCAGATGTGTACACTTGGAGCTTCCAGGGTAAGTAAATTAGCTTTACAACACCTCTTAGGTGTTAGGCAACCAAATACTCTAAGCTATGAAGTCTGACGTATAAAAGAAATGGTAGTGCTTTCTGAGCCTTACTCCATCTGAAATCAAAGACAAACCTCATTTTCTACTCATCAAGCTGTCTTAAATATCTCCTCAATCTCTGAGAGGACTTAGCTGTGTTAAGTTTGGAGCACGTAGTTGTAGCAGCAGCAGCCAAGCTGGGGCAAGATGGAGCTCAGCAAAGACTAACAGTTCAAGTATTTACCCAGCTTCATCACTTAAATATAGAATGCTGAATCCTCTCCTTCATTTTGTTTGTGACATTTATGGTACAGTCACAAGATATAGGAAGGCAAGAAGGTCCTGTGCAATTTCATCTATAGCTAACACCTCTTGTCCCAATAATATGGCATTGACTCCTTTTCCCACTGCTAAGAGGAATGCAGCAGCCACATACTGTAGGAGAGATCAACATAATGTTTTTAAAGCAGCAGATGTGACATCGTTTTACAAGCAACAGTATGAACAGATGGTGTTTAGAGAGTTCTCCTTGCCTGCTCTAAAACACCTCCGTTGGGTCACTAATGGATCCTTCGTCTAGTCGAACACAGTGCATAAAGCTACAACGTTCCCAAGATGACGCATATGGTCATTTACAGCTTCTCAGCTCATCAAATACAAATTAGATCAAAATCTTCTTTCCAGAGTATAGACATGTATAAGCCAGTACTCAAAAGAGTAAGCTATTTATTCAAGAAAGCATAAAATAAAGACAGTCTGAGCTGCTCAACAATAAAAAGAATGTGTCTTCAATGAAATTAAGTATCTCAGCATAAAGCCTGTAATTTTTGAAGTTAGGGTTTATATTTGCATTGTCCAATCTCCTTGCCCCCCCCATCCCCACTTTTAGAGAAGAAGGGGAGCAGCAAGTGAGTTGGGAGGGATATGTTTGGATAAAGGAGCAGACATTATTACAATGGTGATTTTCTGCACAGGACTCAGGGCTCCATCCAAAACACAAAACCATTTTCCAGCCAAATCTACTATTTGCCTTCAGAGGGGCAGCTACTCAGCGAGAGAAAAATGCTGAGTGCATGAAGTTCACCTTGATTTTGATATCTCTTGGCCCTGGCCACAGGAAAGTAACATTGGGATAAAAAATGTTTAGTGTTTCTTTTGCAGTGATTTTTGCTAACATGGCTTTTCCCCGTCCTTTGAGTTTGAAAATCACTTCTCAATTGCACTCTCTATCTTTAGGTGCCTTTAGAAAGAACTGGTACGTTCAGAGTAATGGAAGCTAAAACAGGCTTATAGCAATTACCATCAGCCGAGATGCCTGAAAACTGCCAAGGCAGACAAGGGAGAGCAAAAGAGCAAGAGATAGAAAAGACCAATAGATCTTCCTTCTCTGGCCCAGGTTTGGTCTAAAAGCCTTTCTGTGTAATTTATGACAACAGATTTTAAAGATGTTTCAACCTATTTTTCATTTCTTCCTTCAGCCAGCAGTGTGTGTCATATTTATGGTTTTATTTATTTATTTATTTTGCCCTGCAACAGCAAAGCTTTGGTATAACACAGAAGCAGAAGACCTCAGTATGCAGTGACTCTGTCCCACAGATATACAAAATAATTAACACTATTTTGTCTGGTCAACATAGTGAAAATCTCTGAATTATGCCAAGAGAAATTTCAAGTGCAAGGCACTGCCCAAAGCCCGAGGTTGCTCCGATGTATTTTTAATTTGTGAGTGACTGATATTTTTGCCCCGCTCATTGTAAGGTTTTTAGTTTTATTAAAATTCTGCCCACTGATGTACCGCATGCAATGAATAGAAACACTGACGTAACCTTGCTCCTCTCCCCATCATGCTCTAACATCTAACCTGAGTGAAATAAAAGCTCACTTCTTACTATGAACATATCACAGCATGCATGTCAGGGACAGAAAAGAGGGAGTCAGTATTACATTACCCTGCAAAAGCTGCCCTTGGAATACTCTGGTTTCTCCGTAGGTCTTGGTGCTTCATATCTTTTAGTCTCACATCAGAAACTATAGCATTAAAACTTTGAGACTGACAAATTTCAAGAGCAGAAACTTTTATGAGTTACAGGATGGAGTGTTTTACACTAAATGTCAGCCTCAGATACCTGCCCCAACACCATGAATCACGTCTCAGAATATCAGGAACTGCTTACTTTGACCTCAAGTCTGATAAGGACAAGCACAACCCTATTTTGGAAGCTGTGTTATATTTATAAAATACATATTTTTTCATAAAGCTCTAAAAAATGGCACTTTCACAGACTAGCTCAGACTTTTTTTCAATTACTTCCTCTTTGCAAAGGGGCTTAAATCTGACCTTCTCAGATGAAACTCTTCAGTGCCAGGAGTTTTGGATGACAGGAAAACACATCTTGTGGATAAGAAAGAAGCAGCAGATGCCATAAATCTTGGCTTTAAAACAGTCTCTCATGATATTCTCATAAGAAAGCCAGGAAAATATGGGGAAAAGTATTAAAAGATAGATGCAAAACTGACTGGAAAATCTTATTGAGAGGATAGTTCACAACATTCAGTTGTGAATGGGGTCTCGGGAGGACAAATACGATTTGCTATTAGCAGGCAGATGCATTTGTTTTGAGATACCATTGCTGTCTATCTACAGACAGTAAATAAAACATGCAATTCTGCTCATTTGTCTGATTGGAAAATACAGGAGTGAATTTATACCCCTGTGTAATATTCCTGAGAGGATGCTTGTGAAATTCTTAAAATGCTGACTCTCCAACAACAAGCAGATACTTATCAAATCTAAAGGAATCTTCCCCCTTTCTCAATATCAGCCTGTGTGGAAAAGTCTTCAAGTCTTTCTTTTCTAAATTGTAAAAAAAGTATTTAGCATCTAGACTGGACAGAAGTTGGTTAAACATCTTGCTCCGTCCCACATCCCTGAAATCAGAATTGTATCTACAACTAAGTTTACTTCCTTTTTCTCTACCAAAAGGATAATCCAGAATATGTATGGAGTTTAATGTTGAAAAAAGTCAAGTAAGCTGGATACAACAGCATTGGACTACCTATTTATCACTGAACAGCTATCTCATAGACTGTAGTCTTCTCTTACAACCCTGTTGGCCATCAGCTCTCAATTTCTGACAGTAAGTTTAATACCTGCAAAGACAAATTAAAATTATTTAAATGCACATCTGTATCTATTGAGTTTATGAGCTGTTTGCATTCATATTTGATGATAGTTGGGCAAGAATGATCAGTGATACAGTAGTCTCTGCCTCCTGCTCTCTGCTTGGATAGCAACAGCATTTTAAACAAAAGAAAATGAGGAATAAATACTAGGCCTGTTTTTACATACAGCAACATTTGTTCTCTTGAAAATAAAGTGGCATTTCCCCCAAAGAACAGCCATTGCCTAGACAACTGTAGTAACAAAAACCTGCTGTGTGAACACGGTTAAAATGAGCAGCTATTGAGGTTTCAAAAACTGGTTCACAACCACTTATTTCTCCAGCAGCCAGCCAGACCCTCGCACGGTTTGCTCTGCTGCGCTGTGCTGCGAGCTCACAGAAAGTACCAGACATGTCCTATTTCTGGAAACTTAGAGCTGAATCATAGTCTTGCAACAAGAAAACCAGGACTGCCTGTAAGCCAGACGGAGGAAACAAAGCAGCAACAGCCGCTGGTGAACAGTCAGGGGCTGGAGGGCACCAGTAGGCCCTAATAGCGCTGACTCCATGTGGTGTACCCCACCCTGCCCACAGCCCAGGACGCCATGTCAGCTCCCCTGGGGCCACCAGTTCTTTTCCCAGTGATGCCATAGCAGGGCCAGTCTCAGCTTCCGACAGCCCTGCCCTGCCTGGCCGTGGGCCCATCAAGCTATACACACCTGCAGGCCCACACCCCAGCCCAGCCATATCCCCAGGGCTGGGGCTTCCCCCAGTGACACCCGGCTGCCCTGCTCCTGGCTGGGGTGGTGGGACAGGCCCTGGCTGCCAGGCCTGACAGACCCCAGGGGAGGCCCTCAGCCACTGGGCCCCATGATGGGGGCTCACAAACACAGGGCGGATGGAAGCACTTGCCTCCCACCACTCCAGCAGAGCCGACCCCCGACAAGCAGTGGAAGATACAATATTGTCCAGCACAGGAGAGATTATCACAAAGAGGAAACAGAATCCCCACACTGCAAAGCAGCCAAGGGCAGAGCTACTCAATGATCATCATGTATCATGGAGTAACAAATTGGTAGCAAAAAAATGCTAAAATTTTCCTCATGGGTGACCATATTAAACAGTTAAATGCAGAAAAACCCCTTCATTTGCCTTGGCCCATCTTCTCCACTTTTCAGTATTTTGAGCAGTTTTTTTGCTTTGTTTTTTGATGTAGTAAACCAAAGTGGATGCTAACCCAGTCAGCAAAGTTGCATGAGGGAAGCATACAGTCCATTACAATCAATGCAGTTAATTAAAGATACAATTAAAACAGAAACAGTAATGAGAATTGGAACACAATAAATAATTAAACCAAAATTAGTTTGGCTCTTTTGTTGAGCTAGTCAGTCCCCAGTTAAACGTAAATGGCTTTTTACTTCACTGATAGCTACAGCAGCAGAGCTTATGCAGCTCAGAGGTCTCCTTCCAGTGTTAGGGTGTGTGTAATCCCCCCCTTCCCCACCTTCCCCTTGCTCTCCCCACCTTCCCCAGCTCTTCCCCACTCTGCTCTTCAGCTCCCAGTGATGTAAAACCGGGAGCTGGACTGAGGAATTGCAAATACATAGCAGTAAAGAAGCATATGGTGGTAGAAAATTGCAATAATAATAAAAGAAAACCCTGTTAGTTTTTCCAACAGAATATGAAACATTCCTGTATGGGGGGGGAGGGGGGGGGGAGCTGTTGGCAAATTATTATTTATCTGTTTCTTTATGCTGGAAATAGGCAGGGGCAGAAAGAAGTGAGACTGTTCACCTCACAAGCTACTGATGGCATTTTTGTACCTTGCTCACAACCATTTTGGAGTGTAGGAGCTAATGTTGCAGGAAGAAACCTGGGAAGGAAAGAGGCTTTGTTCTTCAAACACCAGGCCTTCAGAACAAACGCTGGGTACTAACATAGCTAACTGCTTCATTTCCAAGCTCAGGTCTGCAGGAATCATTTTTACAGGTTATTGTGTCTCTGTCTGATATTACCACAGCAGTGTTACAGCTCTATAAATTGTGTATTGACAGCCACGGTTGGTTTCCTGCTTTTCTTGTATTCATTCACATCTTAAGTGTTCCTTCCTTCCTTGAAGGAAATAAATCTCTCCCCTGTGTTGGGAAATGTTAGCACCAAGGAGCAGAGTGCTGAGAAGAAAGTTTCAGCTTTCGCTTTCTCATTGCATAACCTCTCCAGTTCTTTGAGGAGGAAGAAACAAATGAACCCTTCTGGTTGAGTCACTATTTAATAACACAATAATTAGGTGAACATCATGACAACTAGGGATTAAGTATTTTCCATTCTTATTGGACTTCTATCATCAGACAAAAAACAACAGGTAGCTCTTCTAGTAACTCAGTTATTTTAGTACCACAGGTCGATAGCTTGATTCTTGCATTTCTCAAAACTATGAAGCCTAATAGCTATAATAAATATTAGCAAGTGTCCTCTAAGCTATAATGGAATTTCATGAAGGTGTACATGCACTGCTCTAATTTGTCAGGAAGAACTAGCTAACAAATGTCTTTTAAATCCTTACTTTCTGTTGAACATCTGTTAACACCACAAATGCTCCAGCGCTATTTCTGGTTTGTGTACCGCAGCTATTTACCAGATAAGCATTGCTGCAAAATGTAGGTAAAATTTGACATAGATCTATAGGGTCTACTACTATGTATGAGGCCCTTCTATTAAATGGACAATAATGGAAGCTCCTGAGACAGCGAAAGCTTTCCTGGGGTGGACAAAGCAAGGGAGAGCATAATACTGGCTTTTCTTACAGTTGCCCCCACTGGTTTAAGTGGGGGCAACTGTAAGAAATGAGCCTGGATTAAGGCTCATCTTTGCAATGCCTTAGTTTCCCCAGCTGTAAAATAACTCTTAAAGTAATCAGTTTTGTGTAGTGTTTTAAAATCCTCTCATAAAATGGATGTTACAAAAATATATCTTAGCAAGTTGAAGGAATTCAGTCATAGAATGATCAAATAATTGCCTTATCAGCATAGTGTGAGGAGTCTTTATGCTAATGTATACTGGAAAATTTCCCTATGCCCTTGTGACGCTTACCAAATATAAAACTAAAGTACTTGATCTGTGCTGCTTAGGAGCATTTCTGTTGACAAATATATCTGCAATGCTGTCTTCATTGGTATTTTAAAGGCAACTAAATCTATGAATATATTAACCCCCATGTGTACCATCTAAATTTCTCTCCCCAAATAAAGTATTCCTTTTTGCTTATATAATTCCAGTTGGGTTGTATGTAGCCAAAAAAAATTAAATCAAATCCACCTATAATGTCAGTGCACCGTAAACCCCTGAAAAAGTTGAGCTACGTTGAATGACTGCATGATGTGGCAAATTTAACTGTCTTGTCTAAGGTTTGTCCTAAGTCTTCCAGCAGTTGGTACCACTTTTTCCAGGTCTCACAGCCTCTCTGAGCTGTGAGACTGATGCAGCTCAGACTTAGTTCAGTCACAGACTTTCTAAATTTGCACTTTCCTTTTATAGCTCAAAGTTAAAAATATCTCACTTTTCTATGTCAAGTACAGCACTCAAAACCCTCTAATGCAGTTTTACAGTTAAATTACTGTGTCTGGATTAACTGGATACTATTAACTTCAGTAAAAGTGCAGCAGAACTTCCTACTGTCAGAAATAAATCTACCTTTTGATTATCTTGCTTTCCATTGTCATCTGTTACTTTCACAGATGATAGGTGCACCATTAAAATATTTTCCAGTTGTATTCAGTATTTCCAAAAATATCTAATCTAGCAGACCTTTTCACAGCTCTGCTTCTCTTTATACTTTCTGTAATTTGTATTTACGGCTGGTGCAATGGGGTGTTCCATGATCACTGTAGGCTTACAATGCTTCACATAAATTGTCTTTATTCAGTAATGCATTTCCACTTAATAGACAACATTGAAACTTAAGTGACAGCAATGTTAGTGTTTTATATTAACACTTTACCTCTCAAAATATCAAAAGCAGAAAAAAAAAAAAAAAAGACAACTCAGAGAAAAAAAGAAACAAGTGGTAAAAGAGTTATAGCTTTTCATGAACTTCCGGGATAAAAGCCTGAAATTATGTAACACTGGGTTTTATTTAGTTGTGGAAAAATATGGCTTGAGGATCACGACAAATATGATAAGTAGAAAAGACTAATGATACTTACACTGTTAATATTAAAGTACATTATGTCCACTGTGGAACTCCTAATTTCTGAGACATGATGTCACAGGTAAAGCAGTAGGGTTTGAGATTGCAGCCCTGCAAACACTCATTGTAGGGCATCATGCTTTCCGACGTGGTAGGCAATGAAACAGATACAGGCAGACAAGTACTTGCGTGTGCTTGGAGTCACCAGTTTTCCTTATTCTTTGGGCTGTGTACTAAAACTAGATGAGATGCATGTGACAAGTACTGCTTAGAGGTAAAGGGGAGTAGCTTTGGGACTGGTTCCCATGATGGTAGTTTCCCTGGGATGTCATCATACATGAGCTGGTCAGCCTGGTAAGCTTGCAGCATCCTCCACAAGATTGTCTCTCCCATGGAGACAGATTCAGATCACCCCAAACCCCTTCTGCCAGACACCCTCCTGCCCATCTCATCAGCATGGGGACTGCACTTGAGCTGCTCAGTCTTGAAATGCCTTGAAAACTGTCCAGTTAAGCTCTTGTCGTGGACATGGAGAAAGTTTATATAGGAACCAGGGAGCAGGGCACATGTTGTGGAGGCCACATTTATCTAAGCCTTTAATTTCTTAATGGAAAAGGTTGATGTAGCTTTTCCATTCTGGAGCCATGGGAGAAAACCTGGCACTGCTAACAACCTTTGTAGACAAAATGATTTGCATAATTTCACCAAGAATTAGATGCTCTAATTTCTGATGATAACGAATGTTAAGAATTCCCTTTGGTTAAAAATAGCTTGCTCCTATGACTTTGGTTATTAATAGTTTACCCAGCATTGATTTGAAACATTTTGATAAATGTTCAGAACTTCACAGCCTTATATTTGATAATTTATTTAACTAAACTACTTTGTATAAAGGTAAGAATGTCTTCAAAGCAACAGCTCATTTAAAACTATCTACGTAAGTTATTAATTTGAATTGACTTGTAATATTTTGGTATAGCTGGTTTAAAATATGTTCCAAAAAATCTTGCTGCATCTTTTCTTTTTATTCTTTTTTTTTTAAACAAGTCATTCTTCCATACCTTTTGGAAAAAGGTCTCTTTCTCTTATGAACAGGCCTTTTTTTGGTGTTGTTTGTACTTAAGAAATACCTTTTTATATTTTAAGTTGGCATAACTTTCTCAAGAATTCTGAATAGGAATGTCAGTAGTTCTTCCTTAATGGTGTTTTTCCTTCAGGCTGTTTATCTGATAACATATTTCCATTATTTATTTTTGCATTTACTCCCCCAAACTGTTCTTCTTTCTGAATTAGCCACATATTTAAGTAGAAGAATTTATGTCTTCGTTTGCCCGATGTTAATTTCAGGCAAATTCCCATGCTTCTCTGCCCACATACAAGTCCCAAATAATCCTGATTCTATGCCACATGAGACTTCAGATTGCACTCTCTCTCCTATCATTGTCCATTGCTTTTTATGGCAGGAAAATCCAGCTGCCCACTCCAGAAGGAATAGTGCTTCAATCAGATTCCCAATCTAAACAGACAAGAGCCAGGACCAAAGGACACCTCCAAAAGGCGTGCATAGTTGTCGCAGAGGCTGAGTATCCATTTATTCTGCTAAGTAATTGAAACAAACAATTTCTCAGTCTGAGTCCTGCATAATCACAGCGGGTTGGAAGGAAGGAATTAAACTATCCCTATAGACAATGTCAGCTTAACACTCTGGCCAATATTCCCCAAAGGACTGATGAGTTTAAAAGAGCAGATGTAACAATCTCTTAAAGATATTTAATTTAATACGACATGAGGCTTTCCTTAAAAAATGTACAGAGATGTACAATAGCAATGAAACAGTTTTTCAGTGAATAAAAACTGACTAACAGCTCTCTAAAAGGTTGTTTCAAAGCAAATCACCTTACAAGAATCTCAGAAATCAGGCCTAACAATATTAAGCCTTTTCATTGGTGATTGCAAGGAAAAATTTTTAAATTATTATTAATTTATGGGTAATGCAAAAATTCACAGTGCAGTAAATAATGCTGAGATCAGAGTAAACAAAGTGATCTCACTTTTAATTTTTTGAGAGTCATTGACAAAATTATACATCTAGGTGTAAGAAGGAAAGTTTATACTTTTAGACTAGAGTACTGTAAAAGAGACTGTTGAAGGTCAAGGAGCTCTGAGTATATAGCTGAAAGAAGATAACATAACCTTGGATTTAAAACTAGAGGGATAGGAATGCTGAAGAAGTATCTTTTCCTCTGCACACAGAGTGGACAAGATCAATGTTAGAAAGAGTGACAAAAAAATCAAGGGTGGCATAGAAGAGAGAGCGGACAATTTTGCCGCACCAGAAGAAAATCACATGTGTGGAAATGGATTCAAAGAGGGTGTGCTCCATAGTCATTCCAGGCTCCGGGGCAAGGCTGACTGATGTGTAATTCTTCAACACTTCCTTATGAAAGATTTCTTAAAGTTAGTGTTCTCCAAGTCATTCCAGAAGATCACATATGATACATTTGTTTGATCCTGGGAAGCTCTGTAGAGAAGGTGAGGTCCTATTAGCTGAATCAACAAGTGAGAAAGGAGTGAGAGAGAAGTAAAGTTTTGTTGTCATTCAAAACAAGCTAAGAAAAAGAAATTGTAAGACTAAGTGATCCAAAAGGTTAATAAAAGGTAAAGGTTGATAATAGCTAACACAGTGACTAGTGAGTCATACTTTAGCAATATTGTAGAAAAAGCAGATAAAGAGTGAAGGAAAGAAACCTTAAAGATAGCACAAACTTATTCAGGAAAATCAAGAGATGATACATTTCAAGGAGAACTGACATAACTGGATGAAGGTACAGCACAAGGGAAGGCAAAATTCAGTACTGACAAATCCAAGTGGTCTTGGTGGCAATAAGTCTAAATTTATTGCAGGGGGAAAGACAGAAGCAGAAAAAAAAATCTCTCATGGAAAACCCAGTAGGAAGATTTGCTGAACACTGCTTTAGTCAAAAAACTGGGTAGAAAAAAAAAAATTCTGAATATATAACTCCGGACTAGAGTACTGAAAAAATTTCCATCTTGCCTACACCAGGCTGAAAAGAAAGTTTTCAGGAAAGGGGAACTAAAAGTAGTTAAAATACCTCTTTAGGAAGAGAGAGCAAAACGAATGGAGTCAATTTAGGAGAAACATATATAAAGCCATGGATAGAAAAATGATTGCCAGGTGCTCCAGTTTCTACCTTCATAGTGCAAGAATAAAAGACTCAAATGACACAGAAAGGCAATATATTCAAAACTGATCAAAAAGTGATTTTTAAACAGAGTAAGTTGCATATGGAGCTCATTGTCACAAAACAATCTGAAGGTCGAAAAGATCAATAGAAATCAGAGTAAAGTTAGACATTTATCTGAAGGTATATAAATCCTCAGGCAGCAGGTATAATCCCGACCTGACAGGAGTTAGAAATTTAGTTCCTATTTACGGGTTATTCCATAATCACTCATTATGTCACTTTATACATTTTCTTGTGAAACATTAGAGATAAGACTTTTACTTTAGACGCTATGATACCAGGAGCCATAAATTCTAAAATGCACCTCTGGAGACCAATGATGTGGAAGATTAGGAGAGACGGGAGTGTTTAGGACATCACCAAGCTGAAGACAACCCTATGCAGTTGTAGCCAAATCTGGAAGGATACACAATATCCATGCAACACATTTTTGTAGGTCTATTGCAGCTCTGAAAATGTAAGGATATAAACAGGCAGGGCAATAAAAGTTCTATTGCGCCAAGTGATACAGCTGAGGGAAGAAAACAACAACAACAAAGCGTCTTTGTGTGTTTAAACATTTCTTTCTTCCAAATAAAGTTTCAGAAACATCATGGCTCTTCTGCTTGCTTCTCAGAATGTACCACTGGTGTAATAAAATGTATTAATTCTCCCTATAAAACTTGACTAGCTCATTTCATGTGTGTCAGTTATTGTTTTAAAGAGAAAAAAAAGCACCTTTGCTGTTTGAAAGAATGACCTGACAGCATGATGAAGTATTTCTTTCTGAGGGTTCATTTGTCTCCAAAGTCATAGTTGGGCTGCTAGGCTGACCTCACTGCAGCCTAAAGAGGAGGTGACCCGGATAGCCCTTTCTAGAGATGGCTGAAGTACAGGAAAAACAGGCAAATCCTTGCTCTCACCTTTGGTTTAAGAGAGAAGTGTGATGTCATCCTCTCCCTGATAAATACTAATATCAAGTTTCTACCCCCAGAGAAATATGCCTGTTGGGTAAAACTCTGGAAACAGTTGAATAAAATAGAAAAAATCACAGACAGATCAATAGAGCCAGAATTTCAGTCTATAAATTTAGATCCTTTCCCAGTTGAAAAAGGACATCAGAGGATGAGCTTTCTCCAGCTGGCTCCGGCACTTTCCTACAGTGTATGTGAAAAAGAAGGTTCCTGGCATGTTGGCTATAATTATACATATATTTTAATATTATATACTAAAAATTCTATTTTTACTGCTGAGCCTTTTAGTTTCCATTTACTCCTCTGTTTTCTAGACAAGTCATAGAATCATAGAACACTAGATTAGAAGGGGCCTCAAGGATCATCTGGGCCAACCTTTCATGGCAAAAGCATGGTCTAGACGAGACACACCGTCCAGCTAATTGTCCTTCTTAAGCCTAGCCATATTTTAGTTAGTTATCTCAATCCTTTTCATTTTATACTTCATTTTAATTTTTTGGTTTGATGGATTCTTTATTCTGCCACACCGGTGACAGTGCTTCTTTCCCTGGTTCTCTTTCCTCAACGTGTCAAGGTTACACCATTCAAAGAAGAAATGTACAATTCTATGAGATGATAATATTCTACCTGGAGGATCAGATTCTCACCATGACTCTTTCTTTTTTGGACATCTGGAAAGCTGTTTTAAGAAAATACCCTTACATACTTCGTAGTTGCTTATATGCTTTACTGTTTAATGGTCTGCCTGTCCCCAATTTATCAGGCTGATTAATTTCTCAAGCAGATTTTCAGTGCTAAAATCCCACCTACTTTGCTCCAAAGCATTTGGCAAACGCATAGCATCCCTTTGTTTATTTCTGCACAAGAGCAATTATTTTACTGCTTGATATTCACAACTGTATTGTCACACCAAAGATCACTACAAATATAAATGTGCCTTCAGTTTAGCTTATACCTAATTTAATGCCCCATTTCCTTGCCATAGACAGTCATAAGTGTTTTACAGATATGAGACTGCCTGTTATTCTTTTACTGAGTCCAGCTCCTTTTGTCTCCGAAAATTTCACAGTCCGTGGTTCTTTTCTTCTCTTTGCATATTTGTGATATTACGAAGTGCTGTTTACAACCTTTGTTTTACAGATATCAATACTGAGACACTAAGACACAAATCCATCTCCTGAATGGTCTCATTGTCACAGAAAGTATGAGTTGAAAAGCAAGGTATGGGAAGCTAGATGAAATGGAGTCTTGAATCACAGTAACATCTTCCCTCTTTGATAAAAAAAAATTTAGTTTAAATGGAAAACAAAACCTTTAACAGATACTACATATATTTCAGTGTATAGAGCTTAACAAGTTAAATCGTTATCAGTTGTATTTTCCTTGCCTTTTTCATCAAATCAGTATAGTAATAATACAGCTCTCCTAACTGAAATCAGATTAGGATTGCAATTGTCATTGCATGAATTGTAATATCTATAGTGCAGGTACACTGTAAGCTATAGGATAGATAGGAATTTAAACCCGAAACATCCACATGTGGGTACAGTTAGATGTTTTTGTGATAGTGGGGTTCAAGAGGCTAACTGAATGTCACCAAGGAAATGACCAGTAGATCATAGAAACATAGAATACTTTGGGTTGGAAAAGACCTTGAAAGGTCATCTTGTCCAACCCCCCGTGCAAAGAGCAGGGACATCTTCAACTAGATCAGGTTGCTCAGAGACCCGTCCAACCTTACCTTGAATGTTTCCAGGGATGGGTCATCAACCCCGTCTCTGAGCAACCTCTTCCAGTGTTTTTAACCCCCTCAGTGTAAATAATATCTTCCTTATACCTGGTCTAAATTTTCCCTCTTTTAGTTTAAAGCCATTACCCCTTGTCCTATTGCAACAGGCCATGCTAAAAAGTCTGTCTTCATCTTTCCTGTAGGCTCCCTTTAAGTACTGAAAGGCCACAATAAGATGTCTTCAGAGCCTTCTCTTCTCCAGGCTGAACAACACCAAGTCTCTCAGCCTGCCATGGTAGGAAAGGTGCTCCAGATGAAGGAATTGAATCCAGGTTGTTAACATCCCTTTGCTGTTTGAAACACTAGCTCCCTTTTTAGCTAACATCTTAAAAGAAAGTCATTATGTCTTCATTTAACCTTGACTGAAAAGCCAGCATGTGGTGACAGTATTTATAGAGCATTGCTCATTAATTTATTAGGGTTCTACTCAGACATTCCTTGTTTTTCCAAACCTGTGCAATATCTTTGATTCTTTGCAAGTGTCCTTGTTCATTTGTCTTTCTGATGTCTGAACCTGCCATTCTCCTAGGAGTGATGGACATAACACATCTAAAAAAAACCCACTCTCAAAACAGCAGTTCTGATGGCAGTGGGGGAAATTCCCTTTGACTCTCACTCTCTCTCCATTTGTTATCTCCCCAGAGCTCTTTTGGAGTATTTAATAAGGACACTCTGGCTGAAGTCCCTTTGCTGTGGCCTGCTCTATCTCTTTCATTGCCACTTGGCAAGGGAGAATCTTTCCTGGCCTGTATTATAAACATTACTTCTACCAGCACTCAGAGTCTGCTGACTTGCTATTGACCTCTAGTGAAAGAGGGCAGTTCTGTAACGTTCTGCAGCTCAGGAAAGGCCAGAACCTCTCTGTTCCCCACCTATCTTTGCCAGGTATTCATCAGAAAATCATTAGCCTAGCAAAGCACTGGAGAACCCATTATTGAGGCAATAATACTTCTCTTCCAAATTTCATCAGTGCAGCATGACATGTTTGCAGGTGTAGGCTGTCATTATTTGATACTTTCCCATTCTTCTCCTCTCTATAGCCTTTTGGTAGACTCTCCTTATATTTCAGTCCCTTTTTCTTGTCTCAATGGCAGCCACCTGAGATGTGAACAGAAGATAGACTGACCTTCATCAATAGCACTGCTTCACATATGGTCTGTGGCTCAGAAATTGTTTGGGGTCACAGAGGACAGTCTGTATCCCTGATGTGGGCACTCTTGTGCTAAATAATGATGCGAGCATTAAGAAAAATAATCTGGCTGAATAAAGAAAAAAGATATTTACTTACAGTCATGAAATTCCATCATAATTTTTTGCTAGGTAAGCCATGGGATAAAAATAGAGAACCACTTTAGGCCTGTTTATATTCTTGATTTTCACTGATAAATCCAGTTTGTAAAAAGCTTTCCTTTCAGACCATTGCAGATATCAGCTGACTGGCTGTGTCCACTGATAGCACATGCCAGAGAACTCACAGAAAGAAATTTTCTTGCCTTTGCAGTAACTTCTAAAAAGATGCTGAATGTCGGAGCTCCATACAAGCAAACAATCAGATGTCTGCAATATTGCTTAGCACTTTCAGAAATCTAGAAGGTCTAGAAGTACCTGTTTATACTTTTTCCAAAAAGACCACAGTCCTCAATTACAGAGGACTTCATCACCTGGAGGATCCCCCTCCACTTTACTGTAGCTTTGCTTACTGATTACATGCACAGAAATTAGTGGCAGCTCTTTTCAATATGCTACAAATAGAAGTGCTTTAAATAGTTGGAAAGTTCCCTTCCTTCTTGCACTTGAGAGCTTGGGTAGGGCTGCTCTGGAGGAGACAGACACGACACTGCCTTTCATATGCCTCACTTCTATCATCTCTTTTTTCCACTGTGAAAGAAACCAATTGGATATTCTGACGTGAAATGGTCAGTTGTCTTTTGTCAATAGGGGGCAAGCCTTTTTCTTCTTGGTGAAGTCTCTATAATGAATGCAATAAGGACTGAACTAATGAGATTCTATGGCACTTAAAAATAATCAGTAGAAATGGAAGAGAAATGCTACCCTTTGCATAATCATCACAACTGCCCTAAAGAAACTTAGCATACATGGGTTCTTCATAGCGCGGCTCCATGTGGGAAGAACCATTTTTGCTAATTCCAAGATTCCTGAGGACCTATTTCATACAGTTTGTTGCCTTTGAACTCTTTTGTCTCTTCAGAAAGCCAAAGTTCAGGGGGAAAAATCCTTTAAAAAAAAAACATTTGTGAACTCTCCTCTTTATTCTTCAGAAATATGGAATTTCAGTCCCTTCCACCAAGTTCTGTGTGGCACTACAGTCCCTCCTGCTTCATTCATTAAAAATAGCAATGCAGGAGCCTGAATACATCCTTTGGGATTCTACATTAAATGCACGGTCTTGCATCCTGGGCTGGCTTACATCTGTGTAGCCCTTTTGATGTCTCTTGGCACACCACTGCAGCTGTCCCTCATAGTAGTTATTCAAATTGATTAACACACTTGCTCCTTTTTTCTTTCCCTCCTGCTCTCAGGGCCGCACCCTAAAAGATTTACTGCACTTTGGAGGGGTGAGGCACTCTGGGGATGCTCTAAGGACAACGTAATTGCTGAATCAAAATCTCCCATGAGGATATGAGCTCTGAACTTTGCTCTCAAGATTTAAATTCTCTGTTTCTCAGCATATGTATAACAGATTGTCAGAGAATAATCTTCTAATAAGATGCGTGTAGATAACCAGGGGAAGAGAGAGAAGTAGTACCTTTAAAATATTGTCTGCTGTAATTTAGGCAGTAAATCTTTAGTCCAGCAAGTAATTAAACACATAAATAGTCACATGAAGTTCTATGACTACTCATGTACACAGTTATGTGTTTAAGCTTTGCACTATTGGGATTTAGTAATGAGAATCTAATTAAACAAAACGAAAATGGTTAGCAACCCAAACTGGGTTGAGTCACTGTCAGAACTGTGCTACAGTTACAGACTAGTGCATTGTTATTCTGGACTGAAGATAGAAATCAAAATTCCTTATTTAATTAGGTGTGGGCCCCGGTGTTTTATTTTGCAATATCTAGTGGCATTAACATATTTTAGGGACTATCAAAGAGAAGATTCTTAGAGGATCTGTGGTTGCTAGGAGACTGGTAGTTCAGTCCTGCAAATCTTCCGCACTGCAAAGAGCAAACTGGCAATAGTCAGGTTTCCCTGCCAGAGAGCACCCAAACAACTGAAGTTAATGGCTTATTGTTTAAAATTTGTGATTTAACCTTGAATTTGTAGAACAGGAAAATTTAAGAGTTGTTTGATTTCTCTGAGTAGGTATTTTACTTTGCATCTATAATACATCCTTCTTTAATCAATAATACCTTGGGTGTCTGATATCTAGAAACTTAGTTTCAGTGCGCTGGCAGGTTTCAGCCAGCGTAGAAAGTGTTGAGCTCATTTAAGACAGTTCAGAGAGAGTTTTCTCATCCCCAGGCCTGATATCTCCATTCCTGTACATGTGCATGGTGTGCACCCTGGGAAACCTCAAACCAGCACCTTCACCACCTGCAGCTCCCTCCACCTTTGGGGTCTCCCAGCTTACAGCTGCAGGAACAGCAAGTGCACTTGTCACCCCAGCACCTAAACATCTCAGGATACATATACCCAGTGACAGGGATGCCATTGTGGAGCTTTAGAAGTGTTCCTAATTTTAACTTCATTAAAGGAAATTACCCGCATCTTCTAAATCAGAGTGGTTTTATTACAGTGTCTGAGAGGGCACAGTAAGAATCTTGGAAATCACTGAGTGTTATAATTTGGTGATCTTTAAAATTCTGTATTCATTTTGACCCAAGAGCTACGCTAAGCACAAGAGCATACTATTTTCAGTGAAATAACACTTGTGATCAGAACTGTATAAGGGCTTTGCTTTGCTGATCATTGCCTTTAGTACTGTTTAAGTAGATATACATTATAAAGATATTCACCTATGAAGAATTATGTCTATTTTCTCATTAATAGCTTTTCAGTTGCTCAGTGTAATGTCACAGTATTAAACCTTGGTCTGTAGCCACTTGGACTCAGCCTTTTCATGGATTTTGAGCCTGATTCTCTCTAGCTGCAAATGCCCTCATTTCTTATCATGCTCCAGGATAGGATAATGCTCTGATCTGATCCTTCACTAACACCACCATTTAACACCACAGCCAAACTCTTTTCTCCTTTAAGTGATGGTAAAGGTATATGAAAGAAAGTACCCATGGAGACATACAGGGCAGGGGAGAGGGGAAAAAGGGCAAAATCCTAGCTGAAGCCAAAGTGTGGGGCACTGCCATTCCTCTCAGGAAAACTACAACTTCCCCCAGAGTCTTGATAACCTTCTTATTTTGTAATGATTCAAACCTGTTTTGTAATTATATTCAAGCACTTTATAATTTCAATCTAAAACCTAACAGTTCCATGCAATTATATGTCCTGAATGCGGTATTTGTCCCCCACTACTGCAAGATTATATAGTAATAGTAACAATAAACATGGCTGAATCATTGACAAATTCAACCTTAGCTGTCTTCTCTTGCTTGCCTTGACAACTAGACTGTTGAATTCCAACTGGATGAAAATCTAAAAATAGCACTGCGTGAAGAAAGGCTGCAAGCAAAGCCACTAGATAATACAGGCTCAATGCTCCTGTGAAATATGACACATGCAAAAGCCAGATGTAATTTTAACAATACAGCTTCCTTTTCGACAAAGGAATCTCCAGAGTCTGATTTACTGTCTCCACAGTAAAGCCTAACAATTCCACGTTTTGTGTAGGAGGAAGAACAGACTTCTTTAAACTCGCAGAAAAGAACCCCTGAGAAGAATGCTAATGCACAATGTGGTGAATATAAAAAGAAGAGACCTCTTATGACCCTTTAGCAATTAAGACACCATCCAAGTCCAGCAGAGAAGCCCCCTTATACTTAAAATTATTACAATTACACAACTGGACCCAGCACTGCTGACAGAGACCAGTAACACTGTGGCTTTGCAGAAAGCAAAATCACTGCAGATTAGGAAATATTTTACCTTATTTACTAGACAATATGGAGTGAGAATCTGGCTGGCTCTTATGCAGGTGTGAAGACAGGAGCAAGCAAAAGGAACTTTTCTTACTTTCTTATCCTGCCTAAAAAGAATCACAGAATCTTAGTGGTTGGAAGGGACCTTTGAGATCATCGAGTCCAACCACATTAAAAAAAAAAAAA